>OY390715.1:47098203-47105703 GCA_959613365.1 Balanococcus diminutus | reverse complement strand
GCAACGTTTTCGAACACTGTTCGTGAACGAACTGAGTGATCGTGAATCCTGCGCGTAAAAAACACACGAGACTACGATGTATTTCAACGAACGTTCGCAACGCACCGTCGCTAGACAGACATCGTCGCGAAAGAATCGTCAGCATCGAGCGCGTCGATGTTCGAGAACACCGACGCTACTCTCGCGTGTAAAAGTGGAACACTTTTACACGCACGATCTGGTCTGTCGCGGAGCGAGACACACGCACGTATACCGGTAAAGGTAGACGGACGCGCTCGCGAGAACGCAACCATTGTGTTACACAAATGACCGACCCTCAGACAGGCGTGGCCCAGGACTCTTAGGTCACAAGGGCCGCAATGTGCGTTCGACTTGTCGATGTTCGCATAACCTGCGGATTACACGACGACGCGCAGTTAGCTGCGGTCTTCATCGACCCACGAGCCTAGTGATCCACCGTTCGGGGTTGTCTTTCTCCATACGTGGATCTCGTATAGAGTACTAGTTTGCATCGTACCGTGCCTGTAGAGCGCGCGAGATTAACTGAGCTCGAGAAACCCCAAGTCAGACCGGCTTCCCACTACGTATATATATATATATATATATATATATATATATATGGGAATATACACGTAGTACGCTGCTACGGTGCTCGATACGACGGCTTTGCGCGTTCGAAATAGCCGATTTTCGCGTTCAATAGAGTAAAACGGTAGTGTACTCAAGGTACAGGGTGCGTTGGACACGTACACACGCTCGTACAACAGCGATGTAAACGTGTAACGCCGTTGACGAGAACGTAATGTTCGGTCGAACGTCACGACTCGCGTCGCAATTGTCTCGTCCGACGAGCGAACAAACGTCCGTCAACCCACACAAGACGATATTATTTCCCGAGACACACGCGTGAACGCGCGCCCGGAAAATTTTTCTCGTTAATGATCCTTCCGCAGGTTCACCTACGGAAACCTTGTTACGACTTTTACTTCCTCTAAACGGCCGAGTTCGGTCATCTTCTCGAATGTACAAATCGACGCGAACGTCGCCGTACCTCGATCCGAAGACCTCACTGCGGTCGTTCAATCGGTAGTAGCGACGGGCGGTGTGTACAAAGGGCAGGGACGTAATCAACGCGAGCTGATGACTCGCGCTTACTGGGAATTCCTCGTTCACGGGGAACAATTGCAAGCCCCGATCCCTATCACGAAGGAGGTTCAGCGGATTACCTGGTAATGCTTCTCAGCCCAGGAAATAATTACACGCTGATTCCTTCAGTGTAGCGCGCGTGCGGCCCAGAACATCTAAGGGCATCACAGACCTGTTATCGCTCAGTCTCGTGCGGCTAGTTTTGTCCGCCGCCTGTCCCTCTAAGAAGAGTTTAAGCTTTATCAGCCGGCGATAGCCCATTGGCAGCAAAACTGTCGGGTACCGCGGGCGAATGCCGCAGCCGCCTGCCGAAGCAAACAACCGCAACAACGCCCGCGCCACTTACGACAGCCAACCGCTTTCGAGGATATCGTTCCGTCGTTGACTGCCGACCGGCACACGGCAGAACCGCGCACCAAACCGGCAGGCGACGAAAAACCCGCCTATTTAGCAGGACAGAGTCTCGTTCGTTATCGGAATTAACCAGACAGATCGCTCCACCAACTAAGAACGGCCATGCACCACCACCCACCGAATCAAGAAAGAGCTCTCAATCTGTCAATCTTTCCGGTGTCCGGGCCTGGTGAGGTTTCCCGTGTTGAGTCAAATTAAGCCGCAGGCTCCACTCCTGGTGGTGCCCTTCCGTCAATTCCTTTAAGTTTCAGCTTTGCAACCATACTTCCCCCGGAACCGAAAAGCTTCGGTTTCCCGGAAGCTGCCCGCTGAGTCATCGGAGGAACATCAGCGGATCGCTAGCTGGCATCGTTTACGGTTAGAACTAGGGCGGTATCTGATCGCCTTCGAACCTCTAACTTTCGTTCTTGATCAGACGAGAATATACTTGGCAAATGCTTTCGCTTCGGTTCGTCTCGCGACGATCCAAGAATTTCACCTCTAACGTCGCGGTACGAATGCCCACGCCTATCTCTGTTGATCATTACCTCGGATCTCGAAAACCGGCCAACGAATGAAGTTTACCACGACGTTGCGTAACCCGACCGCGATGGGACGGACGCGAACGCGTGACTTCAGACGGCAACCTGCGCACGGATCGAGCCACGTGGGCTACGTTCACGCGCTGCAAGCAGCGTAGAGGCGAGATCGAGGTCTTGTTCCATTATTCCATGCGACCATATTCAGGGCTATACGACCAGATGCCCGCTTTCGCGAACACCCGGCCACGTTTGAGCCTGCTTTGAGCACTCTAATTTGTTCAAAGTAAACGTGCCGGCCCATTGTACGCGATGACGCGGAAGCCGCGCACCGCGCACAAGTAGGATTAAACGGCGGCTGCCGCTCGCGCTTTTCCACCGAAGTGGCTAGCGGACCGAGCACATATCCGCCTACCGGCAGGACGTCTCGCTGACACGCTGAAAACAATCACTTGGTTCGCGGATGTAAAATCCAGCGTACACTCAGTGGTTCAACGCCGCGAAGACACAGATCCGACTACGAGCTTTTTAACCGCAACAACTTTAATATACGCTATTGGAGCTGGAATTACCGCGGCTGCTGGCACCAGACTTGCCCTCCAATTGATCCTCGTGTGACCAAGGTTTTAAAGTGTACTCATTCCGATTACGGGGCCTCGAATGAGTCCCGTATCGTTATTTTTCGTCACTACCTCCCCGAGCTGGGAGTGGGTAATTTGCGCGCCTGCTGCCTTCCTTGGATGTGGTAGCCGTTTCTCAGGCTCCCTCTCCGGAATCGAACCCTGATTCCCCGTTACCCGTTACCACCACGGTAGGCGTCGAACCTACCGTCGACAGTTGATAAGGCAGACATTTGAAAGATACGTCGCCGGTACGAGACCGTGCGATCAGCTCGAAGTTATTCAGAGTCACCAAATCTTTGCGCAGGCCACTGACGGCGGAAACACAAGGTAACCGCCGCTTAGCCGGTTTTGATCTAATAAAAGCGTTCCTTCCTAAATGCGACGGCCGAAGCCGCGCAATTGGTTGGAACTCTGTCGGCATGTATTAGCTCTAGAATTACCACAGTTATCCAAGTAACGTGGGTACAATCTAAGGAACCATAACTGATTTAATGAGCCTTTCGCGGTTTCACCGTACTAGACGGCTTGCACTGAGACATGCATGGCTTAATCTTTGAGACAAGCATATGACTACTGGCAGGATCAACCAGAGAACCGCCGAAATTATTTTTCTCGCGAACGAGAAAAATTTCGGGCGGCGGAGTCGCGGCGACGCTACAACGACGACGACGACGACGAGGTAAACTCGCCGCCGCCGCGCGTGCGCGCCCCACAAACTCACGCTCGCACGTACAACGGCGTCGGCGCGCGCTAAAATCGCGAAGATCTCGCCACGCGGCCCGAACAACACGTATGTACGGGGTTTTTTTTTTTTTTTTTTTCAATATTTTCACAAAACTAACCACCGCGACGTCGAATAAATTAATATTCGCGCGCGGCGGCAGCGTTGCGCGTGCGATAATATGCGAGAGACGGACGACGTTCTAAAGAGAACGGGCTACGCAGCGCGCGCGCCATTCGTACGCGTCTCACCGCAAATCGACACACTGATCAAACGCTTCGCCTCGCACTCGTACCGCGAACGAGAATTGGAAACACGGTCGGCGAGCGACCGCGCAACGTACATCTCGTTCGCGCATACTTGGTCGACCGCGTCGTTACAACGCGGCGACCGCTTCGTCGAGTCGTCTACTACGGACGACTTTATTCGTACGAAAAAAAATACTCCGCCTGTGGCGTGAGAAGTTGATGCGCAAAAAAATTCACCGACCGACAATCGCGTATAGCGTCGTCGGCCGCTAAACCGAAACCAAAGAATCGGTGTGCCGCTTCGGGCGGATATTTTCAGAAAAAATACCGCGCCGTAGTGTACGTAATGCGCGCCGTAAACACCGCGCGTTATCGTTCGTCCGAACGTACGCGATGCCACGACACGCCGTACGCGGCTAAGCTGTCAACGGGCGAGAGGCGAGCCACTGCGAGTTGGTCGAGCGAACGCAACGCATTCCCACGTACTCCACGCCACAAAATTAGCTCAGACATCGGACGATCGTCGATCGCCCGAGCAAACGCCAACTCGTGTCGGGGAGGCTACGCGAGAGTACTTTTCTCATCGCTCAACTCTCTCGAATGGTCGCCTCTACAAGTACTTTGGTTTCGAGTTCGAATTAGCTGAGCGTAGAATGGGGGCGCTATCCACCTCCCCTTGGAAAGGGGTTTAGCTCAATTTTGAAAAGAATATTTCCAGTACTTTGTAATATCCGCCACCTTTGAGCCGGGTTTGGTTGCATTTTTCGAAAATTTTTTGCCCCTTCCCAAGAGTAAAAATCGCCGCTTTTTGCAAAAAAGAGCGGCGACGATTTTGAAGTTTACCCTCCGAAAAGTCGCGACTTAGCCGAAAAAATGATCATTTTTTCACTGGTTTGCCCGAGCGTCCGAGACCGTGTCACCAGTTTGCGTGGAAAAATGTCGACGATTTTTCGGGCTCACGGTTTCGAGGTGTAAATTTTTTTTTCAAAGTCCAGAAATTGGGGGCAGTGGGGGCTGGTGCCTCGAGTGATTGAAAAAATTTTGGTCGTAAAGGGGTAAAAGTTTTTTTTTGGCGATGAACCGGGTGTTAGAAGGGTGGTGGTGGTGGTGGTGGTGGTGGTGGTGTGAGGGAGGAGGAAGAAGGGGTGGGGGGGGGGCCTCAATTTTCGATTTCGACGAGTATTTTCCGCATTTTTGAGGATTGCGTGGTTGGGACTAGGTACGATGCCTACTCGTTGGATTGTTACTGTTGCAAGGGGGTCGAGAGGGGGGGTGGGGCCTCGAAATTTTTTTTTCGCCATAGTCGTCGGGTGTACGGCTGTTATCGGTGCGGGTCGTGTTATTTTAGTCGCGCGAGGGGTGGAGGGGGGTGGGGCCTCAATTTTCGATTTCGACGAGTATTTTCCGCATTTTTGAGAGTGCGTGGTGGTCGCCACTAGGTACAATGCCTACTCGGTGGATTGTGACTGTTGCAAGGGGGTCCAGGGGGGGTGGGACCTCGAATTTTTTTTTTCATTCCATAGGTGTCCTATATGGTGGGGGTTGGTGCGGGTGATGTTATTTTTGTCGAGGGGGTGGGGCCTAGATTTTCGATTGTTAGGCGAGTATTTTTGCTTTTTGCTAACCCAGCGCAGGTATAATATTATCGTTTCTGCAATTTTTTTTCTTCAACAATGTTTTCAAAATATCATCGTGATATATTCGATATAGTATCTAGACGCGACATGGCGTGTATGGTAACGTGACGATTTTTGCAACAAACAATTGAACGTGGTAAATTTTTCAATTTTTTAAAATTTCCATTTTTTGCAGGGTTTTTTTTTCACGAAACTAGCGCGTATATTCTTTCGAACAAAAAAAAATCAATCGGGACAGGGAGAATCTGGCCAATCTGTTCACGAATGGCACTAATAGTTCGACAATGCCTGCGACCGTGTCGAGAACGTTGCGCATATTCCTGCCGTTCATCTGTACTAGATGTACGGCTACCTCAAAGTTGACTCATTTAGCCAGAAAATTGTCAAAGTTGAGAAAATCGAAAAATGTCGCAAAATTGAAACAAGCAAGCAAACTCGGTTTCCGACCAATTTCTTTCTGTTTGTCATCTGCGAGATTTTTCGTAACTTGGCTTCAAAAAAAATTGAAAAAATAAAAAAATGAGATTGAGTTTGAGTTTGCTTTTGAGTTTGAGTTTCATAATTTGGCTTCAAAAAAATTAAGAAATGAGAAAAATAAATCATCTCACTCCGGAAAAATAGAGAATCATTAAATTCAGTAAAAAAAAAAAAAAAAGAAAAAAGAAATGCATTTGTGAAAAAATTTCAATTTTAGGAATATCGCGAAAAAGCAATTTTGCCAAAAATTCAATTTGGCAACAAATTAATTTTTTCATAAATCTTGATAGAAATTCAGTTTATGACAATTTCTCCAAAACTTCAATTTTGCCAAAAATTTGTTTTCCAACAATTTTGTACAAAACTCATTTTTCGTCAATTTTTATAAGAAATTCAGTTTTCGCAGAAGCTGATGATTATCATCAATCTTGAGGGGGGAAATCATTTTTCGACGATTTCGCCAAAAATTCTTCTTTTTTTTTTTTTTTTTTTTTTTTTTTAGCAATTTTGCAAAATCCAGTATCTTGGCAATTTCGCCAAAAATTTGTTTTTTGGTAATTTTGTAAAAAAAAAGGCTCATTATTAATTTCTTTCAGCAGGTTAAGAAAAATTTTCTATTTTGGAAATTTTGCGTAGAATTTGATTTTCAGCAAACTTGTGGAAAATTCATTCTTCATCAAAATTTGGGGAAAATTTATTTTTCAGCAATTTCGCCAAAAATTCAATTTTGCAAAAAATTCATTATTCATAAATCTCGAGGAAAATTTATTTTTCGGCAGTTTTGAGAAAAATTTATTTTTAGCAATTTCCTAAAAAATTCATTTTTCGGTAATTTTGTGAAAAATTCAATTTTGCCAAAAATTTGTTATTTGGCAATTTTGTCAAAAATGCTTTTTTCATCAATCTTGAAAAAAATTCAATTTTCAGCAATTTTGTAAAAAAAAAAAAATTATTACCAATTTTGCCAAAAAATTCATTTTTCATCAATTTCGGACAAAAAAAAATCAGTTTCCGGCAATTTGCAAAAGGATTATTTTTCTTCAATTTTGCCAAATATTCATTTTTCTGTAAACACGCATTGAAAATGTGACATTTTATGCTTGAAGCTTGTAAAGAAACATTTGAAATTCAAAAAAATGACAAACTACTATATTCGTCGGTGCGCACTTGAATAAAAAATTAATTTCTTTTAGCCGATTTGGAAGAAATTTCTATTTCCAAAAATGTATCATTAAGCAATTTTGCGTAGAATTTGATTTTCAGCAAACTTGTGAAAAATTCATTTTTCGTCAATCTTGGGAAAAATTTGTTAGTTCCCGAACCGATACGACCAACGCATAGCGCGGGAGAGCACTTGAAAGTTTCAACGCGGGAACACACGTCTTCTCTCGAGGACGGCTGGAACAGTACTCAACCTAACCCAACCTTAGCCTAACCTTAACACAGCCTTAACCTAACCTAACCTAACCTAAACCTAACCTAACGTAAACTTTTTTTTAAACGTTAATTTTGCCAAAAATTCTTTTTCGATAATTTTTGTAAAAAAAAAAATAATAATAATAATATTGCCAAAAATTTACTTTTTTTAAATTTTGCCAAACACACATTTTTCGTCAATGTTGTAGAACATTCATTTTTCCGACAATTCTGATAAAAATTCATCTTTCGGCAATTTCAGTGAAAATTCATTATTTGGTAATTTCGCCAAAACTTTGT
>OY390715.1:47085703-47093203 GCA_959613365.1 Balanococcus diminutus | reverse complement strand
ACTCGTCGACGCGCCGGAAACCGAAGCTCCGACACGCTAACGAACTTTCACGCGTCTCCTCAAACCGACACCAAACGGGTCGCGACGTCCGTAAATAGACGGTGACGGAAATATCGAGCCTACAACGCGTGAACGTTGTCGATTCTGAATTCCGTCACCCGGATTCACGAGCTCTGTCCGTTTCCCCCCGAACGGTTTCACGTACTTTTTAACTCTCTCTTCAAAGTTCTTTTCAACTTTCCCTCACGGTACTTGTCCGCTATCGGTCTCGTGGTCGTATTATAGCCTTAGATGGAGTTTACCACCCGCTTAGGGCTGCACTCTCAAGCAACCCGACTCTTAGAAGCAGTTCACCTGCCGACTGTCCGCGATCGCTACGGGCCTGGCACCCTCTATGGGTCGTGGCCTCGTTCAAGAGAAACTTGGATCACCGTACCAGTCGACAGGTTAACGAACCCTTCCAAACACCACATTTCCCTCGTACAGAATGCCGAAACACTCTGTGGGATTCGGTGCTGGGCTTTTCCCGCTTCGCTCGCCGCTACTAAGGGAATCCTAGTTAGTTTCTTTTCCTCCGCCTATTAATATGCTTAAATTCGGCGGGTAGTCTTACCTGATCTGAGGTCGGCGTGTTATTGTTGTGTTGCCTTCGTGAAGGTACCGACACTGCGTCTTCGTAAACGTACGCGTTCGTCTCTCGGTCTCGTCTTCGAAATTGCTCTCGTCGACAACGGCCGAAATGACGAAGCGTACGCGCGCAATCGCACCACGTACAACATCGTATAACGCAGAAGAGTATACGTACGAGGCACAAGCACAGCGTGGCAGAGCAAAATATATCGATATCTCTCGTCTCGATCGACGACCAACAGCAGCAGCAGCAACAACAACGCGATCGTACAACACGCGTCTCTGCTGGCCGAGTCGAAGACCGTCCTTCGAGAGAAACTGCGACGACGTACCTTCGTCGCATTCGAATATCTACTCTCGCCACACACGCTGGCCAAAAACTCGACTGCGTTTACGCGGCAACGTTTTCGAACACTGTTCGTGAACGAACTGAGTGATCGTGAATCCTGCGCGTAAAAAACACACGAGACTACGATGTATTTCAACGAACGTTCGCAACGCACCGTCGCTAGACAGACATCGTCGCGAAAGAATCGTCAGCATCGAGCGCGTCGATGTTCGAGAACACCGACGCTACTCTCGCGTGTAAAAGTGGAACACTTTTACACGCACGATCTGGTCTGTCGCGGAGCGAGACACACGCACGTATACCGGTAAAGGTAGACGGACGCGCTCGCGAGAACGCAACCATTGTGTTACACAAATGACCGACCCTCAGACAGGCGTGGCCCAGGACTCTTAGGTCACAAGGGCCGCAATGTGCGTTCGACTTGTCGATGTTCGCATAACCTGCGGATTACACGACGACGCGCAGTTAGCTGCGGTCTTCATCGACCCACGAGCCTAGTGATCCACCGTTCGGGGTTGTCTTTCTCCATACGTGGATCTCGTATAGAGTACTAGTTTGCATCGTACCGTGCCTGTAGAGCGCGCGAGATTAACTGAGCTCGAGAAACCCCAAGTCAGACCGGCTTCCCACTACGTATATATATATATATATATATATATATATATATATATATATATGGGAATATACACGTAGTACGCTGCTACGGTGCTCGATACGACGGCTTTGCGCGTTCGAAATAGCCGATTTTCGCGTTCAATAGAGTAAAACGGTAGTGTACTCAAGGTACAGGGTGCGTTGGACACGTACACACGCTCGTACAACAGCGATGTAAACGTGTAACGCCGTTGACGAGAACGTAATGTTCGGTCGAACGTCACGACTCGCGTCGCAATTGTCTCGTCCGACGAGCGAACAAACGTCCGTCAACCCACACAAGACGATATTATTTCCCGAGACACACGCGTGAACGCGCGCCCGGAAAATTTTTCTCGTTAATGATCCTTCCGCAGGTTCACCTACGGAAACCTTGTTACGACTTTTACTTCCTCTAAACGGCCGAGTTCGGTCATCTTCTCGAATGTACAAATCGACGCGAACGTCGCCGTACCTCGATCCGAAGACCTCACTGCGGTCGTTCAATCGGTAGTAGCGACGGGCGGTGTGTACAAAGGGCAGGGACGTAATCAACGCGAGCTGATGACTCGCGCTTACTGGGAATTCCTCGTTCACGGGGAACAATTGCAAGCCCCGATCCCTATCACGAAGGAGGTTCAGCGGATTACCTGGTAATGCTTCTCAGCCCAGGAAATAATTACACGCTGATTCCTTCAGTGTAGCGCGCGTGCGGCCCAGAACATCTAAGGGCATCACAGACCTGTTATCGCTCAGTCTCGTGCGGCTAGTTTTGTCCGCCGCCTGTCCCTCTAAGAAGAGTTTAAGCTTTATCAGCCGGCGATAGCCCATTGGCAGCAAAACTGTCGGGTACCGCGGGCGAATGCCGCAGCCGCCTGCCGAAGCAAACAACCGCAACAACGCCCGCGCCACTAACGACAGCCAACCGCTTTCGAGGATATCGTTCCGTCGTTGACTGCCGACCGGCACACGGCAGAACCGCGCACCAAACCGGCAGGCGACGAAAAACCCGCCTATTTAGCAGGACAGAGTCTCGTTCGTTATCGGAATTAACCAGACAGATCGCTCCACCAACTAAGAACGGCCATGCACCACCACCCACCGAATCAAGAAAGAGCTCTCAATCTGTCAATCTTTCCGGTGTCCGGGCCTGGTGAGGTTTCCCGTGTTGAGTCAAATTAAGCCGCAGGCTCCACTCCTGGTGGTGCCCTTCCGTCAATTCCTTTAAGTTTCAGCTTTGCAACCATACTTCCCCCGGAACCGAAAAGCTTCGGTTTCCCGGAAGCTGCCCGCTGAGTCATCGGAGGAACATCAGCGGATCGCTAGCTGGCATCGTTTACGGTTAGAACTAGGGCGGTATCTGATCGCCTTCGAACCTCTAACTTTCGTTCTTGATCAGACGAGAATATACTTGGCAAATGCTTTCGCTTCGGTTCGTCTCGCGACGATCCAAGAATTTCACCTCTAACGTCGCGGTACGAATGCCCACGCCTATCTCTGTTGATCATTACCTCGGATCTCGAAAACCGGCCAACGAATGAAGTTTACCACGACGTTGCGTAACCCGACCGCGATGGGACGGACGCGAACGCGTGACTTCAGACGGCAACCTGCGCACGGATCGAGCCACGTGGGCTACGTTCACGCGCTGCAAGCAGCGTAGAGGCGAGATCGAGGTCTTGTTCCATTATTCCATGCGACCATATTCAGGGCTATACGACCAGATGCCCGCTTTCGCGAACACCCGGCCACGTTTGAGCCTGCTTTGAGCACTCTAATTTGTTCAAAGTAAACGTGCCGGCCCATTGTACGCGATGACGCGGAAGCCGCGCACCGCGCACAAGTAGGATTAAACGGCGGCTGCCGCTCGCGCTTTTCCACCGAAGTGGCTAGCGGACCGAGCACATATCCGCCTACCGGCAGGACGTCTCGCTGACACGCTGAAAACAATCACTTGGTTCGCGGATGTAAAATCCAGCGTACACTCAGTGGTTCAACGCCGCGAAGACACAGATCCGACTACGAGCTTTTTAACCGCAACAACTTTAATATACGCTATTGGAGCTGGAATTACCGCGGCTGCTGGCACCAGACTTGCCCTCCAATTGATCCTCGTGTGACCAAGGTTTTAAAGTGTACTCATTCCGATTACGGGGCCTCGAATGAGTCCCGTATCGTTATTTTTCGTCACTACCTCCCCGAGCTGGGAGTGGGTAATTTGCGCGCCTGCTGCCTTCCTTGGATGTGGTAGCCGTTTCTCAGGCTCCCTCTCCGGAATCGAACCCTGATTCCCCGTTACCCGTTACCACCACGGTAGGCGTCGAACCTACCGTCGACAGTTGATAAGGCAGACATTTGAAAGATACGTCGCCGGTACGAGACCGTGCGATCAGCTCGAAGTTATTCAGAGTCACCAAATCTTTGCGCAGGCCACTGACGGCGGAAACACAAGGTAACCGCCGCTTAGCCGGTTTTGATCTAATAAAAGCGTTCCTTCCTAAATGCGACGGCCGAAGCCGCGCAATTGGTTGGAACTCTGTCGGCATGTATTAGCTCTAGAATTACCACAGTTATCCAAGTAACGTGGGTACAATCTAAGGAACCATAACTGATTTAATGAGCCTTTCGCGGTTTCACCGTACTAGACGGCTTGCACTGAGACATGCATGGCTTAATCTTTGAGACAAGCATATGACTACTGGCAGGATCAACCAGAGAACCGCCGAAATTATTTTTCTCGCGAACGAGAAAAATTTCGGGCGGCGGAGTCGCGGCGACGCTACAACGACGACGACGACGACGAGGTAAACTCGCCGCCGCCGCGCGTGCGCGCCCCACAAACTCACGCTCGCACGTACAACGGCGTCGGCGCGCGCTAAAATCGCGAAGATCTCGCCACGCGGCCCGAACAACACGTATGTACGGGGTTTTTTTTTTTTTTTTTTTCAATATTTTCACAAAACTAACCACCGCGACGTCGAATAAATTAATATTCGCGCGCGGCGGCAGCGTTGCGCGTGCGATAATATGCGAGAGACGGACGACGTTCTAAAGAGAACGGGCTACGCAGCGCGCGCGCCATTCGTACGCGTCTCACCGCAAATCGACACACTGATCAAACGCTTCGCCTCGCACTCGTACCGCGAACGAGAATTGGAAACACGGTCGGCGAGCGACCGCGCAACGTACATCTCGTTCGCGCATACTTGGTCGACCGCGTCGTTACAACGCGGCGACCGCTTCGTCGAGTCGTCTACTACGGACGACTTTATTCGTACGAAAAAAAATACTCCGCCTGTGGCGTGAGAAGTTGATGCGCAAAAAAATTCACCGACCGACAATCGCGTATAGCGTCGTCGGCCGCTAAACCGAAACCAAAGAATCGGTGTGCCGCTTCGGGCGGATATTTTCAGAAAAAATACCGCGCCGTAGTGTACGTAATGCGCGCCGTAAACACCGCGCGTTATCGTTCGTCCGAACGTACGCGATGCCACGACACGCCGTACGCGGCTAAGCTGTCAACGGGCGAGAGGCGAGCCACTGCGAGTTGGTCGAGCGAACGCAACGCATTCCCACGTACTCCACGCCACAAAATTAGCTCAGACATCGGACGATCGTCGATCGCCCGAGCAAACGCCAACTCGTGTCGGGGAGGCTACGCGAGAGTACTTTTCTCATCGCTCAACTCTCTCGAATGGTCGCCTCTACAAGTACTTTGGTTTCGAGTTCGAATTAGCTGAGCGTAGAATGGGGGCGCTATCCACCTCCCCTTGGAAAGGGGTTTAGCTCAATTTTGAAAAGAATATTTCCAGTACTTTGTAATATCCGCCACCTTTGAGCCGGGTTTGGTTGCATTTTTCGAAAATTTTTTGCCCCTTCCCAAGAGTAAAAATCGCCGCTTTTTGCAAAAAAGAGCGGCGACGATTTTGAAGTTTACCCTCCGAAAAGTCGCGACTTAGCCGAAAAAATGATCATTTTTTCACTGGTTTGCCCGAGCGTCCGAGACCGTGTCACCAGTTTGCGTGGAAAAATGTCGACGATTTTTCGGGCTCACGGTTTCGAGGTGTAAATTTTTTTTTCAAAGTCCAGAAATTGGGGGCAGTGGGGGCTGGTGCCTCGAGTGATTGAAAAAATTTTGGTCGTAAAGGGGTAAAAGTTTTTTTTTGGCGATGAACCGGGTGTTAGAAGGGTGGTGGTGGTGGTGGTGGTGGTGGTGGTGTGAGGGAGGAGGAAGAAGGGGTGGGGGGGGGGCCTCAATTTTCGATTTCGACGAGTATTTTCCGCATTTTTGAGGATTGCGTGGTTGGGACTAGGTACGATGCCTACTCGTTGGATTGTTACTGTTGCAAGGGGGTCGAGAGGGGGGGTGGGGCCTCGAAATTTTTTTTTCGCCATAGTCGTCGGGTGTACGGCTGTTATCGGTGCGGGTCGTGTTATTTTAGTCGCGCGAGGGGTGGAGGGGGGTGGGGCCTCAATTTTCGATTTCGACGAGTATTTTCCGCATTTTTGAGAGTGCGTGGTGGTCGCCACTAGGTACAATGCCTACTCGGTGGATTGTGACTGTTGCAAGGGGGTCCAGGGGGGGTGGGACCTCGAATTTTTTTTTTCATTCCATAGGTGTCCTATATGGTGGGGGTTGGTGCGGGTGATGTTATTTTTGTCGAGGGGGTGGGGCCTAGATTTTCGATTGTTAGGCGAGTATTTTTGCTTTTTGCTAACCCAGCGCAGGTATAATATTATCGTTTCTGCAATTTTTTTTCTTCAACAATGTTTTCAAAATATCATCGTGATATATTCGATATAGTATCTAGACGCGACATGGCGTGTATGGTAACGTGACGATTTTTGCAACAAACAATTGAACGTGGTAAATTTTTCAATTTTTTAAAATTTCCATTTTTTGCAGGGTTTTTTTTTCACGAAACTAGCGCGTATATTCTTTCGAACAAAAAAAAATCAATCGGGACAGGGAGAATCTGGCCAATCTGTTCACGAATGGCACTAATAGTTCGACAATGCCTGCGACCGTGTCGAGAACGTTGCGCATATTCCTGCCGTTCATCTGTACTAGATGTACGGCTACCTCAAAGTTGACTCATTTAGCCAGAAAATTGTCAAAGTTGAGAAAATCGAAAAATGTCGCAAAATTGAAACAAGCAAGCAAACTCGGTTTCCGACCAATTTCTTTCTGTTTGTCATCTGCGAGATTTTTCGTAACTTGGCTTCAAAAAAAATTGAAAAAATAAAAAAATGAGATTGAGTTTGAGTTTGCTTTTGAGTTTGAGTTTCATAATTTGGCTTCAAAAAAATTAAGAAATGAGAAAAATAAATCATCTCACTCCGGAAAAATAGAGAATCATTAAATTCAGTAAAAAAAAAAAAAAAAGAAAAAAGAAATGCATTTGTGAAAAAATTTCAATTTTAGGAATATCGCGAAAAAGCAATTTTGCCAAAAATTCAATTTGGCAACAAATTAATTTTTTCATAAATCTTGATAGAAATTCAGTTTATGACAATTTCTCCAAAACTTCAATTTTGCCAAAAATTTGTTTTCCAACAATTTTGTACAAAACTCATTTTTCGTCAATTTTTATAAGAAATTCAGTTTTCGCAGAAGCTGATGATTATCATCAATCTTGAGGGGGGAAATCATTTTTCGACGATTTCGCCAAAAATTCTTCTTTTTTTTTTTTTTTTTTTTTTTTTTTAGCAATTTTGCAAAATCCAGTATCTTGGCAATTTCGCCAAAAATTTGTTTTTTGGTAATTTTGTAAAAAAAAAGGCTCATTATTAATTTCTTTCAGCAGGTTAAGAAAAATTTTCTATTTTGGAAATTTTGCGTAGAATTTGATTTTCAGCAAACTTGTGGAAAATTCATTCTTCATCAA
>OY390715.1:47070703-47080703 GCA_959613365.1 Balanococcus diminutus | reverse complement strand
GCCATCCATTTTCAGAGCTAGTTGCTTCGGCAGGTGAGTTGTTACACACTCCTTAGCGGATTCCGACTTCCATGGCCACCGTCCTGCTGTCATCAGCGACCAACGCCTTTTATGGGCTCTGAATTCGCGTCGATTTTGGCGCCTTAACTCGACGTTCGGTTCATCCCGCAGCGCCAGTTCTGCTTACCAAAAATGGCCCACTGGGCGTCAAGGATTCCATCGCAGGCTTCGCGTCCGAACTGAGACCGCATACGTTTGACCGCACCGTCCAGCCGGACTCTCTCGCTTTGCCGCGCCCCGAAGAGCGCGGCTTATCAGGAAAGCCTGCGATCTCGCCCGTTTATAGTTTGAGAATAGGTTGAGATCGTTTCGATCCCAATGCCTCTAATCATTCGCTTTACCGGATGAGACAATCCAACGAGCACGAAGCTCGATTCGCGTCACGACGCCAGCTATCCTGAGGGAAACTTCGGAAGGAACCAGCTACTAGATGGTTCGATTAGTCTTTCGCCCCTATACCCAGCTCAAACGATCGATTTGCACGTCAGAACCGCTGCGGACCTCCATCAGGGTTTCCCCTGACTTCATCCTGGCCGGGCATAGTTCACCATCTTTCGGGTACCAACGTGCACGCTATAGGTGCGCCTCAGCTCGATAGAATCCGACTACCGCTCCCGAAGGAACGGCAGTCCGCGATAGAATCGGACTTTGAGACACCCTGGGAATGCGGACGACCGGTCGTACTACGAAGAGTACGAAACGTGAACTCGGTAACGTCATCTTCCCCAAAATTCACTTTCATTGCGCCTTTCGTAAAACGAGACGGGTTTCGTATTATAACGAACGGCCCGATGCGAACACCAGCCGTTCGATACCCCGCGACTCGCGCGCACGTTAGACTCCTTGGTCCGTGTTTCAAGACGGGTCGGAAAGAGACTCGAAGATTCGTCGCAGACAGGCGTCGAGCAGCGACGCTGAGGCCGCTGCGATCACCATTACGTACCGTCTGGCGAGTCGGCTAGAAAATAGAACGCGTACTCGTCGACGCGCCGGAAACCGAAGCTCCGACACGCTAACGAACTTTCACGCGTCTCCTCAAACCGACACCAAACGGGTCGCGACGTCCGTAAATAGACGGTGACGGAAATATCGAGCCTACAACGCGTGAACGTTGTCGATTCTGAATTCCGTCACCCGGATTCACGAGCTCTGTCCGTTTCCCCCCGAACGGTTTCACGTACTTTTTAACTCTCTCTTCAAAGTTCTTTTCAACTTTCCCTCACGGTACTTGTCCGCTATCGGTCTCGTGGTCGTATTATAGCCTTAGATGGAGTTTACCACCCGCTTAGGGCTGCACTCTCAAGCAACCCGACTCTTAGAAGCAGTTCACCTGCCGACTGTCCGCGATCGCTACGGGCCTGGCACCCTCTATGGGTCGTGGCCTCGTTCAAGAGAAACTTGGATCACCGTACCAGTCGACAGGTTAACGAACCCTTCCAAACACCACATTTCCCTCGTACAGAATGCCGAAACACTCTGTGGGATTCGGTGCTGGGCTTTTCCCGCTTCGCTCGCCGCTACTAAGGGAATCCTAGTTAGTTTCTTTTCCTCCGCCTATTAATATGCTTAAATTCGGCGGGTAGTCTTACCTGATCTGAGGTCGGCGTGTTATTGTTGTGTTGCCTTCGTGAAGGTACCGACACTGCGTCTTCGTAAACGTACGCGTTCGTCTCTCGGTCTCGTCTTCGAAATTGCTCTCGTCGACAACGGCCGAAATGACGAAGCGTACGCGCGCAATCGCACCACGTACAACATCGTATAACGCAGAAGAGTATACGTACGAGGCACAAGCACAGCGTGGCAGAGCAAAATATATCGATATCTCTCGTCTCGATCGACGACCAACAGCAGCAGCAGCAACAACAACGCGATCGTACAACACGCGTCTCTGCTGGCCGAGTCGAAGACCGTCCTTCGAGAGAAACTGCGACGACGTACCTTCGTCGCATTCGAATATCTACTCTCGCCACACACGCTGGCCAAAAACTCGACTGCGTTTACGCGGCAACGTTTTCGAACACTGTTCGTGAACGAACTGAGTGATCGTGAATCCTGCGCGTAAAAAACACACGAGACTACGATGTATTTCAACGAACGTTCGCAACGCACCGTCGCTAGACAGACATCGTCGCGAAAGAATCGTCAGCATCGAGCGCGTCGATGTTCGAGAACACCGACGCTACTCTCGCGTGTAAAAGTGGAACACTTTTACACGCACGATCTGGTCTGTCGCGGAGCGAGACACACGCACGTATACCGGTAAAGGTAGACGGACGCGCTCGCGAGAACGCAACCATTGTGTTACACAAATGACCGACCCTCAGACAGGCGTGGCCCAGGACTCTTAGGTCACAAGGGCCGCAATGTGCGTTCGACTTGTCGATGTTCGCATAACCTGCGGATTACACGACGACGCGCAGTTAGCTGCGGTCTTCATCGACCCACGAGCCTAGTGATCCACCGTTCGGGGTTGTCTTTCTCCATACGTGGATCTCGTATAGAGTACTAGTTTGCATCGTACCGTGCCTGTAGAGCGCGCGAGATTAACTGAGCTCGAGAAACCCCAAGTCAGACCGGCTTCCCACTACGTATATATATATATATATATATATATATATATATATATATGGGAATATACACGTAGTACGCTGCTACGGTGCTCGATACGACGGCTTTGCGCGTTCGAAATAGCCGATTTTCGCGTTCAATAGAGTAAAACGGTAGTGTACTCAAGGTACAGGGTGCGTTGGACACGTACACACGCTCGTACAACAGCGATGTAAACGTGTAACGCCGTTGACGAGAACGTAATGTTCGGTCGAACGTCACGACTCGCGTCGCAATTGTCTCGTCCGACGAGCGAACAAACGTCCGTCAACCCACACAAGACGATATTATTTCCCGAGACACACGCGTGAACGCGCGCCCGGAAAATTTTTCTCGTTAATGATCCTTCCGCAGGTTCACCTACGGAAACCTTGTTACGACTTTTACTTCCTCTAAACGGCCGAGTTCGGTCATCTTCTCGAATGTACAAATCGACGCGAACGTCGCCGTACCTCGATCCGAAGACCTCACTGCGGTCGTTCAATCGGTAGTAGCGACGGGCGGTGTGTACAAAGGGCAGGGACGTAATCAACGCGAGCTGATGACTCGCGCTTACTGGGAATTCCTCGTTCACGGGGAACAATTGCAAGCCCCGATCCCTATCACGAAGGAGGTTCAGCGGATTACCTGGTAATGCTTCTCAGCCCAGGAAATAATTACACGCTGATTCCTTCAGTGTAGCGCGCGTGCGGCCCAGAACATCTAAGGGCATCACAGACCTGTTATCGCTCAGTCTCGTGCGGCTAGTTTTGTCCGCCGCCTGTCCCTCTAAGAAGAGTTTAAGCTTTATCAGCCGGCGATAGCCCATTGGCAGCAAAACTGTCGGGTACCGCGGGCGAATGCCGCAGCCGCCTGCCGAAGCAAACAACCGCAACAACGCCCGCGCCACTTACGACAGCCAACCGCTTTCGAGGATATCGTTCCGTCGTTGACTGCCGACCGGCACACGGCAGAACCGCGCACCAAACCGGCAGGCGACGAAAAACCCGCCTATTTAGCAGGACAGAGTCTCGTTCGTTATCGGAATTAACCAGACAGATCGCTCCACCAACTAAGAACGGCCATGCACCACCACCCACCGAATCAAGAAAGAGCTCTCAATCTGTCAATCTTTCCGGTGTCCGGGCCTGGTGAGGTTTCCCGTGTTGAGTCAAATTAAGCCGCAGGCTCCACTCCTGGTGGTGCCCTTCCGTCAATTCCTTTAAGTTTCAGCTTTGCAACCATACTTCCCCCGGAACCGAAAAGCTTCGGTTTCCCGGAAGCTGCCCGCTGAGTCATCGGAGGAACATCAGCGGATCGCTAGCTGGCATCGTTTACGGTTAGAACTAGGGCGGTATCTGATCGCCTTCGAACCTCTAACTTTCGTTCTTGATCAGACGAGAATATACTTGGCAAATGCTTTCGCTTCGGTTCGTCTCGCGACGATCCAAGAATTTCACCTCTAACGTCGCGGTACGAATGCCCACGCCTATCTCTGTTGATCATTACCTCGGATCTCGAAAACCGGCCAACGAATGAAGTTTACCACGACGTTGCGTAACCCGACCGCGATGGGACGGACGCGAACGCGTGACTTCAGACGGCAACCTGCGCACGGATCGAGCCACGTGGGCTACGTTCACGCGCTGCAAGCAGCGTAGAGGCGAGATCGAGGTCTTGTTCCATTATTCCATGCGACCATATTCAGGGCTATACGACCAGATGCCCGCTTTCGCGAACACCCGGCCACGTTTGAGCCTGCTTTGAGCACTCTAATTTGTTCAAAGTAAACGTGCCGGCCCATTGTACGCGATGACGCGGAAGCCGCGCACCGCGCACAAGTAGGATTAAACGGCGGCTGCCGCTCGCGCTTTTCCACCGAAGTGGCTAGCGGACCGAGCACATATCCGCCTACCGGCAGGACGTCTCGCTGACACGCTGAAAACAATCACTTGGTTCGCGGATGTAAAATCCAGCGTACACTCAGTGGTTCAACGCCGCGAAGACACAGATCCGACTACGAGCTTTTTAACCGCAACAACTTTAATATACGCTATTGGAGCTGGAATTACCGCGGCTGCTGGCACCAGACTTGCCCTCCAATTGATCCTCGTGTGACCAAGGTTTTAAAGTGTACTCATTCCGATTACGGGGCCTCGAATGAGTCCCGTATCGTTATTTTTCGTCACTACCTCCCCGAGCTGGGAGTGGGTAATTTGCGCGCCTGCTGCCTTCCTTGGATGTGGTAGCCGTTTCTCAGGCTCCCTCTCCGGAATCGAACCCTGATTCCCCGTTACCCGTTACCACCACGGTAGGCGTCGAACCTACCGTCGACAGTTGATAAGGCAGACATTTGAAAGATACGTCGCCGGTACGAGACCGTGCGATCAGCTCGAAGTTATTCAGAGTCACCAAATCTTTGCGCAGGCCACTGACGGCGGAAACACAAGGTAACCGCCGCTTAGCCGGTTTTGATCTAATAAAAGCGTTCCTTCCTAAATGCGACGGCCGAAGCCGCGCAATTGGTTGGAACTCTGTCGGCATGTATTAGCTCTAGAATTACCACAGTTATCCAAGTAACGTGGGTACAATCTAAGGAACCATAACTGATTTAATGAGCCTTTCGCGGTTTCACCGTACTAGACGGCTTGCACTGAGACATGCATGGCTTAATCTTTGAGACAAGCATATGACTACTGGCAGGATCAACCAGAGAACCGCCGAAATTATTTTTCTCGCGAACGAGAAAAATTTCGGGCGGCGGAGTCGCGGCGACGCTACAACGACGACGACGACGACGAGGTAAACTCGCCGCCGCCGCGCGTGCGCGCCCCACAAACTCACGCTCGCACGTACAACGGCGTCGGCGCGCGCTAAAATCGCGAAGATCTCGCCACGCGGCCCGAACAACACGTATGTACGGGGTTTTTTTTTTTTTTTTTTTCAATATTTTCACAAAACTAACCACCGCGACGTCGAATAAATTAATATTCGCGCGCGGCGGCAGCGTTGCGCGTGCGATAATATGCGAGAGACGGACGACGTTCTAAAGAGAACGGGCTACGCAGCGCGCGCGCCATTCGTACGCGTCTCACCGCAAATCGACACACTGATCAAACGCTTCGCCTCGCACTCGTACCGCGAACGAGAATTGGAAACACGGTCGGCGAGCGACCGCGCAACGTACATCTCGTTCGCGCATACTTGGTCGACCGCGTCGTTACAACGCGGCGACCGCTTCGTCGAGTCGTCTACTACGGACGACTTTATTCGTACGAAAAAAAATACTCCGCCTGTGGCGTGAGAAGTTGATGCGCAAAAAAATTCACCGACCGACAATCGCGTATAGCGTCGTCGGCCGCTAAACCGAAACCAAAGAATCGGTGTGCCGCTTCGGGCGGATATTTTCAGAAAAAATACCGCGCCGTAGTGTACGTAATGCGCGCCGTAAACACCGCGCGTTATCGTTCGTCCGAACGTACGCGATGCCACGACACGCCGTACGCGGCTAAGCTGTCAACGGGCGAGAGGCGAGCCACTGCGAGTTGGTCGAGCGAACGCAACGCATTCCCACGTACTCCACGCCACAAAATTAGCTCAGACATCGGACGATCGTCGATCGCCCGAGCAAACGCCAACTCGTGTCGGGGAGGCTACGCGAGAGTACTTTTCTCATCGCTCAACTCTCTCGAATGGTCGCCTCTACAAGTACTTTGGTTTCGAGTTCGAATTAGCTGAGCGTAGAATGGGGGCGCTATCCACCTCCCCTTGGAAAGGGGTTTAGCTCAATTTTGAAAAGAATATTTCCAGTACTTTGTAATATCCGCCACCTTTGAGCCGGGTTTGGTTGCATTTTTCGAAAATTTTTTGCCCCTTCCCAAGAGTAAAAATCGCCGCTTTTTGCAAAAAAGAGCGGCGACGATTTTGAAGTTTACCCTCCGAAAAGTCGCGACTTAGCCGAAAAAATGATCATTTTTTCACTGGTTTGCCCGAGCGTCCGAGACCGTGTCACCAGTTTGCGTGGAAAAATGTCGACGATTTTTCGGGCTCACGGTTTCGAGGTGTAAATTTTTTTTTCAAAGTCCAGAAATTGGGGGCAGTGGGGGCTGGTGCCTCGAGTGATTGAAAAAATTTTGGTCGTAAAGGGGTAAAAGTTTTTTTTTGGCGATGAACCGGGTGTTAGAAGGGTGGTGGTGGTGGTGGTGGTGGTGGTGGTGTGAGGGAGGAGGAAGAAGGGGTGGGGGGGGGGCCTCAATTTTCGATTTCGACGAGTATTTTCCGCATTTTTGAGGATTGCGTGGTTGGGACTAGGTACGATGCCTACTCGTTGGATTGTTACTGTTGCAAGGGGGTCGAGAGGGGGGGTGGGGCCTCGAAATTTTTTTTTCGCCATAGTCGTCGGGTGTACGGCTGTTATCGGTGCGGGTCGTGTTATTTTAGTCGCGCGAGGGGTGGAGGGGGGTGGGGCCTCAATTTTCGATTTCGACGAGTATTTTCCGCATTTTTGAGAGTGCGTGGTGGTCGCCACTAGGTACAATGCCTACTCGGTGGATTGTGACTGTTGCAAGGGGGTCCAGGGGGGGTGGGACCTCGAATTTTTTTTTTCATTCCATAGGTGTCCTATATGGTGGGGGTTGGTGCGGGTGATGTTATTTTTGTCGAGGGGGTGGGGCCTAGATTTTCGATTGTTAGGCGAGTATTTTTGCTTTTTGCTAACCCAGCGCAGGTATAATATTATCGTTTCTGCAATTTTTTTTCTTCAACAATGTTTTCAAAATATCATCGTGATATATTCGATATAGTATCTAGACGCGACATGGCGTGTATGGTAACGTGACGATTTTTGCAACAAACAATTGAACGTGGTAAATTTTTCAATTTTTTAAAATTTCCATTTTTTGCAGGGTTTTTTTTTCACGAAACTAGCGCGTATATTCTTTCGAACAAAAAAAAATCAATCGGGACAGGGAGAATCTGGCCAATCTGTTCACGAATGGCACTAATAGTTCGACAATGCCTGCGACCGTGTCGAGAACGTTGCGCATATTCCTGCCGTTCATCTGTACTAGATGTACGGCTACCTCAAAGTTGACTCATTTAGCCAGAAAATTGTCAAAGTTGAGAAAATCGAAAAATGTCGCAAAATTGAAACAAGCAAGCAAACTCGGTTTCCGACCAATTTCTTTCTGTTTGTCATCTGCGAGATTTTTCGTAACTTGGCTTCAAAAAAAATTGAAAAAATAAAAAAATGAGATTGAGTTTGAGTTTGCTTTTGAGTTTGAGTTTCATAATTTGGCTTCAAAAAAATTAAGAAATGAGAAAAATAAATCATCTCACTCCGGAAAAATAGAGAATCATTAAATTCAGTAAAAAAAAAAAAAAAAGAAAAAAGAAATGCATTTGTGAAAAAATTTCAATTTTAGGAATATCGCGAAAAAGCAATTTTGCCAAAAATTCAATTTGGCAACAAATTAATTTTTTCATAAATCTTGATAGAAATTCAGTTTATGACAATTTCTCCAAAACTTCAATTTTGCCAAAAATTTGTTTTCCAACAATTTTGTACAAAACTCATTTTTCGTCAATTTTTATAAGAAATTCAGTTTTCGCAGAAGCTGATGATTATCATCAATCTTGAGGGGGGAAATCATTTTTCGACGATTTCGCCAAAAATTCTTCTTTTTTTTTTTTTTTTTTTTTTTTTTTAGCAATTTTGCAAAATCCAGTATCTTGGCAATTTCGCCAAAAATTTGTTTTTTGGTAATTTTGTAAAAAAAAAGGCTCATTATTAATTTCTTTCAGCAGGTTAAGAAAAATTTTCTATTTTGGAAATTTTGCGTAGAATTTGATTTTCAGCAAACTTGTGGAAAATTCATTCTTCATCAAAATTTGGGGAAAATTTATTTTTCAGCAATTTCGCCAAAAATTCAATTTTGCAAAAAATTCATTATTCATAAATCTCGAGGAAAATTTATTTTTCGGCAGTTTTGAGAAAAATTTATTTTTAGCAATTTCCTAAAAAATTCATTTTTCGGTAATTTTGTGAAAAATTCAATTTTGCCAAAAATTTGTTATTTGGCAATTTTGTCAAAAATGCTTTTTTCATCAATCTTGAAAAAAATTCAATTTTCAGCAATTTTGTAAAAAAAAAAAAATTATTACCAATTTTGCCAAAAAATTCATTTTTCATCAATTTCGGACAAAAAAAAATCAGTTTCCGGCAATTTGCAAAAGGATTATTTTTCTTCAATTTTGCCAAATATTCATTTTTCTGTAAACACGCATTGAAAATGTGACATTTTATGCTTGAAGCTTGTAAAGAAACATTTGAAATTCAAAAAAATGACAAACTACTATATTCGTCGGTGCGCACTTGAATAAAAAATTAATTTCTTTTAGCCGATTTGGAAGAAATTTCTATTTCCAAAAATGTATCATTAAGCAATTTTGCGTAGAATTTGATTTTCAGCAAACTTGTGAAAAATTCATTTTTCGTCAATCTTGGGAAAAATTTGTTAGTTCCCGAACCGATACGACCAACGCATAGCGCGGGAGAGCACTTGAAAGTTTCAACGCGGGAACACACGTCTTCTCTCGAGGACGGCTGGAACAGTACTCAACCTAACCCAACCTTAACCTAACCTTAACACAGCCTTAACCTAACCTAACCTAACCTAAACCTAACCTAACGTAAACTTTTTTTTAAACGTTAATTTTGCCAAAAATTCTTTTTCGATAATTTTTGTAAAAAAAAAAATAATAATAATAATATTGCCAAAAATTTACTTTTTTTAAATTTTGCCAAACACACATTTTTCGTCAATGTTGTAGAACATTCATTTTTCCGACAATTCTGATAAAAATTCATCTTTCGGCAATTTCAGTGAAAATTCATTATTTGGTAATTTCGCCAAAACTTTGTTGTCCAACAAACGGTTTTGTAAAAAATTTATTTTTCGGCAAGTTTGATAAAAATTGGTATTTTGGCAATTTTGCCAAATACTTAATCAGTTTTCGGCAATTTCCTAAAACTATCATTTTTCATCAATTGCGGAAAAAATCAGCTACCCGGCGATTTTATAAAAAAAATTAATTATTCGTCAATTTTGTAAAAAAAAGAAAATCATTTTTCAGAAATTTTGACAAAAATTCATTTTTCATCAATCTTGAGGAATTTTGATTTTCGGTAATTTCGTCAAAAATTAGTTTTTTGGTGATTTTGTAAATAAACAATTTTTCAGCAATTTTGTCGATAATTTGTTATTTGGCAATTTTGCGAAACATCAATTTCTTAGAAATTTTGCAAAAAATTTATTCTTTCGGTAATTTTGTAGAAAATTCATTTTTGCAAAAA
>OY390715.1:47058203-47065703 GCA_959613365.1 Balanococcus diminutus | reverse complement strand
GTACCAGTCGACAGGTTAACGAACCCTTCCAAACACCACATTTCCCTCGTACAGAATGCCGAAACACTCTGTGGGATTCGGTGCTGGGCTTTTCCCGCTTCGCTCGCCGCTACTAAGGGAATCCTAGTTAGTTTCTTTTCCTCCGCCTATTAATATGCTTAAATTCGGCGGGTAGTCTTACCTGATCTGAGGTCGGCGTGTTATTGTTGTGTTGCCTTCGTGAAGGTACCGACACTGCGTCTTCGTAAACGTACGCGTTCGTCTCTCGGTCTCGTCTTCGAAATTGCTCTCGTCGACAACGGCCGAAATGACGAAGCGTACGCGCGCAATCGCACCACGTACAACATCGTATAACGCAGAAGAGTATACGTACGAGGCACAAGCACAGCGTGGCAGAGCAAAATATATCGATATCTCT
Organism: Balanococcus diminutus; assembly: GCA_959613365.1. Taxonomy (NCBI): domain Eukaryota; kingdom Metazoa; phylum Arthropoda; class Insecta; order Hemiptera; family Pseudococcidae; genus Balanococcus; species Balanococcus diminutus. Next base: position 47,065,285 of record OY390715.1, on the reverse strand, counting down.
CGTCTCGATCGACGACCAACAGCAGCAGCAGCAACAACAACGCGATCGTACAACACGCGTCTCTGCTGGCCGAGTCGAAGACCGTCCTTCGAGAGAAACTGCGACGACGTACCTTCGTCGCATTCGAATATCTACTCTCGCCACACACGCTGGCCAAAAACTCGACTGCGTTTACGCGGCAACGTTTTCGAACACTGTTCGTGAACGAACTGAGTGATCGTGAATCCTGCGCGTAAAAAACACACGAGACTACGATGTATTTCAACGAACGTTCGCAACGCACCGTCGCTAGACAGACATCGTCGCGAAAGAATCGTCAGCATCGAGCGCGTCGATGTTCGAGAACACCGACGCTACTCTCGCGTGTAAAAGTGGAACACTTTTACACGCACGATCTGGTCTGTCGCGGAGCGAGACACACGCACGTATACCGGTAAAGGTAGACGGACGCGCTCGCGAGAACGCAACCATTGTGTTACACAAATGACCGACCCTCAGACAGGCGTGGCCCAGGACTCTTAGGTCACAAGGGCCGCAATGTGCGTTCGACTTGTCGATGTTCGCATAACCTGCGGATTACACGACGACGCGCAGTTAGCTGCGGTCTTCATCGACCCACGAGCCTAGTGATCCACCGTTCGGGGTTGTCTTTCTCCATACGTGGATCTCGTATAGAGTACTAGTTTGCATCGTACCGTGCCTGTAGAGCGCGCGAGATTAACTGAGCTCGAGAAACCCCAAGTCAGACCGGCTTCCCACTACGTATATATATATATATATATATATATATATATATATATATATGGGAATATACACGTAGTACGCTGCTACGGTGCTCGATACGACGGCTTTGCGCGTTCGAAATAGCCGATTTTCGCGTTCAATAGAGTAAAACGGTAGTGTACTCAAGGTACAGGGTGCGTTGGACACGTACACACGCTCGTACAACAGCGATGTAAACGTGTAACGCCGTTGACGAGAACGTAATGTTCGGTCGAACGTCACGACTCGCGTCGCAATTGTCTCGTCCGACGAGCGAACAAACGTCCGTCAACCCACACAAGACGATATTATTTCCCGAGACACACGCGTGAACGCGCGCCCGGAAAATTTTTCTCGTTAATGATCCTTCCGCAGGTTCACCTACGGAAACCTTGTTACGACTTTTACTTCCTCTAAACGGCCGAGTTCGGTCATCTTCTCGAATGTACAAATCGACGCGAACGTCGCCGTACCTCGATCCGAAGACCTCACTGCGGTCGTTCAATCGGTAGTAGCGACGGGCGGTGTGTACAAAGGGCAGGGACGTAATCAACGCGAGCTGATGACTCGCGCTTACTGGGAATTCCTCGTTCACGGGGAACAATTGCAAGCCCCGATCCCTATCACGAAGGAGGTTCAGCGGATTACCTGGTAATGCTTCTCAGCCCAGGAAATAATTACACGCTGATTCCTTCAGTGTAGCGCGCGTGCGGCCCAGAACATCTAAGGGCATCACAGACCTGTTATCGCTCAGTCTCGTGCGGCTAGTTTTGTCCGCCGCCTGTCCCTCTAAGAAGAGTTTAAGCTTTATCAGCCGGCGATAGCCCATTGGCAGCAAAACTGTCGGGTACCGCGGGCGAATGCCGCAGCCGCCTGCCGAAGCAAACAACCGCAACAACGCCCGCGCCACTTACGACAGCCAACCGCTTTCGAGGATATCGTTCCGTCGTTGACTGCCGACCGGCACACGGCAGAACCGCGCACCAAACCGGCAGGCGACGAAAAACCCGCCTATTTAGCAGGACAGAGTCTCGTTCGTTATCGGAATTAACCAGACAGATCGCTCCACCAACTAAGAACGGCCATGCACCACCACCCACCGAATCAAGAAAGAGCTCTCAATCTGTCAATCTTTCCGGTGTCCGGGCCTGGTGAGGTTTCCCGTGTTGAGTCAAATTAAGCCGCAGGCTCCACTCCTGGTGGTGCCCTTCCGTCAATTCCTTTAAGTTTCAGCTTTGCAACCATACTTCCCCCGGAACCGAAAAGCTTCGGTTTCCCGGAAGCTGCCCGCTGAGTCATCGGAGGAACATCAGCGGATCGCTAGCTGGCATCGTTTACGGTTAGAACTAGGGCGGTATCTGATCGCCTTCGAACCTCTAACTTTCGTTCTTGATCAGACGAGAATATACTTGGCAAATGCTTTCGCTTCGGTTCGTCTCGCGACGATCCAAGAATTTCACCTCTAACGTCGCGGTACGAATGCCCACGCCTATCTCTGTTGATCATTACCTCGGATCTCGAAAACCGGCCAACGAATGAAGTTTACCACGACGTTGCGTAACCCGACCGCGATGGGACGGACGCGAACGCGTGACTTCAGACGGCAACCTGCGCACGGATCGAGCCACGTGGGCTACGTTCACGCGCTGCAAGCAGCGTAGAGGCGAGATCGAGGTCTTGTTCCATTATTCCATGCGACCATATTCAGGGCTATACGACCAGATGCCCGCTTTCGCGAACACCCGGCCACGTTTGAGCCTGCTTTGAGCACTCTAATTTGTTCAAAGTAAACGTGCCGGCCCATTGTACGCGATGACGCGGAAGCCGCGCACCGCGCACAAGTAGGATTAAACGGCGGCTGCCGCTCGCGCTTTTCCACCGAAGTGGCTAGCGGACCGAGCACATATCCGCCTACCGGCAGGACGTCTCGCTGACACGCTGAAAACAATCACTTGGTTCGCGGATGTAAAATCCAGCGTACACTCAGTGGTTCAACGCCGCGAAGACACAGATCCGACTACGAGCTTTTTAACCGCAACAACTTTAATATACGCTATTGGAGCTGGAATTACCGCGGCTGCTGGCACCAGACTTGCCCTCCAATTGATCCTCGTGTGACCAAGGTTTTAAAGTGTACTCATTCCGATTACGGGGCCTCGAATGAGTCCCGTATCGTTATTTTTCGTCACTACCTCCCCGAGCTGGGAGTGGGTAATTTGCGCGCCTGCTGCCTTCCTTGGATGTGGTAGCCGTTTCTCAGGCTCCCTCTCCGGAATCGAACCCTGATTCCCCGTTACCCGTTACCACCACGGTAGGCGTCGAACCTACCGTCGACAGTTGATAAGGCAGACATTTGAAAGATACGTCGCCGGTACGAGACCGTGCGATCAGCTCGAAGTTATTCAGAGTCACCAAATCTTTGCGCAGGCCACTGACGGCGGAAACACAAGGTAACCGCCGCTTAGCCGGTTTTGATCTAATAAAAGCGTTCCTTCCTAAATGCGACGGCCGAAGCCGCGCAATTGGTTGGAACTCTGTCGGCATGTATTAGCTCTAGAATTACCACAGTTATCCAAGTAACGTGGGTACAATCTAAGGAACCATAACTGATTTAATGAGCCTTTCGCGGTTTCACCGTACTAGACGGCTTGCACTGAGACATGCATGGCTTAATCTTTGAGACAAGCATATGACTACTGGCAGGATCAACCAGAGAACCGCCGAAATTATTTTTCTCGCGAACGAGAAAAATTTCGGGCGGCGGAGTCGCGGCGACGCTACAACGACGACGACGACGACGAGGTAAACTCGCCGCCGCCGCGCGTGCGCGCCCCACAAACTCACGCTCGCACGTACAACGGCGTCGGCGCGCGCTAAAATCGCGAAGATCTCGCCACGCGGCCCGAACAACACGTATGTACGGGGTTTTTTTTTTTTTTTTTTTTCAATATTTTCACAAAACTAACCACCGCGACGTCGAATAAATTAATATTCGCGCGCGGCGGCAGCGTTGCGCGTGCAATAATATGCGAGAGACGGACGACGTTCTAAAGAGAACGGGCTACGCAGCGCGCGCGCCATTCGTACGCGTCTCACCGCAAATCGACACACTGATCAAACGCTTCGCCTCGCACTCGTACCGCGAACGAGAATTGGAAACACGGTCGGCGAGCGACCGCGCAACGTACATCTCGTTCGCGCATACTTGGTCGACCGCGTCGTTACAACGCGGCGACCGCTTCGTCGAGTCGTCTACTACGGACGACTTTATTCGTACGAAAAAAAATACTCCGCCTGTGGCGTGAGAAGTTGATGCGCAAAAAAATTCACCGACCGACAATCGCGTATAGCGTCGTCGGCCGCTAAACCGAAACCAAAGAATCGGTGTGCCGCTTCGGGCGGATATTTTCAGAAAAAATACCGCGCCGTAGTGTACGTAATGCGCGCCGTAAACACCGCGCGTTATCGTTCGTCCGAACGTACGCGATGCCACGACACGCCGTACGCGGCTAAGCTGTCAACGGGCGAGAGGCGAGCCACTGCGAGTTGGTCGAGCGAACGCAACGCATTCCCACGTACTCCACGCCACAAAATTAGCTCAGACATCGGACGATCGTCGATCGCCCGAGCAAACGCCAACTCGTGTCGGGGAGGCTACGCGAGAGTACTTTTCTCATCGCTCAACTCTCTCGAATGGTCGCCTCTACAAGTACTTTGGTTTCGAGTTCGAATTAGCTGAGCGTAGAATGGGGGCGCTATCCACCTCCCCTTGGAAAGGGGTTTAGCTCAATTTTGAAAAGAATATTTCCAGTACTTTGTAATATCCGCCACCTTTGAGCCGGGTTTGGTTGCATTTTTCGAAAATTTTTTGCCCCTTCCCAAGAGTAAAAATCGCCGCTTTTTGCAAAAAAGAGCGGCGACGATTTTGAAGTTTACCCTCCGAAAAGTCGCGACTTAGCCGAAAAAATGATCATTTTTTCACTGGTTTGCCCGAGCGTCCGAGACCGTGTCACCAGTTTGCGTGGAAAAATGTCGACGATTTTTCGGGCTCACGGTTTCGAGGTGTAAATTTTTTTTTCAAAGTCCAGAAATTGGGGGCAGTGGGGGCTGGTGCCTCGAGTGATTGAAAAAATTTTGGTCGTAAAGGGGTAAAAGTTTTTTTTTGGCGATGAACCGGGTGTTAGAAGGGTGGTGGTGGTGGTGGTGGTGGTGGTGGTGTGAGGGAGGAGGAAGAAGGGGTGGGGGGGGGGCCTCAATTTTCGATTTCGACGAGTATTTTCCGCATTTTTGAGGATTGCGTGGTTGGGACTAGGTACGATGCCTACTCGTTGGATTGTTACTGTTGCAAGGGGGTCGAGAGGGGGGGTGGGGCCTCGAAATTTTTTTTTCGCCATAGTCGTCGGGTGTACGGCTGTTATCGGTGCGGGTCGTGTTATTTTAGTCGCGCGAGGGGTGGAGGGGGGTGGGGCCTCAATTTTCGATTTCGACGAGTATTTTCCGCATTTTTGAGAGTGCGTGGTGGTCGCCACTAGGTACAATGCCTACTCGGTGGATTGTGACTGTTGCAAGGGGGTCCAGGGGGGGTGGGACCTCGAATTTTTTTTTTCATTCCATAGGTGTCCTATATGGTGGGGGTTGGTGCGGGTGATGTTATTTTTGTCGAGGGGGTGGGGCCTAGATTTTCGATTGTTAGGCGAGTATTTTTGCTTTTTGCTAACCCAGCGCAGGTATAATATTATCGTTTCTGCAATTTTTTTTCTTCAACAATGTTTTCAAAATATCATCGTGATATATTCGATATAGTATCTAGACGCGACATGGCGTGTATGGTAACGTGACGATTTTTGCAACAAACAATTGAACGTGGTAAATTTTTCAATTTTTTAAAATTTCCATTTTTTGCAGGGTTTTTTTTTCACGAAACTAGCGCGTATATTCTTTCGAACAAAAAAAAATCAATCGGGACAGGGAGAATCTGGCCAATCTGTTCACGAATGGCACTAATAGTTCGACAATGCCTGCGACCGTGTCGAGAACGTTGCGCATATTCCTGCCGTTCATCTGTACTAGATGTACGGCTACCTCAAAGTTGACTCATTTAGCCAGAAAATTGTCAAAGTTGAGAAAATCGAAAAATGTCGCAAAATTGAAACAAGCAAGCAAACTCGGTTTCCGACCAATTTCTTTCTGTTTGTCATCTGCGAGATTTTTCGTAACTTGGCTTCAAAAAAAATTGAAAAAATAAAAAAATGAGATTGAGTTTGAGTTTGCTTTTGAGTTTGAGTTTCATAATTTGGCTTCAAAAAAATTAAGAAATGAGAAAAATAAATCATCTCACTCCGGAAAAATAGAGAATCATTAAATTCAGTAAAAAAAAAAAAAAAAGAAAAAAGAAATGCATTTGTGAAAAAATTTCAATTTTAGGAATATCGCGAAAAAGCAATTTTGCCAAAAATTCAATTTGGCAACAAATTAATTTTTTCATAAATCTTGATAGAAATTCAGTTTATGACAATTTCTCCAAAACTTCAATTTTGCCAAAAATTTGTTTTCCAACAATTTTGTACAAAACTCATTTTTCGTCAATTTTTATAAGAAATTCAGTTTTCGCAGAAGCTGATGATTATCATCAATCTTGAGGGGGGAAATCATTTTTCGACGATTTCGCCAAAAATTCTTCTTTTTTTTTTTTTTTTTTTTTTTTTTTAGCAATTTTGCAAAATCCAGTATCTTGGCAATTTCGCCAAAAATTTGTTTTTTGGTAATTTTGTAAAAAAAAAGGCTCATTATTAATTTCTTTCAGCAGGTTAAGAAAAATTTTCTATTTTGGAAATTTTGCGTAGAATTTGATTTTCAGCAAACTTGTGGAAAATTCATTCTTCATCAAAATTTGGGGAAAATTTATTTTTCAGCAATTTCGCCAAAAATTCAATTTTGCAAAAAATTCATTATTCATAAATCTCGAGGAAAATTTATTTTTCGGCAGTTTTGAGAAAAATTTATTTTTAGCAATTTCCTAAAAAATTCATTTTTCGGTAATTTTGTGAAAAATTCAATTTTGCCAAAAATTTGTTATTTGGCAATTTTGTCAAAAATGCTTTTTTCATCAATCTTGAAAAAAATTCAATTTTCAGCAATTTTGTAAAAAAAAAAAAATTATTACCAATTTTGCCAAAAAATTCATTTTTCATCAATTTCGGACAAAAAAAAATCAGTTTCCGGCAATTTGCAAAAGGATTATTTTTCTTCAATTTTGCCAAATATTCATTTTTCTGTAAACACGCATTGAAAATGTGACATTTTATGCTTGAAGCTTGTAA
>OY390715.1:47043203-47053203 GCA_959613365.1 Balanococcus diminutus | reverse complement strand
ATTCGCGTCACGACGCCAGCTATCCTGAGGGAAACTTCGGAAGGAACCAGCTACTAGATGGTTCGATTAGTCTTTCGCCCCTATACCCAGCTCAAACGATCGATTTGCACGTCAGAACCGCTGCGGACCTCCATCAGGGTTTCCCCTGACTTCATCCTGGCCGGGCATAGTTCACCATCTTTCGGGTACCAACGTGCACGCTATAGGTGCGCCTCAGCTCGATAGAATCCGACTACCGCTCCCGAAGGAACGGCAGTCCGCGATAGAATCGGACTTTGAGACACCCTGGGAATGCGGACGACCGGTCGTACTACGAAGAGTACGAAACGTGAACTCGGTAACGTCATCTTCCCCAAAATTCACTTTCATTGCGCCTTTCGTAAAACGAGACGGGTTTCGTATTATAACGAACGGCCCGATGCGAACACCAGCCGTTCGATACCCCGCGACTCGCGCGCACGTTAGACTCCTTGGTCCGTGTTTCAAGACGGGTCGGAAAGAGACTCGAAGATTCGTCGCAGACAGGCGTCGAGCAGCGACGCTGAGGCCGCTGCGATCACCATTACGTACCGTCTGGCGAGTCGGCTAGAAAATAGAACGCGTACTCGTCGACGCGCCGGAAACCGAAGCTCCGACACGCTAACGAACTTTCACGCGTCTCCTCAAACCGACACCAAACGGGTCGCGACGTCCGTAAATAGACGGTGACGGAAATATCGAGCCTACAACGCGTGAACGTTGTCGATTCTGAATTCCGTCACCCGGATTCACGAGCTCTGTCCGTTTCCCCCCGAACGGTTTCACGTACTTTTTAACTCTCTCTTCAAAGTTCTTTTCAACTTTCCCTCACGGTACTTGTCCGCTATCGGTCTCGTGGTCGTATTATAGCCTTAGATGGAGTTTACCACCCGCTTAGGGCTGCACTCTCAAGCAACCCGACTCTTAGAAGCAGTTCACCTGCCGACTGTCCGCGATCGCTACGGGCCTGGCACCCTCTATGGGTCGTGGCCTCGTTCAAGAGAAACTTGGATCACCGTACCAGTCGACAGGTTAACGAACCCTTCCAAACACCACATTTCCCTCGTACAGAATGCCGAAACACTCTGTGGGATTCGGTGCTGGGCTTTTCCCGCTTCGCTCGCCGCTACTAAGGGAATCCTAGTTAGTTTCTTTTCCTCCGCCTATTAATATGCTTAAATTCGGCGGGTAGTCTTACCTGATCTGAGGTCGGCGTGTTATTGTTGTGTTGCCTTCGTGAAGGTACCGACACTGCGTCTTCGTAAACGTACGCGTTCGTCTCTCGGTCTCGTCTTCGAAATTGCTCTCGTCGACAACGGCCGAAATGACGAAGCGTACGCGCGCAATCGCACCACGTACAACATCGTATAACGCAGAAGAGTATACGTACGAGGCACAAGCACAGCGTGGCAGAGCAAAATATATCGATATCTCTCGTCTCGATCGACGACCAACAGCAGCAGCAGCAACAACAACGCGATCGTACAACACGCGTCTCTGCTGGCCGAGTCGAAGACCGTCCTTCGAGAGAAACTGCGACGACGTACCTTCGTCGCATTCGAATATCTACTCTCGCCACACACGCTGGCCAAAAACTCGACTGCGTTTACGCGGCAACGTTTTCGAACACTGTTCGTGAACGAACTGAGTGATCGTGAATCCTGCGCGTAAAAAACACACGAGACTACGATGTATTTCAACGAACGTTCGCAACGCACCGTCGCTAGACAGACATCGTCGCGAAAGAATCGTCAGCATCGAGCGCGTCGATGTTCGAGAACACCGACGCTACTCTCGCGTGTAAAAGTGGAACACTTTTACACGCACGATCTGGTCTGTCGCGGAGCGAGACACACGCACGTATACCGGTAAAGGTAGACGGACGCGCTCGCGAGAACGCAACCATTGTGTTACACAAATGACCGACCCTCAGACAGGCGTGGCCCAGGACTCTTAGGTCACAAGGGCCGCAATGTGCGTTCGACTTGTCGATGTTCGCATAACCTGCGGATTACACGACGACGCGCAGTTAGCTGCGGTCTTCATCGACCCACGAGCCTAGTGATCCACCGTTCGGGGTTGTCTTTCTCCATACGTGGATCTCGTATAGAGTACTAGTTTGCATCGTACCGTGCCTGTAGAGCGCGCGAGATTAACTGAGCTCGAGAAACCCCAAGTCAGACCGGCTTCCCACTACGTATATATATATATATATATATATATATATATATATGGGAATATACACGTAGTACGCTGCTACGGTGCTCGATACGACGGCTTTGCGCGTTCGAAATAGCCGATTTTCGCGTTCAATAGAGTAAAACGGTAGTGTACTCAAGGTACAGGGTGCGTTGGACACGTACACACGCTCGTACAACAGCGATGTAAACGTGTAACGCCGTTGACGAGAACGTAATGTTCGGTCGAACGTCACGACTCGCGTCGCAATTGTCTCGTCCGACGAGCGAACAAACGTCCGTCAACCCACACAAGACGATATTATTTCCCGAGACACACGCGTGAACGCGCGCCCGGAAAATTTTTCTCGTTAATGATCCTTCCGCAGGTTCACCTACGGAAACCTTGTTACGACTTTTACTTCCTCTAAACGGCCGAGTTCGGTCATCTTCTCGAATGTACAAATCGACGCGAACGTCGCCGTACCTCGATCCGAAGACCTCACTGCGGTCGTTCAATCGGTAGTAGCGACGGGCGGTGTGTACAAAGGGCAGGGACGTAATCAACGCGAGCTGATGACTCGCGCTTACTGGGAATTCCTCGTTCACGGGGAACAATTGCAAGCCCCGATCCCTATCACGAAGGAGGTTCAGCGGATTACCTGGTAATGCTTCTCAGCCCAGGAAATAATTACACGCTGATTCCTTCAGTGTAGCGCGCGTGCGGCCCAGAACATCTAAGGGCATCACAGACCTGTTATCGCTCAGTCTCGTGCGGCTAGTTTTGTCCGCCGCCTGTCCCTCTAAGAAGAGTTTAAGCTTTATCAGCCGGCGATAGCCCATTGGCAGCAAAACTGTCGGGTACCGCGGGCGAATGCCGCAGCCGCCTGCCGAAGCAAACAACCGCAACAACGCCCGCGCCACTTACGACAGCCAACCGCTTTCGAGGATATCGTTCCGTCGTTGACTGCCGACCGGCACACGGCAGAACCGCGCACCAAACCGGCAGGCGACGAAAAACCCGCCTATTTAGCAGGACAGAGTCTCGTTCGTTATCGGAATTAACCAGACAGATCGCTCCACCAACTAAGAACGGCCATGCACCACCACCCACCGAATCAAGAAAGAGCTCTCAATCTGTCAATCTTTCCGGTGTCCGGGCCTGGTGAGGTTTCCCGTGTTGAGTCAAATTAAGCCGCAGGCTCCACTCCTGGTGGTGCCCTTCCGTCAATTCCTTTAAGTTTCAGCTTTGCAACCATACTTCCCCCGGAACCGAAAAGCTTCGGTTTCCCGGAAGCTGCCCGCTGAGTCATCGGAGGAACATCAGCGGATCGCTAGCTGGCATCGTTTACGGTTAGAACTAGGGCGGTATCTGATCGCCTTCGAACCTCTAACTTTCGTTCTTGATCAGACGAGAATATACTTGGCAAATGCTTTCGCTTCGGTTCGTCTCGCGACGATCCAAGAATTTCACCTCTAACGTCGCGGTACGAATGCCCACGCCTATCTCTGTTGATCATTACCTCGGATCTCGAAAACCGGCCAACGAATGAAGTTTACCACGACGTTGCGTAACCCGACCGCGATGGGACGGACGCGAACGCGTGACTTCAGACGGCAACCTGCGCACGGATCGAGCCACGTGGGCTACGTTCACGCGCTGCAAGCAGCGTAGAGGCGAGATCGAGGTCTTGTTCCATTATTCCATGCGACCATATTCAGGGCTATACGACCAGATGCCCGCTTTCGCGAACACCCGGCCACGTTTGAGCCTGCTTTGAGCACTCTAATTTGTTCAAAGTAAACGTGCCGGCCCATTGTACGCGATGACGCGGAAGCCGCGCACCGCGCACAAGTAGGATTAAACGGCGGCTGCCGCTCGCGCTTTTCCACCGAAGTGGCTAGCGGACCGAGCACATATCCGCCTACCGGCAGGACGTCTCGCTGACACGCTGAAAACAATCACTTGGTTCGCGGATGTAAAATCCAGCGTACACTCAGTGGTTCAACGCCGCGAAGACACAGATCCGACTACGAGCTTTTTAACCGCAACAACTTTAATATACGCTATTGGAGCTGGAATTACCGCGGCTGCTGGCACCAGACTTGCCCTCCAATTGATCCTCGTGTGACCAAGGTTTTAAAGTGTACTCATTCCGATTACGGGGCCTCGAATGAGTCCCGTATCGTTATTTTTCGTCACTACCTCCCCGAGCTGGGAGTGGGTAATTTGCGCGCCTGCTGCCTTCCTTGGATGTGGTAGCCGTTTCTCAGGCTCCCTCTCCGGAATCGAACCCTGATTCCCCGTTACCCGTTACCACCACGGTAGGCGTCGAACCTACCGTCGACAGTTGATAAGGCAGACATTTGAAAGATACGTCGCCGGTACGAGACCGTGCGATCAGCTCGAAGTTATTCAGAGTCACCAAATCTTTGCGCAGGCCACTGACGGCGGAAACACAAGGTAACCGCCGCTTAGCCGGTTTTGATCTAATAAAAGCGTTCCTTCCTAAATGCGACGGCCGAAGCCGCGCAATTGGTTGGAACTCTGTCGGCATGTATTAGCTCTAGAATTACCACAGTTATCCAAGTAACGTGGGTACAATCTAAGGAACCATAACTGATTTAATGAGCCTTTCGCGGTTTCACCGTACTAGACGGCTTGCACTGAGACATGCATGGCTTAATCTTTGAGACAAGCATATGACTACTGGCAGGATCAACCAGAGAACCGCCGAAATTATTTTTCTCGCGAACGAGAAAAATTTCGGGCGGCGGAGTCGCGGCGACGCTACAACGACGACGACGACGACGAGGTAAACTCGCCGCCGCCGCGCGTGCGCGCCCCACAAACTCACGCTCGCACGTACAACGGCGTCGGCGCGCGCTAAAATCGCGAAGATCTCGCCACGCGGCCCGAACAACACGTATGTACGGGGTTTTTTTTTTTTTTTTTTTTCAATATTTTCACAAAACTAACCACCGCGACGTCGAATAAATTAATATTCGCGCGCGGCGGCAGCGTTGCGCGTGCAATAATATGCGAGAGACGGACGACGTTCTAAAGAGAACGGGCTACGCAGCGCGCGCGCCATTCGTACGCGTCTCACCGCAAATCGACACACTGATCAAACGCTTCGCCTCGCACTCGTACCGCGAACGAGAATTGGAAACACGGTCGGCGAGCGACCGCGCAACGTACATCTCGTTCGCGCATACTTGGTCGACCGCGTCGTTACAACGCGGCGACCGCTTCGTCGAGTCGTCTACTACGGACGACTTTATTCGTACGAAAAAAAATACTCCGCCTGTGGCGTGAGAAGTTGATGCGCAAAAAAATTCACCGACCGACAATCGCGTATAGCGTCGTCGGCCGCTAAACCGAAACCAAAGAATCGGTGTGCCGCTTCGGGCGGATATTTTCAGAAAAAATACCGCGCCGTAGTGTACGTAATGCGCGCCGTAAACACCGCGCGTTATCGTTCGTCCGAACGTACGCGATGCCACGACACGCCGTACGCGGCTAAGCTGTCAACGGGCGAGAGGCGAGCCACTGCGAGTTGGTCGAGCGAACGCAACGCATTCCCACGTACTCCACGCCACAAAATTAGCTCAGACATCGGACGATCGTCGATCGCCCGAGCAAACGCCAACTCGTGTCGGGGAGGCTACGCGAGAGTACTTTTCTCATCGCTCAACTCTCTCGAATGGTCGCCTCTACAAGTACTTTGGTTTCGAGTTCGAATTAGCTGAGCGTAGAATGGGGGCGCTATCCACCTCCCCTTGGAAAGGGGTTTAGCTCAATTTTGAAAAGAATATTTCCAGTACTTTGTAATATCCGCCACCTTTGAGCCGGGTTTGGTTGCATTTTTCGAAAATTTTTTGCCCCTTCCCAAGAGTAAAAATCGCCGCTTTTTGCAAAAAAGAGCGGCGACGATTTTGAAGTTTACCCTCCGAAAAGTCGCGACTTAGCCGAAAAAATGATCATTTTTTCACTGGTTTGCCCGAGCGTCCGAGACCGTGTCACCAGTTTGCGTGGAAAAATGTCGACGATTTTTCGGGCTCACGGTTTCGAGGTGTAAATTTTTTTTTCAAAGTCCAGAAATTGGGGGCAGTGGGGGCTGGTGCCTCGAGTGATTGAAAAAATTTTGGTCGTAAAGGGGTAAAAGTTTTTTTTTGGCGATGAACCGGGTGTTAGAAGGGTGGTGGTGGTGGTGGTGGTGGTGGTGGTGTGAGGGAGGAGGAAGAAGGGGTGGGGGGGGGGCCTCAATTTTCGATTTCGACGAGTATTTTCCGCATTTTTGAGGATTGCGTGGTTGGGACTAGGTACGATGCCTACTCGTTGGATTGTTACTGTTGCAAGGGGGTCGAGAGGGGGGGTGGGGCCTCGAAATTTTTTTTTCGCCATAGTCGTCGGGTGTACGGCTGTTATCGGTGCGGGTCGTGTTATTTTAGTCGCGCGAGGGGTGGAGGGGGGTGGGGCCTCAATTTTCGATTTCGACGAGTATTTTCCGCATTTTTGAGAGTGCGTGGTGGTCGCCACTAGGTACAATGCCTACTCGGTGGATTGTGACTGTTGCAAGGGGGTCCAGGGGGGGTGGGACCTCGAATTTTTTTTTTCATTCCATAGGTGTCCTATATGGTGGGGGTTGGTGCGGGTGATGTTATTTTTGTCGAGGGGGTGGGGCCTAGATTTTCGATTGTTAGGCGAGTATTTTTGCTTTTTGCTAACCCAGCGCAGGTATAATATTATCGTTTCTGCAATTTTTTTTCTTCAACAATGTTTTCAAAATATCATCGTGATATATTCGATATAGTATCTAGACGCGACATGGCGTGTATGGTAACGTGACGATTTTTGCAACAAACAATTGAACGTGGTAAATTTTTCAATTTTTTAAAATTTCCATTTTTTGCAGGGTTTTTTTTTCACGAAACTAGCGCGTATATTCTTTCGAACAAAAAAAAATCAATCGGGACAGGGAGAATCTGGCCAATCTGTTCACGAATGGCACTAATAGTTCGACAATGCCTGCGACCGTGTCGAGAACGTTGCGCATATTCCTGCCGTTCATCTGTACTAGATGTACGGCTACCTCAAAGTTGACTCATTTAGCCAGAAAATTGTCAAAGTTGAGAAAATCGAAAAATGTCGCAAAATTGAAACAAGCAAGCAAACTCGGTTTCCGACCAATTTCTTTCTGTTTGTCATCTGCGAGATTTTTCGTAACTTGGCTTCAAAAAAAATTGAAAAAATAAAAAAATGAGATTGAGTTTGAGTTTGCTTTTGAGTTTGAGTTTCATAATTTGGCTTCAAAAAAATTAAGAAATGAGAAAAATAAATCATCTCACTCCGGAAAAATAGAGAATCATTAAATTCAGTAAAAAAAAAAAAAAAAGAAAAAAGAAATGCATTTGTGAAAAAATTTCAATTTTAGGAATATCGCGAAAAAGCAATTTTGCCAAAAATTCAATTTGGCAACAAATTAATTTTTTCATAAATCTTGATAGAAATTCAGTTTATGACAATTTCTCCAAAACTTCAATTTTGCCAAAAATTTGTTTTCCAACAATTTTGTACAAAACTCATTTTTCGTCAATTTTTATAAGAAATTCAGTTTTCGCAGAAGCTGATGATTATCATCAATCTTGAGGGGGGAAATCATTTTTCGACGATTTCGCCAAAAATTCTTCTTTTTTTTTTTTTTTTTTTTTTTTTTTAGCAATTTTGCAAAATCCAGTATCTTGGCAATTTCGCCAAAAATTTGTTTTTTGGTAATTTTGTAAAAAAAAAGGCTCATTATTAATTTCTTTCAGCAGGTTAAGAAAAATTTTCTATTTTGGAAATTTTGCGTAGAATTTGATTTTCAGCAAACTTGTGGAAAATTCATTCTTCATCAAAATTTGGGGAAAATTTATTTTTCAGCAATTTCGCCAAAAATTCAATTTTGCAAAAAATTCATTATTCATAAATCTCGAGGAAAATTTATTTTTCGGCAGTTTTGAGAAAAATTTATTTTTAGCAATTTCCTAAAAAATTCATTTTTCGGTAATTTTGTGAAAAATTCAATTTTGCCAAAAATTTGTTATTTGGCAATTTTGTCAAAAATGCTTTTTTCATCAATCTTGAAAAAAATTCAATTTTCAGCAATTTTGTAAAAAAAAAAAAATTATTACCAATTTTGCCAAAAAATTCATTTTTCATCAATTTCGGACAAAAAAAAATCAGTTTCCGGCAATTTGCAAAAGGATTATTTTTCTTCAATTTTGCCAAATATTCATTTTTCTGTAAACACGCATTGAAAATGTGACATTTTATGCTTGAAGCTTGTAAAGAAACATTTGAAATTCAAAAAAATGACAAACTACTATATTCGTCGGGGCGCACTTGAATAAAAAATTAATTTCTTTTAGCCGATTTGGAAGAAATTTCTATTTCCAAAAATGTATCATTAAGCAATTTTGCGTAGAATTTGATTTTCAGCAAACTTGTGAAAAATTCATTTTTCGTCAATCTTGGGAAAAATTTGTTAGTTCCCGAACCGATACGACCAACGCATAGCGCGGGAGAGCACTTGAAAGTTTCAACGCGGGAACACACGTCTTCTCTCGAGGACGGCTGGAACAGTACTCAACCTAACCCAACCTTAACCTAACCTTAACACAGCCTTAACCTAACCTAACCTAACCTAAACCTAACCTAACGTAAACTTTTTTTTAAACGTTAATTTTGCCAAAAATTCTTTTTCGATAATTTTTGTAAAAAAAAAAATAATAATAATAATATTGCCAAAAATTTACTTTTTTTAAATTTTGCCAAACACACATTTTTCGTCAATGTTGTAGAACATTCATTTTTCCGACAATTCTGATAAAAATTCATCTTTCGGCAATTTCAGTGAAAATTCATTATTTGGTAATTTCGCCAAAACTTTGTTGTCCAACAAACGGTTTTGTAAAAAATTTATTTTTCGGCAAGTTTGATAAAAATTGGTATTTTGGCAATTTTGCCAAATACTTAATCAGTTTTCGGCAATTTCCTAAAACTATCATTTTTCATCAATTGCGGAAAAAATCAGCTACCCGGCGATTTTATAAAAAAAATTAATTATTCGTCAATTTTGTAAAAAAAAGAAAATCATTTTTCAGAAATTTTGACAAAAATTCATTTTTCATCAATCTTGAGGAATTTTGATTTTCGGTAATTTCGTCAAAAATTAGTTTTTTGGTGATTTTGTAAATAAACAATTTTTCAGCAATTTTGTCGATAATTTGTTATTTGGCAATTTTGCGAAACATCAATTTCTTAGAAATTTTGCAAAAAATTTATTCTTTCGGTAATTTTGTAGAAAATTCATTTTTGCAAAAAAAAAAAAATATATATTTTTCTTCAATTTTGACAAAAATTCGTATTTCATCAATCTTGAGAAAAATTAATGTTTCGACAGATTCCGACAAAAATTCATTTTTTAGCAATTTCGCAAAAAAATGCAATTTTTCCCAAAAATTCACCATTACGCAATTTTGCGAAGAATTTGATTTTCAGCAAACTTGTGAAAAACTCATTTTTCCGTCAATTTTGTGAAAATCCATTATTGTGTAATTCAATTAATGAAGAATTGCATCTTGGTGGAATTAGAAAAAAAAAATCGTTTTCGTACTATCGTAGTGTATTCGCGAAAATATTGTAAAAAAAATAAATAAAAAATCGAGATTGAACCTTTTTCATTCGCGTGAGCTAGCGATTCGCACTATCGTAGTGTATTCGCAAGAATGATGTGAAAAAAAAAAATTAAAAATTGAAC
>OY390715.1:47030703-47038203 GCA_959613365.1 Balanococcus diminutus | reverse complement strand
ACAGCAGCAGCAGCAACAACAACGCGATCGTACAACACGCGTCTCTGCTGGCCGAGTCGAAGACCGTCCTTCGAGAGAAACTGCGACGACGTACCTTCGTCGCATTCGAATATCTACTCTCGCCACACACGCTGGCCAAAAACTCGACTGCGTTTACGCGGCAACGTTTTCGAACACTGTTCGTGAACGAACTGAGTGATCGTGAATCCTGCGCGTAAAAAACACACGAGACTACGATGTATTTCAACGAACGTTCGCAACGCACCGTCGCTAGACAGACATCGTCGCGAAAGAATCGTCAGCATCGAGCGCGTCGATGTTCGAGAACACCGACGCTACTCTCGCGTGTAAAAGTGGAACACTTTTACACGCACGATCTGGTCTGTCGCGGAGCGAGACACACGCACGTATACCGGTAAAGGTAGACGGACGCGCTCGCGAGAACGCAACCATTGTGTTACACAAATGACCGACCCTCAGACAGGCGTGGCCCAGGACTCTTAGGTCACAAGGGCCGCAATGTGCGTTCGACTTGTCGATGTTCGCATAACCTGCGGATTACACGACGACGCGCAGTTAGCTGCGGTCTTCATCGACCCACGAGCCTAGTGATCCACCGTTCGGGGTTGTCTTTCTCCATACGTGGATCTCGTATAGAGTACTAGTTTGCATCGTACCGTGCCTGTAGAGCGCGCGAGATTAACTGAGCTCGAGAAACCCCAAGTCAGACCGGCTTCCCACTACGTATATATATATATATATATATATATATATATATATATATATGGGAATATACACGTAGTACGCTGCTACGGTGCTCGATACGACGGCTTTGCGCGTTCGAAATAGCCGATTTTCGCGTTCAATAGAGTAAAACGGTAGTGTACTCAAGGTACAGGGTGCGTTGGACACGTACACACGCTCGTACAACAGCGATGTAAACGTGTAACGCCGTTGACGAGAACGTAATGTTCGGTCGAACGTCACGACTCGCGTCGCAATTGTCTCGTCCGACGAGCGAACAAACGTCCGTCAACCCACACAAGACGATATTATTTCCCGAGACACACGCGTGAACGCGCGCCCGGAAAATTTTTCTCGTTAATGATCCTTCCGCAGGTTCACCTACGGAAACCTTGTTACGACTTTTACTTCCTCTAAACGGCCGAGTTCGGTCATCTTCTCGAATGTACAAATCGACGCGAACGTCGCCGTACCTCGATCCGAAGACCTCACTGCGGTCGTTCAATCGGTAGTAGCGACGGGCGGTGTGTACAAAGGGCAGGGACGTAATCAACGCGAGCTGATGACTCGCGCTTACTGGGAATTCCTCGTTCACGGGGAACAATTGCAAGCCCCGATCCCTATCACGAAGGAGGTTCAGCGGATTACCTGGTAATGCTTCTCAGCCCAGGAAATAATTACACGCTGATTCCTTCAGTGTAGCGCGCGTGCGGCCCAGAACATCTAAGGGCATCACAGACCTGTTATCGCTCAGTCTCGTGCGGCTAGTTTTGTCCGCCGCCTGTCCCTCTAAGAAGAGTTTAAGCTTTATCAGCCGGCGATAGCCCATTGGCAGCAAAACTGTCGGGTACCGCGGGCGAATGCCGCAGCCGCCTGCCGAAGCAAACAACCGCAACAACGCCCGCGCCACTTACGACAGCCAACCGCTTTCGAGGATATCGTTCCGTCGTTGACTGCCGACCGGCACACGGCAGAACCGCGCACCAAACCGGCAGGCGACGAAAAACCCGCCTATTTAGCAGGACAGAGTCTCGTTCGTTATCGGAATTAACCAGACAGATCGCTCCACCAACTAAGAACGGCCATGCACCACCACCCACCGAATCAAGAAAGAGCTCTCAATCTGTCAATCTTTCCGGTGTCCGGGCCTGGTGAGGTTTCCCGTGTTGAGTCAAATTAAGCCGCAGGCTCCACTCCTGGTGGTGCCCTTCCGTCAATTCCTTTAAGTTTCAGCTTTGCAACCATACTTCCCCCGGAACCGAAAAGCTTCGGTTTCCCGGAAGCTGCCCGCTGAGTCATCGGAGGAACATCAGCGGATCGCTAGCTGGCATCGTTTACGGTTAGAACTAGGGCGGTATCTGATCGCCTTCGAACCTCTAACTTTCGTTCTTGATCAGACGAGAATATACTTGGCAAATGCTTTCGCTTCGGTTCGTCTCGCGACGATCCAAGAATTTCACCTCTAACGTCGCGGTACGAATGCCCACGCCTATCTCTGTTGATCATTACCTCGGATCTCGAAAACCGGCCAACGAATGAAGTTTACCACGACGTTGCGTAACCCGACCGCGATGGGACGGACGCGAACGCGTGACTTCAGACGGCAACCTGCGCACGGATCGAGCCACGTGGGCTACGTTCACGCGCTGCAAGCAGCGTAGAGGCGAGATCGAGGTCTTGTTCCATTATTCCATGCGACCATATTCAGGGCTATACGACCAGATGCCCGCTTTCGCGAACACCCGGCCACGTTTGAGCCTGCTTTGAGCACTCTAATTTGTTCAAAGTAAACGTGCCGGCCCATTGTACGCGATGACGCGGAAGCCGCGCACCGCGCACAAGTAGGATTAAACGGCGGCTGCCGCTCGCGCTTTTCCACCGAAGTGGCTAGCGGACCGAGCACATATCCGCCTACCGGCAGGACGTCTCGCTGACACGCTGAAAACAATCACTTGGTTCGCGGATGTAAAATCCAGCGTACACTCAGTGGTTCAACGCCGCGAAGACACAGATCCGACTACGAGCTTTTTAACCGCAACAACTTTAATATACGCTATTGGAGCTGGAATTACCGCGGCTGCTGGCACCAGACTTGCCCTCCAATTGATCCTCGTGTGACCAAGGTTTTAAAGTGTACTCATTCCGATTACGGGGCCTCGAATGAGTCCCGTATCGTTATTTTTCGTCACTACCTCCCCGAGCTGGGAGTGGGTAATTTGCGCGCCTGCTGCCTTCCTTGGATGTGGTAGCCGTTTCTCAGGCTCCCTCTCCGGAATCGAACCCTGATTCCCCGTTACCCGTTACCACCACGGTAGGCGTCGAACCTACCGTCGACAGTTGATAAGGCAGACATTTGAAAGATACGTCGCCGGTACGAGACCGTGCGATCAGCTCGAAGTTATTCAGAGTCACCAAATCTTTGCGCAGGCCACTGACGGCGGAAACACAAGGTAACCGCCGCTTAGCCGGTTTTGATCTAATAAAAGCGTTCCTTCCTAAATGCGACGGCCGAAGCCGCGCAATTGGTTGGAACTCTGTCGGCATGTATTAGCTCTAGAATTACCACAGTTATCCAAGTAACGTGGGTACAATCTAAGGAACCATAACTGATTTAATGAGCCTTTCGCGGTTTCACCGTACTAGACGGCTTGCACTGAGACATGCATGGCTTAATCTTTGAGACAAGCATATGACTACTGGCAGGATCAACCAGAGAACCGCCGAAATTATTTTTCTCGCGAACGAGAAAAATTTCGGGCGGCGGAGTCGCGGCGACGCTACAACGACGACGACGACGACGAGGTAAACTCGCCGCCGCCGCGCGTGCGCGCCCCACAAACTCACGCTCGCACGTACAACGGCGTCGGCGCGCGCTAAAATCGCGAAGATCTCGCCACGCGGCCCGAACAACACGTATGTACGGGGTTTTTTTTTTTTTTTTTTTTCAATATTTTCACAAAACTAACCACCGCGACGTCGAATAAATTAATATTCGCGCGCGGCGGCAGCGTTGCGCGTGCAATAATATGCGAGAGACGGACGACGTTCTAAAGAGAACGGGCTACGCAGCGCGCGCGCCATTCGTACGCGTCTCACCGCAAATCGACACACTGATCAAACGCTTCGCCTCGCACTCGTACCGCGAACGAGAATTGGAAACACGGTCGGCGAGCGACCGCGCAACGTACATCTCGTTCGCGCATACTTGGTCGACCGCGTCGTTACAACGCGGCGACCGCTTCGTCGAGTCGTCTACTACGGACGACTTTATTCGTACGAAAAAAAATACTCCGCCTGTGGCGTGAGAAGTTGATGCGCAAAAAAATTCACCGACCGACAATCGCGTATAGCGTCGTCGGCCGCTAAACCGAAACCAAAGAATCGGTGTGCCGCTTCGGGCGGATATTTTCAGAAAAAATACCGCGCCGTAGTGTACGTAATGCGCGCCGTAAACACCGCGCGTTATCGTTCGTCCGAACGTACGCGATGCCACGACACGCCGTACGCGGCTAAGCTGTCAACGGGCGAGAGGCGAGCCACTGCGAGTTGGTCGAGCGAACGCAACGCATTCCCACGTACTCCACGCCACAAAATTAGCTCAGACATCGGACGATCGTCGATCGCCCGAGCAAACGCCAACTCGTGTCGGGGAGGCTACGCGAGAGTACTTTTCTCATCGCTCAACTCTCTCGAATGGTCGCCTCTACAAGTACTTTGGTTTCGAGTTCGAATTAGCTGAGCGTAGAATGGGGGCGCTATCCACCTCCCCTTGGAAAGGGGTTTAGCTCAATTTTGAAAAGAATATTTCCAGTACTTTGTAATATCCGCCACCTTTGAGCCGGGTTTGGTTGCATTTTTCGAAAATTTTTTGCCCCTTCCCAAGAGTAAAAATCGCCGCTTTTTGCAAAAAAGAGCGGCGACGATTTTGAAGTTTACCCTCCGAAAAGTCGCGACTTAGCCGAAAAAATGATCATTTTTTCACTGGTTTGCCCGAGCGTCCGAGACCGTGTCACCAGTTTGCGTGGAAAAATGTCGACGATTTTTCGGGCTCACGGTTTCGAGGTGTAAATTTTTTTTTCAAAGTCCAGAAATTGGGGGCAGTGGGGGCTGGTGCCTCGAGTGATTGAAAAAATTTTGGTCGTAAAGGGGTAAAAGTTTTTTTTTGGCGATGAACCGGGTGTTAGAAGGGTGGTGGTGGTGGTGGTGGTGGTGGTGGTGTGAGGGAGGAGGAAGAAGGGGTGGGGGGGGGGCCTCAATTTTCGATTTCGACGAGTATTTTCCGCATTTTTGAGGATTGCGTGGTTGGGACTAGGTACGATGCCTACTCGTTGGATTGTTACTGTTGCAAGGGGGTCGAGAGGGGGGGTGGGGCCTCGAAATTTTTTTTTCGCCATAGTCGTCGGGTGTACGGCTGTTATCGGTGCGGGTCGTGTTATTTTAGTCGCGCGAGGGGTGGAGGGGGGTGGGGCCTCAATTTTCGATTTCGACGAGTATTTTCCGCATTTTTGAGAGTGCGTGGTGGTCGCCACTAGGTACAATGCCTACTCGGTGGATTGTGACTGTTGCAAGGGGGTCCAGGGGGGGTGGGACCTCGAATTTTTTTTTTCATTCCATAGGTGTCCTATATGGTGGGGGTTGGTGCGGGTGATGTTATTTTTGTCGAGGGGGTGGGGCCTAGATTTTCGATTGTTAGGCGAGTATTTTTGCTTTTTGCTAACCCAGCGCAGGTATAATATTATCGTTTCTGCAATTTTTTTTCTTCAACAATGTTTTCAAAATATCATCGTGATATATTCGATATAGTATCTAGACGCGACATGGCGTGTATGGTAACGTGACGATTTTTGCAACAAACAATTGAACGTGGTAAATTTTTCAATTTTTTAAAATTTCCATTTTTTGCAGGGTTTTTTTTTCACGAAACTAGCGCGTATATTCTTTCGAACAAAAAAAAATCAATCGGGACAGGGAGAATCTGGCCAATCTGTTCACGAATGGCACTAATAGTTCGACAATGCCTGCGACCGTGTCGAGAACGTTGCGCATATTCCTGCCGTTCATCTGTACTAGATGTACGGCTACCTCAAAGTTGACTCATTTAGCCAGAAAATTGTCAAAGTTGAGAAAATCGAAAAATGTCGCAAAATTGAAACAAGCAAGCAAACTCGGTTTCCGACCAATTTCTTTCTGTTTGTCATCTGCGAGATTTTTCGTAACTTGGCTTCAAAAAAAATTGAAAAAATAAAAAAATGAGATTGAGTTTGAGTTTGCTTTTGAGTTTGAGTTTCATAATTTGGCTTCAAAAAAATTAAGAAATGAGAAAAATAAATCATCTCACTCCGGAAAAATAGAGAATCATTAAATTCAGTAAAAAAAAAAAAAAAAGAAAAAAGAAATGCATTTGTGAAAAAATTTCAATTTTAGGAATATCGCGAAAAAGCAATTTTGCCAAAAATTCAATTTGGCAACAAATTAATTTTTTCATAAATCTTGATAGAAATTCAGTTTATGACAATTTCTCCAAAACTTCAATTTTGCCAAAAATTTGTTTTCCAACAATTTTGTACAAAACTCATTTTTCGTCAATTTTTATAAGAAATTCAGTTTTCGCAGAAGCTGATGATTATCATCAATCTTGAGGGGGGAAATCATTTTTCGACGATTTCGCCAAAAATTCTTCTTTTTTTTTTTTTTTTTTTTTTTTTTTAGCAATTTTGCAAAATCCAGTATCTTGGCAATTTCGCCAAAAATTTGTTTTTTGGTAATTTTGTAAAAAAAAAGGCTCATTATTAATTTCTTTCAGCAGGTTAAGAAAAATTTTCTATTTTGGAAATTTTGCGTAGAATTTGATTTTCAGCAAACTTGTGGAAAATTCATTCTTCATCAAAATTTGGGGAAAATTTATTTTTCAGCAATTTCGCCAAAAATTCAATTTTGCAAAAAATTCATTATTCATAAATCTCGAGGAAAATTTATTTTTCGGCAGTTTTGAGAAAAATTTATTTTTAGCAATTTCCTAAAAAATTCATTTTTCGGTAATTTTGTGAAAAATTCAATTTTGCCAAAAATTTGTTATTTGGCAATTTTGTCAAAAATGCTTTTTTCATCAATCTTGAAAAAAATTCAATTTTCAGCAATTTTGTAAAAAAAAAAAAATTATTACCAATTTTGCCAAAAAATTCATTTTTCATCAATTTCGGACAAAAAAAAATCAGTTTCCGGCAATTTGCAAAAGGATTATTTTTCTTCAATTTTGCCAAATATTCATTTTTCTGTAAACACGCATTGAAAATGTGACATTTTATGCTTGAAGCTTGTAAAGAAACATTTGAAATTCAAAAAAATGACAAACTACTATATTCGTCGGTGCGCACTTGAATAAAAAATTAATTTCTTTTAGCCGATTTGGAAGAAATTTCTATTTCCAAAAATGTATCATTAAGCAATTTTGCGTAGAATTTGATTTTCAGCAAACTTGTGAAAAATTCATTTTTCGTCAATCTTGGGAAAAATTTGTTAGTTCCCGAACCGATACGACCAACGCATAGCGCGGGAGAGCACTTGAAAGTTTCAACGCGGGAACACACGTCTTCTCTCGAGGACGGCTGGAACAGTACTCAACCTAACCCAACCTTAACCTAACCTTAACACAGCCTTAACCTAACCTAACCTAACCTAAACCTAACCTAACGTAAACTTTTTTTTAAACGTTAATTTTGCCAAAAATTCTTTTTCGATAATTTTTGTAAAAAAAAA
>OY390715.1:46623203-47025703 GCA_959613365.1 Balanococcus diminutus | reverse complement strand
ACCAGCCGTTCGATACCCCGCGACTCGCGCGCACGTTAGACTCCTTGGTCCGTGTTTCAAGACGGGTCGGAAAGAGACTCGAAGATTCGTCGCAGACAGGCGTCGAGCAGCGACGCTGAGGCCGCTGCGATCACCATTACGTACCGTCTGGCGAGTCGGCTAGAAAATAGAACGCGTACTCGTCGACGCGCCGGAAACCGAAGCTCCGACACGCTAACGAACTTTCACGCGTCTCCTCAAACCGACACCAAACGGGTCGCGACGTCCGTAAATAGACGGTGACGGAAATATCGAGCCTACAACGCGTGAACGTTGTCGATTCTGAATTCCGTCACCCGGATTCACGAGCTCTGTCCGTTTCCCCCCGAACGGTTTCACGTACTTTTTAACTCTCTCTTCAAAGTTCTTTTCAACTTTCCCTCACGGTACTTGTCCGCTATCGGTCTCGTGGTCGTATTATAGCCTTAGATGGAGTTTACCACCCGCTTAGGGCTGCACTCTCAAGCAACCCGACTCTTAGAAGCAGTTCACCTGCCGACTGTCCGCGATCGCTACGGGCCTGGCACCCTCTATGGGTCGTGGCCTCGTTCAAGAGAAACTTGGATCACCGTACCAGTCGACAGGTTAACGAACCCTTCCAAACACCACATTTCCCTCGTACAGAATGCCGAAACACTCTGTGGGATTCGGTGCTGGGCTTTTCCCGCTTCGCTCGCCGCTACTAAGGGAATCCTAGTTAGTTTCTTTTCCTCCGCCTATTAATATGCTTAAATTCGGCGGGTAGTCTTACCTGATCTGAGGTCGGCGTGTTATTGTTGTGTTGCCTTCGTGAAGGTACCGACACTGCGTCTTCGTAAACGTACGCGTTCGTCTCTCGGTCTCGTCTTCGAAATTGCTCTCGTCGACAACGGCCGAAATGACGAAGCGTACGCGCGCAATCGCACCACGTACAACATCGTATAACGCAGAAGAGTATACGTACGAGGCACAAGCACAGCGTGGCAGAGCAAAATATATCGATATCTCTCGTCTCGATCGACGACCAACAGCAGCAGCAGCAACAACAACGCGATCGTACAACACGCGTCTCTGCTGGCCGAGTCGAAGACCGTCCTTCGAGAGAAACTGCGACGACGTACCTTCGTCGCATTCGAATATCTACTCTCGCCACACACGCTGGCCAAAAACTCGACTGCGTTTACGCGGCAACGTTTTCGAACACTGTTCGTGAACGAACTGAGTGATCGTGAATCCTGCGCGTAAAAAACACACGAGACTACGATGTATTTCAACGAACGTTCGCAACGCACCGTCGCTAGACAGACATCGTCGCGAAAGAATCGTCAGCATCGAGCGCGTCGATGTTCGAGAACACCGACGCTACTCTCGCGTGTAAAAGTGGAACACTTTTACACGCACGATCTGGTCTGTCGCGGAGCGAGACACACGCACGTATACCGGTAAAGGTAGACGGACGCGCTCGCGAGAACGCAACCATTGTGTTACACAAATGACCGACCCTCAGACAGGCGTGGCCCAGGACTCTTAGGTCACAAGGGCCGCAATGTGCGTTCGACTTGTCGATGTTCGCATAACCTGCGGATTACACGACGACGCGCAGTTAGCTGCGGTCTTCATCGACCCACGAGCCTAGTGATCCACCGTTCGGGGTTGTCTTTCTCCATACGTGGATCTCGTATAGAGTACTAGTTTGCATCGTACCGTGCCTGTAGAGCGCGCGAGATTAACTGAGCTCGAGAAACCCCAAGTCAGACCGGCTTCCCACTACGTATATATATATATATATATGGGAATATACACGTAGTACGCTGCTACGGTGCTCGATACGACGGCTTTGCGCGTTCGAAATAGCCGATTTTCGCGTTCAATAGAGTAAAACGGTAGTGTACTCAAGGTACAGGGTGCGTTGGACACGTACACACGCTCGTACAACAGCGATGTAAACGTGTAACGCCGTTGACGAGAACGTAATGTTCGGTCGAACGTCACGACTCGCGTCGCAATTGTCTCGTCCGACGAGCGAACAAACGTCCGTCAACCCACACAAGACGATATTATTTCCCGAGACACACGCGTGAACGCGCGCCCGGAAAATTTTTCTCGTTAATGATCCTTCCGCAGGTTCACCTACGGAAACCTTGTTACGACTTTTACTTCCTCTAAACGGCCGAGTTCGGTCATCTTCTCGAATGTACAAATCGACGCGAACGTCGCCGTACCTCGATCCGAAGACCTCACTGCGGTCGTTCAATCGGTAGTAGCGACGGGCGGTGTGTACAAAGGGCAGGGACGTAATCAACGCGAGCTGATGACTCGCGCTTACTGGGAATTCCTCGTTCACGGGGAACAATTGCAAGCCCCGATCCCTATCACGAAGGAGGTTCAGCGGATTACCTGGTAATGCTTCTCAGCCCAGGAAATAATTACACGCTGATTCCTTCAGTGTAGCGCGCGTGCGGCCCAGAACATCTAAGGGCATCACAGACCTGTTATCGCTCAGTCTCGTGCGGCTAGTTTTGTCCGCCGCCTGTCCCTCTAAGAAGAGTTTAAGCTTTATCAGCCGGCGATAGCCCATTGGCAGCAAAACTGTCGGGTACCGCGGGCGAATGCCGCAGCCGCCTGCCGAAGCAAACAACCGCAACAACGCCCGCGCCACTTACGACAGCCAACCGCTTTCGAGGATATCGTTCCGTCGTTGACTGCCGACCGGCACACGGCAGAACCGCGCACCAAACCGGCAGGCGACGAAAAACCCGCCTATTTAGCAGGACAGAGTCTCGTTCGTTATCGGAATTAACCAGACAGATCGCTCCACCAACTAAGAACGGCCATGCACCACCACCCACCGAATCAAGAAAGAGCTCTCAATCTGTCAATCTTTCCGGTGTCCGGGCCTGGTGAGGTTTCCCGTGTTGAGTCAAATTAAGCCGCAGGCTCCACTCCTGGTGGTGCCCTTCCGTCAATTCCTTTAAGTTTCAGCTTTGCAACCATACTTCCCCCGGAACCGAAAAGCTTCGGTTTCCCGGAAGCTGCCCGCTGAGTCATCGGAGGAACATCAGCGGATCGCTAGCTGGCATCGTTTACGGTTAGAACTAGGGCGGTATCTGATCGCCTTCGAACCTCTAACTTTCGTTCTTGATCAGACGAGAATATACTTGGCAAATGCTTTCGCTTCGGTTCGTCTCGCGACGATCCAAGAATTTCACCTCTAACGTCGCGGTACGAATGCCCACGCCTATCTCTGTTGATCATTACCTCGGATCTCGAAAACCGGCCAACGAATGAAGTTTACCACGACGTTGCGTAACCCGACCGCGATGGGACGGACGCGAACGCGTGACTTCAGACGGCAACCTGCGCACGGATCGAGCCACGTGGGCTACGTTCACGCGCTGCAAGCAGCGTAGAGGCGAGATCGAGGTCTTGTTCCATTATTCCATGCGACCATATTCAGGGCTATACGACCAGATGCCCGCTTTCGCGAACACCCGGCCACGTTTGAGCCTGCTTTGAGCACTCTAATTTGTTCAAAGTAAACGTGCCGGCCCATTGTACGCGATGACGCGGAAGCCGCGCACCGCGCACAAGTAGGATTAAACGGCGGCTGCCGCTCGCGCTTTTCCACCGAAGTGGCTAGCGGACCGAGCACATATCCGCCTACCGGCAGGACGTCTCGCTGACACGCTGAAAACAATCACTTGGTTCGCGGATGTAAAATCCAGCGTACACTCAGTGGTTCAACGCCGCGAAGACACAGATCCGACTACGAGCTTTTTAACCGCAACAACTTTAATATACGCTATTGGAGCTGGAATTACCGCGGCTGCTGGCACCAGACTTGCCCTCCAATTGATCCTCGTGTGACCAAGGTTTTAAAGTGTACTCATTCCGATTACGGGGCCTCGAATGAGTCCCGTATCGTTATTTTTCGTCACTACCTCCCCGAGCTGGGAGTGGGTAATTTGCGCGCCTGCTGCCTTCCTTGGATGTGGTAGCCGTTTCTCAGGCTCCCTCTCCGGAATCGAACCCTGATTCCCCGTTACCCGTTACCACCACGGTAGGCGTCGAACCTACCGTCGACAGTTGATAAGGCAGACATTTGAAAGATACGTCGCCGGTACGAGACCGTGCGATCAGCTCGAAGTTATTCAGAGTCACCAAATCTTTGCGCAGGCCACTGACGGCGGAAACACAAGGTAACCGCCGCTTAGCCGGTTTTGATCTAATAAAAGCGTTCCTTCCTAAATGCGACGGCCGAAGCCGCGCAATTGGTTGGAACTCTGTCGGCATGTATTAGCTCTAGAATTACCACAGTTATCCAAGTAACGTGGGTACAATCTAAGGAACCATAACTGATTTAATGAGCCTTTCGCGGTTTCACCGTACTAGACGGCTTGCACTGAGACATGCATGGCTTAATCTTTGAGACAAGCATATGACTACTGGCAGGATCAACCAGAGAACCGCCGAAATTATTTTTCTCGCGAACGAGAAAAATTTCGGGCGGCGGAGTCGCGGCGACGCTACAACGACGACGACGACGACGAGGTAAACTCGCCGCCGCCGCGCGTGCGCGCCCCACAAACTCACGCTCGCACGTACAACGGCGTCGGCGCGCGCTAAAATCGCGAAGATCTCGCCACGCGGCCCGAACAACACGTATGTACGGGGTTTTTTTTTTTTTTTTTTTCAATATTTTCACAAAACTAACCACCGCGACGTCGAATAAATTAATATTCGCGCGCGGCGGCAGCGTTGCGCGTGCGATAATATGCGAGAGACGGACGACGTTCTAAAGAGAACGGGCTACGCAGCGCGCGCGCCATTCGTACGCGTCTCACCGCAAATCGACACACTGATCAAACGCTTCGCCTCGCACTCGTACCGCGAACGAGAATTGGAAACACGGTCGGCGAGCGACCGCGCAACGTACATCTCGTTCGCGCATACTTGGTCGACCGCGTCGTTACAACGCGGCGACCGCTTCGTCGAGTCGTCTACTACGGACGACTTTATTCGTACGAAAAAAAATACTCCGCCTGTGGCGTGAGAAGTTGATGCGCAAAAAAATTCACCGACCGACAATCGCGTATAGCGTCGTCGGCCGCTAAACCGAAACCAAAGAATCGGTGTGCCGCTTCGGGCGGATATTTTCAGAAAAAATACCGCGCCGTAGTGTACGTAATGCGCGCCGTAAACACCGCGCGTTATCGTTCGTCCGAACGTACGCGATGCCACGACACGCCGTACGCGGCTAAGCTGTCAACGGGCGAGAGGCGAGCCACTGCGAGTTGGTCGAGCGAACGCAACGCATTCCCACGTACTCCACGCCACAAAATTAGCTCAGACATCGGACGATCGTCGATCGCCCGAGCAAACGCCAACTCGTGTCGGGGAGGCTACGCGAGAGTACTTTTCTCATCGCTCAACTCTCTCGAATGGTCGCCTCTACAAGTACTTTGGTTTCGAGTTCGAATTAGCTGAGCGTAGAATGGGGGCGCTATCCACCTCCCCTTGGAAAGGGGTTTAGCTCAATTTTGAAAAGAATATTTCCAGTACTTTGTAATATCCGCCACCTTTGAGCCGGGTTTGGTTGCATTTTTCGAAAATTTTTTGCCCCTTCCCAAGAGTAAAAATCGCCGCTTTTTGCAAAAAAGAGCGGCGACGATTTTGAAGTTTACCCTCCGAAAAGTCGCGACTTAGCCGAAAAAATGATCATTTTTTCACTGGTTTGCCCGAGCGTCCGAGACCGTGTCACCAGTTTGCGTGGAAAAATGTCGACGATTTTTCGGGCTCACGGTTTCGAGGTGTAAATTTTTTTTTCAAAGTCCAGAAATTGGGGGCAGTGGGGGCTGGTGCCTCGAGTGATTGAAAAAATTTTGGTCGTAAAGGGGTAAAAGTTTTTTTTTGGCGATGAACCGGGTGTTAGAAGGGTGGTGGTGGTGGTGGTGGTGGTGGTGGTGTGAGGGAGGAGGAAGAAGGGGTGGGGGGGGGGCCTCAATTTTCGATTTCGACGAGTATTTTCCGCATTTTTGAGGATTGCGTGGTTGGGACTAGGTACGATGCCTACTCGTTGGATTGTTACTGTTGCAAGGGGGTCGAGAGGGGGGGTGGGGCCTCGAAATTTTTTTTTCGCCATAGTCGTCGGGTGTACGGCTGTTATCGGTGCGGGTCGTGTTATTTTAGTCGCGCGAGGGGTGGAGGGGGGTGGGGCCTCAATTTTCGATTTCGACGAGTATTTTCCGCATTTTTGAGAGTGCGTGGTGGTCGCCACTAGGTACAATGCCTACTCGGTGGATTGTGACTGTTGCAAGGGGGTCCAGGGGGGGTGGGACCTCGAATTTTTTTTTTCATTCCATAGGTGTCCTATATGGTGGGGGTTGGTGCGGGTGATGTTATTTTTGTCGAGGGGGTGGGGCCTAGATTTTCGATTGTTAGGCGAGTATTTTTGCTTTTTGCTAACCCAGCGCAGGTATAATATTATCGTTTCTGCAATTTTTTTTCTTCAACAATGTTTTCAAAATATCATCGTGATATATTCGATATAGTATCTAGACGCGACATGGCGTGTATGGTAACGTGACGATTTTTGCAACAAACAATTGAACGTGGTAAATTTTTCAATTTTTTAAAATTTCCATTTTTTGCAGGGTTTTTTTTTCACGAAACTAGCGCGTATATTCTTTCGAACAAAAAAAAATCAATCGGGACAGGGAGAATCTGGCCAATCTGTTCACGAATGGCACTAATAGTTCGACAATGCCTGCGACCGTGTCGAGAACGTTGCGCATATTCCTGCCGTTCATCTGTACTAGATGTACGGCTACCTCAAAGTTGACTCATTTAGCCAGAAAATTGTCAAAGTTGAGAAAATCGAAAAATGTCGCAAAATTGAAACAAGCAAGCAAACTCGGTTTCCGACCAATTTCTTTCTGTTTGTCATCTGCGAGATTTTTCGTAACTTGGCTTCAAAAAAAATTGAAAAAATAAAAAAATGAGATTGAGTTTGAGTTTGCTTTTGAGTTTGAGTTTCATAATTTGGCTTCAAAAAAATTAAGAAATGAGAAAAATAAATCATCTCACTCCGGAAAAATAGAGAATCATTAAATTCAGTAAAAAAAAAAAAAAAAGAAAAAAGAAATGCATTTGTGAAAAAATTTCAATTTTAGGAATATCGCGAAAAAGCAATTTTGCCAAAAATTCAATTTGGCAACAAATTAATTTTTTCATAAATCTTGATAGAAATTCAGTTTATGACAATTTCTCCAAAACTTCAATTTTGCCAAAAATTTGTTTTCCAACAATTTTGTACAAAACTCATTTTTCGTCAATTTTTATAAGAAATTCAGTTTTCGCAGAAGCTGATGATTATCATCAATCTTGAGGGGGGAAATCATTTTTCGACGATTTCGCCAAAAATTCTTCTTTTTTTTTTTTTTTTTTTTTTTTTTTAGCAATTTTGCAAAATCCAGTATCTTGGCAATTTCGCCAAAAATTTGTTTTTTGGTAATTTTGTAAAAAAAAAGGCTCATTATTAATTTCTTTCAGCAGGTTAAGAAAAATTTTCTATTTTGGAAATTTTGCGTAGAATTTGATTTTCAGCAAACTTGTGGAAAATTCATTCTTCATCAAAATTTGGGGAAAATTTATTTTTCAGCAATTTCGCCAAAAATTCAATTTTGCAAAAAATTCATTATTCATAAATCTCGAGGAAAATTTATTTTTCGGCAGTTTTGAGAAAAATTTATTTTTAGCAATTTCCTAAAAAATTCATTTTTCGGTAATTTTGTGAAAAATTCAATTTTGCCAAAAATTTGTTATTTGGCAATTTTGTCAAAAATGCTTTTTTCATCAATCTTGAAAAAAATTCAATTTTCAGCAATTTTGTAAAAAAAAAAAAATTATTACCAATTTTGCCAAAAAATTCATTTTTCATCAATTTCGGACAAAAAAAAATCAGTTTCCGGCAATTTGCAAAAGGATTATTTTTCTTCAATTTTGCCAAATATTCATTTTTCTGTAAACACGCATTGAAAATGTGACATTTTATGCTTGAAGCTTGTAAAGAAACATTTGAAATTCAAAAAAATGACAAACTACTATATTCGTCGGTGCGCACTTGAATAAAAAATTAATTTCTTTTAGCCGATTTGGAAGAAATTTCTATTTCCAAAAATGTATCATTAAGCAATTTTGCGTAGAATTTGATTTTCAGCAAACTTGTGAAAAATTCATTTTTCGTCAATCTTGGGAAAAATTTGTTAGTTCCCGAACCGATACGACCAACGCATAGCGCGGGAGAGCACTTGAAAGTTTCAACGCGGGAACACACGTCTTCTCTCGAGGACGGCTGGAACAGTACTCAACCTAACCCAACCTTAACCTAACCTTAACACAGCCTTAACCTAACCTAACCTAACCTAAACCTAACCTAACGTAAACTTTTTTTTAAACGTTAATTTTGCCAAAAATTCTTTTTCGATAATTTTTGTAAAAAAAAAAATAATAATAATAATATTGCCAAAAATTTACTTTTTTTAAATTTTGCCAAACACACATTTTTCGTCAATGTTGTAGAACATTCATTTTTCCGACAATTCTGATAAAAATTCATCTTTCGGCAATTTCAGTGAAAATTCATTATTTGGTAATTTCGCCAAAACTTTGTTGTCCAACAAACGGTTTTGTAAAAAATTTATTTTTCGGCAAGTTTGATAAAAATTGGTATTTTGGCAATTTTGCCAAATACTTAATCAGTTTTCGGCAATTTCCTAAAACTATCATTTTTCATCAATTGCGGAAAAAATCAGCTACCCGGCGATTTTATAAAAAAAATTAATTATTCGTCAATTTTGTAAAAAAAAGAAAATCATTTTTCAGAAATTTTGACAAAAATTCATTTTTCATCAATCTTGAGGAATTTTGATTTTCGGTAATTTCGTCAAAAATTAGTTTTTTGGTGATTTTGTAAATAAACAATTTTTCAGCAATTTTGTCGATAATTTGTTATTTGGCAATTTTGCGAAACATCAATTTCTTAGAAATTTTGCAAAAAATTTATTCTTTCGGTAATTTTGTAGAAAATTCATTTTTGCAAAAAAAAAAAAATATATATTTTTCTTCAATTTTGACAAAAATTCGTATTTCATCAATCTTGAGAAAAATTAATGTTTCGACAGATTCCGACAAAAATTCATTTTTTAGCAATTTCGCAAAAAAATGCAATTTTTCCCAAAAATTCACCATTACGCAATTTTGCGAAGAATTTGATTTTCAGCAAACTTGTGAAAAACTCATTTTTCCGTCAATTTTGTGAAAATCCATTATTGTGTAATTCAATTAATGAAGAATTGCATCTTGGTGGAATTAGAAAAAAAAAATCGTTTTCGTACTATCGTAGTGTATTCGCGAAAATATTGTAAAAAAAATAAATAAAAAATCGAGATTGAACCTTTTTCATTCGCGTGAGCTAGCGATTCGCACTATCGTAGTGTATTCGCAAGAATGATGTGAAAAAAAAAATTAAAAATTGAACCATTTTTAGTTCGCACTGTCGTAGTGTATTTACGAAAATGATATAAAAAAAAATTGAAAATTCACAAGTCAATCGAGTCCGATCGACTTGTAAATTTTCTCGCGGCGGCGGTGTTGTGTATGTCGAATCTCGGCGCGCGCCCGCTTCGCTGTTCGGGGGTCCTGTCTAGCCGACAAGACGAACCCCCGAGCGAAGGGCAGTCTTAACAGATCGCAGCGTGGTAACTGCTCTGCCGAGTACAACACCCCGCACGGTACCTAAGTCGTCTACAGACGGTTCCGAGTCTCCACGTCGATATTCGTAGCATAACTACGACTTCGTCTTTAGACCGTTAGATCGACGGGCACCGCGAGGGTACTCGCCGCCGACCATACGGCAAAAGTGGCGCGTCCTACGGCCCGCGCGAGGCGAGCCGAATTACTTTATCGCCTACTCGACATATGAGGAGACTCCTCCGAGTTACGGATGATCGTTGACTTTGGCCGACGCGCTCCCGAGAGAACGCGCCGACCAACAGTTTATCTCCAGAACGGTTACGGCCTTAGAGGCGTTCAGGCGTAATCCAACGGATGGTAGCCTCGCACCAACGCCCGCTCGGGCGAGTGCCGAACCAAATGTCCGAACCTGCCGTTCCTCTCGTACTGGGCAGGATTACTATCGCAACGACTGACCACGATCGTACGTGGCCCTTTAGTACATACGTATTTGCATCAGTAGGGTAAAACTAACCTGTCTCACGACAGAAGGATTGTCCACCACAGTGGAGACTCGTCAAATGTGCTCACATTAGGCAAACGGAGCGACGTGCAAATTGGAGACAGTAGCCAGTTTCCACCATGATCTGTCCACGGTGGACAGTGAGCTGGGCAAACTGGCCACCTTTGATCACATTGATTCTTGAAAAATGCTCGTGGAAACTGGCGACCTGGTCTATTGTGTGGTAGGTGAGCCGGGCAAACTGCTGACCTGTGTGGACAGTGAGCCGGGAAAACTGGCTACTCGCTCGAGACTGTGAGCAGGACAAACTGGCGACTTCAAGTGAGCTAGATAGGCAAAGTGGTGACCTCCCTTAAAAATTATTCTACATAAAATGAGATTCATTCATCTTTTTTCAAGTACACTATGCTGATGCGATAAAAATATTTTCGCGCTATCATAGGGTATTTTGAAAAAGATTTTGTGAATGTGAGCACGGCAAACTGGGGACTTCAAATGAGCTGTAATAGTAAAGTGGAGACCTCTATTGAGAATCAATTCCACAGAGGTCTGGTGAGAACAGCAAGCAGTTCCCCGGCCATGATATAGCTTTTCTCACACTGCCGTCCACAAAGATCTGGTGAGAATAGAAAGTAGTTCCCCGGCCAAATAACTCAGGTACTATTTCACACTGCCACTGTGTACTTATACTACATAATATAATTGAATGCCCCGCTACTTGATTTGTGAACGTGAGCACAACAAACTAGAGACCTCTATTGAGAATCAATTCCACGGCAGTCTGGTGAGAACAGCAAGCAGTTCCCTGGCCATGAACTAGCTTTTCTCACACTGCCATCCACGTACATCTTGAGACAATAGAAAGTAGTTCCCTGGCCAAATAACTCAGGTACTATTTCACACTGCCACTGTGTACTTACTACATAATATAATTGAATGCCCCGCTACTTGATTTGTGAACGTGAGCACAACAAACTGGAGACCTCTATTGAGAATCAATTCCACAGCAGTCTGGTGAGAACAGCAAGCAGTTCCCCAGCCATGAACTAGCTTTTCTCACACTGCCATCCACTTAGATCTTGGGACAATAGATAGTAGCTCCCTGGCCAAATAACTCTGGTACTATTTCACACTGCCACTGTGTACTTACAACATAATATCATTGAATGCCCCGCTCCTTGATTTGTGAACGTAAGCACGGAAAACTGGAGACTTCAGGTGAGCTGGAAAAGTAAAGTGGAGACCTCTATTGAGAATCAATTCCACGGCAGTCTGGTGAGAACAGCAAGCAGTTCCCCGGCCATGAACTAGCTTTTCTCACACTGCCATCCACAAAGATCTGGTGAGAATAGAAAGTAGTTCCCTGGCCAAATAACTCTGGTACTATTTCACACTGCCACTGTGTACTTACTACATAATATCATTGAATGCCCCGCTCCTTGATTTGTGAACGTAAGAACAGAAAAACTGGAGACTTCAGGTGAGCTGGAATAGTAAAGTGGAGACCTCTATTGAGAATCAATTCCACAGTGGTCTGGTGAGAACAGCAAGCAGTTCCCCGGCCATGAACTAGCTTTTCTTACTCTGATGTCCACGTAGATCTGGTGAGAATAGCAAGTAGTTCCCTGGCCAAATAACTCCGGTACTATTTCACACTGCCACTGTGTACTTACTACATAATATCATTGAATGCCCTGCTCCTTGATTTGTGAATGTGAGCACGGCAAACTGGGGACTTCAAATGAGCTGGAATAGTAAAGTGGAGACCTCTATTGAGAATCAATTCCAAGGAGATCTGGTGAGAACAGCAAGCAGTTCCCCAGCCATGAACTAGCTTTTCACACACTGCTGTCCACAAAGATCTGTTGAGAATAGAAAGTAGTTCCCTGGCCAAATAACTCCGGTACTATTTCACACTGCCACTGTGTACTTACTACATAATATCATTGAATGCCCCGCTACTTGATTTGTGAACATGAGCACAACAAACTGGAGACTTCAGATGAGCTGGAATAGTAAAGTGGAGACCTCTATTGAGAATCAATTCCACAGAGGTCTGGTGAGAACAGCAAGCAGTTTCCCAGCCATGAACTAGCTTTTCTTACTTTGATGTCCACGTAGATCTAGTGAGAACAGCAAGCAGTTTCCCGGCCATGAACTAGCTTTTCTTACTTTGATGTCCACGTAGATCTAGTGAGAATAGCAAGTAGTTCCCTGGCCAAATAACTCCGGTACTATTTCACACTGCCACTGTGTACTTACTACATAATATCATTGAATGCCCCGCTACTTGATTTGTGAAAGTGAGCACGGCAAACTGGGGACTTCAGGTGAGCTGGAATAGTAAAGTGGAGACCTCTATTGAGAATCAATTCCACAGAGGTCTGGTGAGAACAGCAAGCAGTTCCCCGGCCATCCCCTGCCATGAACTAGCTTTTCTCACACTGCCGTCCACAAAGATCTGGTGAGAATAGAAAGTAGTTCCCTGGCCAAATAACTCTGTTACTATTTCACACTGCCACTGTGTACTTACAACATAATATCATTGAATGCCTCGCTCCTTGATTTGTGAATGTAAGCACGGAAAACTGGGGACTTCAGGTGAGCTGGAATAGTAAAGTGGAGACCTCTATTGAGAATCAATTCCACGGCAGTCTGGTGAGAACAGCAAGCAGTTCCCCGGCCATGAACTAGCTTTTCTCACACTGCCATCCACAAAGATCTGGTGAGAATAGAAAGTAGTTCCCTGGGCAAATTACTCTGGTACTATTTCACACTGCCACTGTGTACCTACTACATAATATCATTGAATGCCCCGCTACTTGATTTGTGAACGTGAGCACGGCAAACTGGGGACTACAGGTGAGCTGGAATAGTAAAGTGGAGACCTTTATTGAGAATCAATTCCACGGAGGTCTGGTGAGAACGGCAAGCAGATCCCTGTCCATGAACTAGCTTTTCTTACTCTGATGTCCACTTAGATCTGGTGAGAACAGCAAGTAGTTCCCTGGCCAAATAACTCCAGTACTATTTCACTCTGCCACTGTGTACTTACTACATAATATCATTGAATGCCCCGCTACTTGATTTGTGAACGTGAGCATAACAAACTGGAGACCTCTATTGAGAATCAATTCCACGGAGATCTGGTGAGAACAGCAAGCAGTTCCCCGGCCATGAACTAGCTTTTCTCACACTGCCATTCACAAAGATCTGGTGAGAATAGAAATTAGTTCTCTGGCCAAATAACTCCGGTACTATTTCACACTGCCACTGTGTACTTACTACATAATATCATTGAATGCCCCTCTACTTGATTTGTGAACGTGAGCACAACAAACTGGAGACCCGCTAGGAAAAGTAAATCATCTGTATATCAGTAGTATATCAATGTCCATACAAAATCAAAAAACTGTTGTTAAGGTGTAAAATATATGATACAGGGACGCATATCATATTTGTAAGTCGGATTGATATCATATCAATGACTATTTCTGATATGATATTCATGTCTGTAATTACATAACACTCTGACATAGCTAACATACCTTGGAACTAGAATATCTGAAATGATATCAAATACGCGTTTAATTTTATACCTACTTCGCTCATTTCAAAGTGAAACGTGCTAAAGTGAACAACAATTAATCGAAAGTAATTAGTGTTTTACTGTTTTTACATTTGAAAAGTAATTAAAAACAACATGAAACTATTAAACGGGAAATTGGTAACGAATCGTCATTACAGAAGAGTAAAAAGTGCAAGTAGGCGCGAAGTGATAAAGAAGGTAAGCTATTTTTGATTGTTCTCTAGACGCTCTTCTAAAAACGCCTCGTGAAAACCCGTTATTAGGGAATAAAAGTGGTGACGTCACACTTTTATTCCCTATAAGGCAGATAAATAATTGTTAAAAAATTCAAATATAATTACTTCATTACGTATAAATTTTACAAAAATGGTGAAACTTAGCCCATCATCATTTTAAACTACGATTTATTTCGTGATTTTAGATGATAACATCGCGAAAACTTCTCCCCAATGTTCCTGGAATAGTCGATACAAATGTAAGTACAAAATACCTATCTATACGTATTGGGACCGAGCACAGCTGTGGCGCGCTAGTGTCGATCACTGATAACATTCAAACAACCAGGAAACCAGGAAAGCGGGAATATAGGAGAGAGGTTTCTTTTTTACTAAATTCTGTAAAAAATATTGGTTTTACGGCAGTTTTGATGTGATTTTTGTTTTCCTCATGAAATTACGGTTCGAATGGTATATTGATACCCTATTTTTCGTGTAGTAAATGAGAATATTTTGTCACTTCAAGTTTGAGATTTGCCAAATCAGTTTATCACTTAATATCATTTCGGTGAATAAATGTGTAAATACATTTGTTATATGCGATTATTAACTCAATATTCGAATTTTCCATGAAATTCTCTTTCCAGTGATGTATTGATACTTCAATTATGTGCGCTGTGTAAAAATATTTCATAATTTGAAAGTTGAAATTTGCCAAATAAATGATAACGTTTCGTCCGTAGTTTCAACTTTCAAGTTATGATATATTTTTATATAATACACGTAACTGGAGTATTTATACATCACTGGAAAGAGAATTTCATGGAGAATATGGAAATAATGTTAATAATCGCATATAACAAATGTATTTTACATTTACTTACCGAAATGTTATCAAGTAATGAACTGATTTGACAATTCTCAAACTTGAAGTGACAAAATATTCTCATTTAATACACGAAAAATAGGGTATCAATATACCATTCGAACCGGAATTTCATGAGGAAAACAAAAATCACATTGAAATTTTCATAAAACAATTTCTTTTTACGCATTTTAAAGAAAATAGAACAAACAGGGATTCCTCACTATCTCCCTGGTCTCCTGGTTGTTGTAGTTCATCAAAATTCCACCAGAGCGCAACTCTTGTCATGCTCGGCCCCAATGAACTCGTAATGAAAAAATTTTTATCGGGCACAAAATTAAATTAAAAAGCGTCTGTTTTTCAAAACTTTCAAGGAGCTATCTTGGACAACATCATCTTTTACATCAGAGATTGGTTGAGGATAACAGCATCCGGGTCATCTGCAGCACAATCGTCGACAGGCTCAAAAAAATCGTAAATTTTTCAATTTTTTCCCTCTAGTTTATCGTTTTGTATTCGTTCATTCGTTGTAACTTGTAACTCGTTTCGTTAATTCGTTGTAACTAGTTTTGTTCGTTCGTTTTAACTCGTTTTGTTCATTCCTTGTATCTCGTCCTTAGTATTAAAAAATTATTCTATTTTTCCCCTCCTCCATTTATCATTATTCATTGTCTCGTCATAGATGTAAAAAATGATTTTTGATTATTCTTCTCAGTGGAAGAATTTCTTTTTCCATAATATATCTGTAGTTTTACGTATTTTTTTCTCCCATTAATAATTTATTGTTTTGTTTTACTCATTAATTTTTTCCCCTCCGCGATTTATCAATATCATTATTCGTTGTATATTCTCGTGGTTGATGTAAAAAATGATTTTTGATTATTCTCGGTGGAAGAATTTTTTCCCTTTAATATATTATATCTGTAATTAGTTTTACATATTTTTTTCTCCCATTAATTTACAGTTTCCTCGTCTTCAATTTAAAAAATAATTCGATTATTTATTTTTCTCAAAGAATTTTTTTCCAAATTAATCGTTTTGTCGCGTCTCGTTATACTAATTATTTTTAATTTTTTTCCTAATTATCTTTCGTCGCGTAAAACATTAGAAATACTTGTAACATTATAATAAATAAATGAAATAAACGTTTCTTGAAGGTTATTTGAGTAGTTTTTACATATCGCATCTTGTATATCACCTCGATGTACCAAAGAATATTTAGTGAA
Organism: Balanococcus diminutus; assembly: GCA_959613365.1. Taxonomy (NCBI): domain Eukaryota; kingdom Metazoa; phylum Arthropoda; class Insecta; order Hemiptera; family Pseudococcidae; genus Balanococcus; species Balanococcus diminutus. The sequence goes on along the minus strand of OY390715.1, from coordinate 47,009,535 downwards.
TGTTAAAAGGTAGGACATTTTTACATTACAATGTATATACCGTAATTCAAGTGATATAGATATACTTTTCCTAGCGGGGACCTCTATTGAGAATCAATTCCACGGAGATCTGGTGAGGACAGCAAGCAGTTCCCCAGGCATGAACTAGCTTTTCTCACACTGCCGTCCATGATGATCTGGTGAGAATAGCAAGTGAATGCCTTGCTACTAGTGTATTATGAAAAAGATTTGAAAAAAATCTTTTCGCGCTATCATAGTGTATTTCGAAAAGGATTGAAAAAAAATTTTCGCGCTATCATAGTGTACTGAAACTTGTCGACTATCAGTTTCTTGAAAAAATAAAAAAAAAGTACATAGTCAGATCATTCTACGCGAGGCTTTTGCCCGAATGGTGGCTGCCGTTATGATGAAACCTCGCTCCCTTCAAATACGGAGTTATTTTTCACAATTTCATTTTTTTTTTCTCGGAAACGACGAGGTTTACAAATTTTTTTGTGAGTTCTGATCCTTTAGAGAATGAAAAATGCTGTTATTTTAAATGAGGAAAAAAATTTATCGCCAAAATTGAAGATTTTTAATGTATGGAAGATAAAAATTGAAAAATTTAAAACTGCGGAGCTATTTTTCACAATTTTATTTTTTTCTCTGAAACCGTTAAGTTTATAAAAATATTTTTGAGGACTGATCTTTTAGAGAATAAAAATTTGAAATGAAGAAAAAAATTTGATCACCAAAATTGAAGATTTTTAAATGTATTGGAGATATAAAATCTGTAACTACGGAGTTATTTTTCGCAATTTAATTTTTTTTCCTCGGAAATGATAAGGTTTATGAAATTTTTTGTGAGAACTCTACTTTCAGTTCAGAGAATAAAAAAAAAAACAAGAGTACCAGTTGCAGATTTATCCGCAACATTCGATTTTAATTTTTAGGTGCAATAGTTAATTATTAGGTATGTAGAATTTATGTGTACAAAACCCAAAATCACACATGTGAAATCATAAAATTGTAAAATGAATACTGACATTACTGACATACCTAATTAGACAAAAATTGAATAAATTTATAAAATATTTTAAAATATCAAAAGCTCTGATCTTTATTTTTATACCTATCATCTTCGCACTGCATCGTAAAATTTCAATTTTTACGCAGATGAGGGTTTAAAATTATTAATGAATTTCAACTATCTATGAAAATAATAACAAAAATTATTGAAATTACAGAGGATCAAATTTTGAATTTTTCTCAAAAATTTTTCAAATTTAATGAATTCAACTACTCATCAAATTTAAAAAATTAATATAAATGAAAGATGAAAAAATGAATTTTCAATAAATTTTAAAGACGTAATTTTTTTTAAAACAATGAATTCCAAAATTTATTAAAATTTCAAAACGACCAAAATTTTACTAAAGATTGCATTTTTACCAGGGAAGAAAACCAATTGAGACCCAATTGGTTATGGTGATGGTGGTTTTGAGAAAATTTTGAAATTACTGGTGGTTCCAATTGGTTTTTGGTTTTTAAAAATTTTCAAAAGGTTGTGGTGCTAAAGTAGTTTCATTTAATTTTTTTTTTTTTTGATTGGTTCTGGTTCTGGGTTTTTGGTTTTGCTTGATTAATTGGTTGTGATGGTGGTTCTCAAATTAAAAAACCATTTCAAATGGTTGTGGTGGTGGTTCTCGAATTAAAAAACCATTTGAAATGGTTGTGGTGGTGGTTCTCAAATTAAAAACCATTTCAAATGGTTGTGGTGGTGGTTCTCAAATTAAAAACCATTTCAAATGGTTGTGGTGGTGGTGGTGGTGGTTCCGTTTTGGTTTTTCAATTGGTTTTCATCGAATTGCTTCCATTTCGTAGTATGGAAAATATTTCCCAACATTTAAACCATTTATCTATGGCATTAACCATCAGAACCAGATGGAACCATTTTCGTGCTTCCTATTATACCACAAAAGAACTAAAAAAAGATCAGATCTTTGAAATTTGAATAAAAAATTAATTTGCCTACAAGTTACAAACGCAATATTGCAATAAATTTAAATTAAATAATATACATTCAAATAAAAAACAAAAAATAATAATGTTTCCACTTTCCAGAGCGCTGAAAAATCAGAAAAATGAAGAAAACAGGCCACAGGGGGTAGGTAAGGGGCCCAATTAAAAAAAATTTCAAATCAAAGTTGTTGCTTGAAGTTCTAGGAATAAATTTGGTCATAACAAAAATTTTGATTGGACCCCTCCTTCCCTTTCAAATCCACTATTTCTCTTTTTAGAACCAAAAAGAACCAATTCCATTAATTGGTGGTGGTTCTGGTTTTCATTGTAAAGGAAATTGAAAATGGTGGTGGTGGTGATGGTGGTTTTTTATTTTCAAACCACTTTCTTGTGGTTGTGGTTGTGGTTATTTATTTTCGATCCACTTTCTTGTGGTTGTGGTTGTGGTTATTTATTTTCGATCCACTTTCTTGTGGTTGTGGTTGTGGTTATTTCAGCAAATGATTTTTCGTTGTGGTTTCAAACGGTTCTCTTCCCTGCCTTTTCGAAAAGAATTGGTTCTTTTTGGTGGTGGTTTTTGAATGAATTTTTGAAGTTCATTGTAATGGTTTCAAATGGTTTTGAGAACCAATTGAAATATCTGGTGGTGGTGGTTTTACCTGGTTGTGGTTTCAATTGGTTTTCTTCCCTGATTTTTACCAATAATTATGAAAGTGTGAATTTCAACAATCTATCATATGTCAAAAATTAATAAAAATTAAAGGGGATCAATTTTGGAATTTTTATCAAAAATGTTTTAAATTTTTGATGAATTTCAACTATCTAGCCAATTTCAAAAATTACTAAGCTAAAAATGAAAAAAATTATGATTTTTCAATAAATTTTTAAGATGTAATTTTTTTTTGAATTCAAAAATTTGTTAAAATTTTAAAACCACCAAAATGCCACTTCTTATCAAGTCAAAAGTTTGAATTTTCACCAATTTTGAATGTGTAATGAATTTCAACAATTTATCCAATGTCAAAAATTGCTAAAAATTAAAAAGGGTCAAATTTTGAATTTTTATCAAATGCTAAACCGGAATAAAATGTTTGAAATTTATTAAAGTTTTAAAACGATCAAAATTCCAGCATTTTTACCAATTTTGAGAGACGTGTAATGAATTTCAATAATCTATTCTATTTAAAAAATTATTAAAAATAAAATGAAAAAAAAATCAATAAATTTTAAATTTTTTAAAAAATAAATTCAATTAATTTATTAAAGTTTTAAAACGAACAAAATTACAGCATTTTTATCAATTAGGTATTTTGAAGTCCGTATAATGAATTTCAACAATCTATCCCATGTCAAAAATGACTAAAATTTCCAAAAATTAACCCGTGTAGCAACGTCGATGCTAATTTCGATATAAATGTCGACACATCGAAATCGGTCACTTTTCGATCGTACATGTCGACACGATTGTGGATGGTTTGTCGAGCTTATTATCGACATGTTTGTCGACCGTCCAAATATGGCTCGACATGTCGAGCCATATTTGGACGGTCGACAAACATGTCGATAATAAGCTCGACAAACCATCCACAATCGTGTCGACATGTACGATCGAAAAGTGACCGATTTCGATGTGTCGACATTTATATCGACATCCACATCGACATTTGCAATGGTGAGATTTTGAAAAATATGCTAAGTTCAAATATTCAATATAAGTATATATTAAAATTACACCAAAAATAGTGTTCAAGCCAACATTTCGACATTTTTTGTCAAATATGCGGCATTGAGGCCACCTTTGTAGCTGGACACATGCGAGTGTCCAACTAACATAGAGATGATTCTTAGACCTTATGTACTAATTCACAACACACTTTATCTGCGAGTATCACAATCACCCTCAAGACGTCGACAGTCAAGTCGATGCATTATTCGACCCTCGACAATTAGATCGACATTAACTCGACTTAAAATTCCTCTGGTTAACACTGTCGACAGTTAAGTCGATGCATTATTCGACCCTCGACAATCACATCGACACTATCTCGACTTAAAATTCCTCTGGTCGACACTGTCGACAGTGAAGTCGATGCATTATTCGACCATCGACAATTATGTCGACAATAACTCGACAAGTCGTTGTATTATTCAAAACTTTGAAAAATAAGAAAATTTTGTGATTCTTTCAAAAATTATTTATTCCTGAGCTTAAAATGTTCTTATTAATTGTTTTTAGTTCTTTTTAGATATAAAATTTGTAAATTTAATTGGCAGAAATTGTCGACATAAATGTCGATGCGTTTATCGAGTATCGATTTTTACATCGACTTGTCTATGTAGAAAAACAACGTTTTCTAAATTATAGGAAAATACTGAGAAAAATTGAAAAATTTTGATTGAACAGTTATGTTTAACATAGAACATTACTTTAAATCTCAAATATCATTTTTAATTTATCGTTAACCGAGAAAAAAATGTGTTTGAATTTTGTCGACATAAATGTCGATGTCGACAATTGCTACACGGGAAATGGATCAAGTTTTGAATTATTTTTATCAAATGCTAAACCGGAATAAAATGATAATGTTTTAAATTATTTCAAAAATTTATTAAAAATTTGATAACAAAATTTAAAAGATATTTAAATCTTGAAACATTTTTAAAAAATTTAAAATTGTAAAAAATTATTATTTTAAAAAAGTGATCTAATTTCAAAAATTTAATTATTAAAATTCAACAATCCATCCAAATTGTTTCAAAAATTTATTAAAAATTTGATAACAAAATTTTAAAGATTTTCCAATGTTGAAACATTTAAAAAAAAAATTAAAGCGTAAAAATTTATTATTAAAATTTTAAATGTAAAATAAACAAAATTTCAACCAATCCAAAAATCTCAAAAATTAATAAAAATTGAAAAAAAATCAAAATAATTTTGAATTTTTATCAAAAATGCTAATAAATTGGAATAAAAATTGAAATGATTCAAATTGTTTCAAAAATTTATTAAAAATTTGACAATAAAAAATAATGTTTTTAAATATTTTCAAATTTCCAGATGTTTCTATTTCTAATGTTGAAACATTTCAAAAAAAATTTAAATCGTAAAAATTTAATGTTGAAATAACAAAATTTTATACCTAGATTTCCTAATTTCCAAATGTTTCCAATGTTGAAACATTTTTTTAAAAAATTTTAAATTCTAAAAATTTATTATTAAAATTATAAATCTAAAACAAGCAAAATTTCAATCTATCTTGTCAAAAATTGATAAAAATTGAAAAAGATCAAAGTAATTTTGAATTTTTATCAAAAATGATTGAGTATAATATAGTAAAACGGAATTCAACTTTTCAATTCCCAGTTTTCACAAAACGCGAGAAATTCATTTCCTATTATGAACTTAGCTATAATTTCAATTATTTTGAAGAAAGTTGTTGAAAAAAAAGGAGGCATGAGTTCCTTTTTTTAGTTTTTTTCAAGTACCTAATGGCTAATTCCATCACGTATGCACAATGGCACACCATCTGAATGATAGTGTATAAGTAACACACATTTATGTAGTAAAATAAATGATTAAATATTGAACATTTGAACATTCGATTGAATGATTGATTAATGAATTATGAATTAATGATTTAAAAAAAAAAAAAAATCCTACCTACATCACATCCTACCAAAATTGTTCCATCGGCTAACGATACCTGGCGTTGTTAGATGAAACTAACGAAAAATTAATAGCTTAGCCGGGCAGATTACAATTAGTAGATGAATCGTTGAGGTCAGTTTCATGTGATAAAAAAATTGAAAATATTGAATTTTGAAGTAGGTATTATTTTTTTAAATATTTAGGTGAATTAATAATTAATTGTTGTTTTTAATGTACAAATTTAATTATTCAAATGTTTCTCTCGAGTTCGTACTTAACTGAAAACCTAACTTGATTCATTTTGTGTACAGGCTTATTTCTCAGAAACGCTTTCCATCACTCGATCAGTCAACAGATAACTGTTCAACTTCTACATATCGAAGAAAATCTACTTCATTTTTCTACTGGATGAAATCATTTTCTGGTCATTTTGTTCATTTATTAAAAGTCGACCAACGGTTAGCGGTTAGTTTGAAGTATTTTGATCGTGAATGCCGCATTCTATTTTCTTATCGCCAAAGATGAATTCTCAAGACCTCAAGTACAAAGTAAGCAAGAATTGAATATTGCTGCTGAAAAAGTTGCAAATTTGTAAGCATATAAATGAAACAATTGATTTTTCAGTAAGATGTCGAAGAAAGAATTTTCCAATACCTTAATCCCCCGCTATTACGATTAAAGACTGGACACGTAAACTGTGCTATGATTCTTCTGAAACTGAAGTATGTCAATTTTCTATTGTTTTGAACTTTCAAACACATTTTCAAAGCATCGTTATCGATTACTGTTTAAATTCCAGATACCAAAGAACGTTGCATTACGAAAATAACATAATGTACAACTCCAACTCCAGTGTAAAAGCATGACTAGAACAAAGGTACAAAAAAAATCGAAACTGCAAGTATATGACCATATTGTAATTGTTTACGAATGAATAGTGATGTGAAATTCATTGTACTTTCTTCTATATCCTTGAATTTTACTTGTCTTTTGGAGTAGATAGTTCTTTCAATTTTCTTTCGGAATTTTTGCTAGAAAAAATTGGATTATTTCCAAGAAATTTTCAATAGATACTTGAAAATTCTCTATAAAAATTTGATAAGTTGAATTGAAGTACTACACTTGAAAAATTATCAAACTAGGTACAGAAAAAAATATGTCAAAAAATTACGAAGTGTGTATTCTGTATTTTTCAAAAAATAATGTGGAAAATTTTTCTATTTCAAGCGATGGGCTATTCGGATTTTACTGTCGGATATGAAGAGCAGCTTCTCAATAGCTACATGATCTCTCCGCTTAAAGATTACATCCGTGGGCGGCTGAATTCAAAAGACAAAACGAGATAGCGTTCAATATTACTACCAACGATACGAATGATAACGAAACCCGTATGTTTTGCAATGCTAAATAATTGGTCATTGATTTTGAAAATTGTCTCGGGTCTGAACGGTTTGATTTTTTTATAGCTCGAGAATTTTTGAATAACGTCGTCGTGGATCCTGGAGTGTTCGCCGCAGATGCAGCTCTTAGGACTTATCTAGAACCGAGGCTGAGTTCCAAGTATTTCAATAGTAACGCTACCATTTCGGTTAGAATTTACTTGATCTATTATTTTTTTTTAAATTACTCGAGTGTTAATCGTAGTCTTTTTGTAGAGTATCTGGAATGATATCAGTAAAGGACTGAATTCGCACGAGAAAGATCTGAATCACTATTTCTTATCATTTAACAAGTCAGTAAGTAACTCAGTATTAGTTTAGACTAGTTATTTAGATGATAGTATATCTAGTTGCAAAAAAAAAACTTGTTCTTGTGATCGAAAGGTTAAAAAAATTTTTATGATTGATTCGTAATCTATATTATCTAACATGTAGTTTTTAAAAAATGAGCTGGTATAACTTGAAGAACAACTGTAAAAATATTTCTCAATTCATTTTCAATTATTTTCGTGGAAAAAAGGTCTCAATTATTTTTAGAGAAACGCATAATTTCTTTCAATTGAAAAATTTCTCATTGAGAAAAAAGCCTCCATTTTTTCTGGTTAACTTTTGGTTTAAATTTCTGGAGTCAATTTTTTGAGTTAAAAACTTTCTTACTTTTTTGGATTAAATCATTTTGTAATTTCCTTGGAGTAAAATTCAAAATATTTTCACATTCTTTGGAACTGAAAAATTTCTCAATTTTTGGCTAGTAAGATATTTATTTTTTTCTTTTCTTTTTTGTGAAAAAGAATTCAAAAATTATTTTTTTTAAGGAAGAAAGAAGAAAAAAAGTATTAAAATCTTTGAGATGAACATTTGCAAATTTTTTTTGGAATTTTAAAAATTCTAAATTTTTTTAAAATATTATACCTACTTAATTTTCTTGAGATTAAAAATTTCTCTGTTCCATTAAGAATGAAAAAAAAAAAAAAAAAAAATCGGAGTTGAATTTTTTGGAAGGAATAATATCTCATTTCTTTGGTAAAAAATCTTCTAAATTTTTGCAAGAAAACTATCTACCTAAAACATTTTTTGGAGTAAAATTAAATTTTTTTTTTGAGGAAAGGTTTTCATTTTTTTAGAGTTGAAAAAATTCTCAATTTTTTTAAGAATTAAAAATCCTAATTTTCTAAGTACTTACCTCTCATGTTGATCGATTTTTTTTCAAGGTTTCAAAAAATACCCATTGCTTTGTGTACATACGATCCTGGTGAAGAAGAATGAGAAAAAGAAGTACGAAACTGCACAGGTACTTGCGAAAAAAGAGGAAAAAAACTTTACCTGCAATGAAATACGATTTAAATTCCAATTTTCATTTCAGAATGCTTGAAATTTCCCTAAGAAGACGTATACGGATACGCTATGATGATTCCAATGCTGATATCAGTGATGGGATTATTTCCAACATCCGTCATAGCTCAAACTTATGTTATGCATAATCAACATCCTGTTGTAAGAACCACTAGCTACCTGAGTGCTATTTTATTGGGCTGTATGATGGTCGTCCATTCGATTGTCATTTTAATATCGTTGGAAATCTGCGTAATTATCTGCGGAGTGTTCAAATAAATTATACCTTTATGTTTCACTATAATGTACTCAGTTATGCTGGTACAGATTACTAGAATGTATACGGCTTGGGAAGTACCATCTTATACTGAGGTTGTCTCATTACCGGGCATTACTTCCAAAAAATCCGCGGTAAGGAATTTATTTTTAGTATGTACTCGTGGTTCATTCGTCGATTAATTTGATTTATTTTTTCCTGGTCATTCTTATGGGTGTTTTAATATCGTTCGAAAGTGTAATGATCTCCTTATATTCGGCCCTAAGCAAGAAGAAAATCTTCAACAAAGAATACATATCCACCGGTTACGAGTTTGATTTAGATCGTCTATGTCCTCCACATTCGGAAACCACCATGATCAATAACTTTTTCAACGCAATCATGGTCTCAGTTGCTTTTTTATATTCTCGTGTAGTGAAAATCCCGATGCGAAATTTTTTCGAAGCCAAGTACCTGCATTGGACAATGACTCAAACATTCGTAATGGTTTTCATTTTTCGCCATGTATTTCAAAATCGTTTTAAAGGTACGAATTTAATTTCCCTGAGTCTACGTCAGTACCTTAGCTACATCTTTCATGAAACGAATCGCTAATGTTTAAAATTTTCAGGTGTTCGTGTATATTATTTGGTTCAATCCCAATATGGGAGATGCGAAACGTTTCTACAACATTGACTATCAACTTGACAGCTCAGACATGAATTCGGTTAATTTGCCAGCGTAAGAGATTATACATTTGATTGGTTTATGCAGGTATTCATTGTAATGACGTCTGTACGTAGGAATTTGGCAGACAGCTCGCGGCAGTGAGTTACCTTCGGCTCCGAAGCAGCTTTTACATAATACTTGATATCCAAAATTAGGGGTGAAGGAGGGGTTTTATCAAAATTTTTGTAATAACAAAAATTACTTCCAATGCATTAAGCTACAACTTTTGTTTGAAAACTTTTTCGATGGGACCCCTCCCTTTCAACCAATTTTGCATATGATATTCCAAAGATATATACAATAACAAATTGAAAATTGCAAGAGGGAGGGAGAAGGAAGGGTCCAATTGAAAAAATTTTCAAACAAAAGTTGTAGATTGAGATCTTTGAAATAATTTTTGTTATAATAAAATTTTCGATTGGAAAATTAAATTTTATTTTTAAATAAAATGCCTGAAAAAAAGGATTACTTCGATAAAGTAAATTATATAGTTAAATTCCCTTCCCTCCAATTTTGCATAATATGACATAGAATATGTAGAATGCAATGAGTGAATCTATGTCATATTATCATATTATGCAAAATTGAAGAGAAAGGAAAGGCCCCATCTCAAAGAAGACCTCAATCTACAACTTTTGTTTAAAAAATTTTTCAATTGGACCCTTCCTTCTCCCTCCCTCTTGCAATTTTCGCAATTTGTTAATGTATATATATTTGGAATATCATATGCAAAATTGGTTGAAAGGGAGGGGTCCAATCGAAAAAGTTTTCAAACAAAAGTTGTAGCTTAATGCCTTGGGAGTAATATTGACTATTACAAAAATTTTGATAAAATCCCTCCATCTCTAATTTTGGATATCAAGTATTATGTAAAAGCTGCGTGTATTGTGTGTGGACTTGAAAAAGCTGCTTCGAAGTCGAAGGTAACTCACTGCCGCGAGCCGTCTGCGTTATTTGGAGGTATGAAGTATCTATGTAGAAGCGTGAGGTATACATTGTGTTTTATATGTTGTTGTGATTACATTTTCAAAGAAGAAGTTTCAAAGATAGGTCTCCTTTTCACTGATATTCGACCGGAGTCACGTAACTAGAAATAGATTGCGATATTTATGGTAGAATGATAAAATTAAAATGAATACGAATTACATTGTGTTGTTATAATGCAACGATATTGCGCTTTGAAAGTTGGAAACGAGTATAAGGCGACGAAAAACGTATCTTGTGCAGTTTTTAAATCAATAGTCTATTTCAATTACCACATGTGATGAGATTTCAATAACTTCCGCCGTGCTATTGATTCTTATCGAACGTTGCTCTAATTCAAAATGGATAATGAATGATATAATAGATGCGGTTTTACTTTTATTGTCTGTCATGGTACAATTTATGGGTTAAATCATAAAAATGGTCCATCTTTTCGTAAGTGATTTTGTTAATTCCTAATTGTTTTAATTCTCTTTGAAAATCAACTCACAATAATATGGTTTAATGAGTTTGGTACAATATGCATGAAATTATTTTCAAAAAATTGAAAAATCAAATTTCAAAGAAGAGTATTGAAAGGAGAATGAGACGAGAGAAATAAAAATTATGTGGGAGAAGATTCACATAATTTTTCCAATTAATTATTTAAGATGAATAATATATGCACAGTAAAATTAAAAAAAAAAAAAAAAGATTTCGAAAAAAAAATGAAAAAATAAATTCACCTCTCCATCCTACCAAAATAGTCCTATCAAAGCTGGCCGAATCCGTCAAAGTCGAAGGGTATGGGGAGGCTCAAGAAAATTGAAGCAGTCTTGTACATACACAGGATATAAAATTTCATTCATCTCACCCTCTGGCCTCTTGTCTCTTGAGACAAAAATATATTTTAATGTTTGTAGATTCTATCAATTTCCTTTCAAAGAAGTTGTTGTCTGTAATGATTAAAATAATATGATTAAAAGAAAAAAAAACTAGTACAAATAATTAAATTTCATTAATTTTAATTTTTTTTTCTTATTCTTATAAAATAAATAAAATTTTTTGTAAAATAATTCTAAACATATTTTGCTCAAGCTGTGAATGGTGTAAACATACTGTAACGCGCTCTGCTTGACTAGTAACCTAATAAGGTAGTTGCACCAGTGGTGGACCCTTATAGTGGAAGTGTCTTATAAAAAACATTCTGGTTTAAAAACTAATAACGTTGGCGAAATGGTGAATATACCAAACGATTCCTTGTGTATTCTACTACAAAATGCGCTATAATTTTTTAATTTTACTTCATTTCTTTGAAAATTACGACCATTTTAAGTGAAAAAATAGAAAAGTCCAGTAGTTGGTCAAGATAATCTAGTAGTTGACCACCCAGTAGTTGGTCACGCGCTAGTAGTTGATCACCCAGTAGTTGGTCAATCAGATTATGACAACGGCTCTCAACCATTTAATTTTTAAAAAAATCAATAAGTATTCGGTAAAATTGTCACTCATTAGCCATGAGAAAGAGAAACTATCATTTTTCGTAAATATTTACCAATTTTTTGCATGATCAACCACTAGAACTTTACAAAAATTTCGTAAGTCTAGTACTTGATCAAAATGATCAACTACTGGCTAAACACCATTTTTTCCTTCCAGTAGATAGTCACCGCCATATTTGATAGAATTTTGGCAATATTTTTTATTTTAATGAAGAAATGGAATCTCCAAACTCTTCTGATTCAGGTCCAAATGGTTATATTTCAAGTTTTATTAATCTTAATAGTGTAAAATTCATATTTCGACAACACTTCGGCTTAACAAAAATCTTTAGAATTGGCATCATTTTGAAAATTGTTCTAACAAAAAAATTTCAGACGATCATTATTAATTACTTGAACAGAATTGATTCAAAACTTTTATGTGGTTCTATGCAGAAATGTTCCAGGTTTGCTCTAAAAAAAATTTCTGAAGCTATTTTAAAAATACGCTTAATTATAAACATTTTTCTTCTCAAGTGACCCACCACTGGGTCGTGGCCAACAACTGGTGCAACTACCTTAATGATTTACTTTTTTTCTGTGAAATTTCTAGCGCTACCCGGCGTTGATAGATAAATCTACAACGAAAGCATTATAACCAGGCAGAATAAAAGTAGAATCTTTGAGGTTGGATTAATTTGGTTTTGATAAAATTGAGAGAATTGTGAAAAATTTTGCTTGTTTCTTGAGTTAAATTATTAAAAATTAATGTGGTAGCATTTTTAGGATTAGAAGTAACGAGTATACTTATGGTTTATAAAAGTTGAATCAATTTTGAAGTGATACAAGTGAACAGTTGAAAGTGATGGTGTACATACGTATCAATGTATCAATGGTTAATCTACTACTATTTGTTTGATAATAAGCAGGTAAAGTGAAATGAACGAGTTTAATAAGTGAATAAATGTGATAAATTTTCAGTGCATCATTTAAAGAATGGAATCAGTGCAAGAAGTAAAAGTGGGAAAGGAATGTGGTAATTGTTTGATGTACAACTTATAACCCACGATAATTTGAACAAGTTGATTTACGGCAAGCGAATAATACGTCGAATGGCTTAGCTATGATAGTCGATCTATTGTTAGTAAATATCGCAGTTTACGTAAGTAATTTCAAGCTACAATGTACTTTAATAAAAATGGTTGTTCTTGGGAAGATAACTCTGGTAAACAAGCGTACGAGAAAGTTACCAATATAATGATACGATTTGAATCAACTATCAAAACTGAATTATAATTATCACCTACGATGAATGGATGCTTTTATACTTGTATCAGTGCATTTCAAGTACGCCTGTAATTATATCATTATTTATCTTATGTAAGATGAAGAGTATTCAAAGCACCTGTTTACCTACGCAAATCGATGGTAAAATTTTTAAATAGTATAATATTATTAGTATTGGTAATTTCTTTATCAGAAGTTAGTGTGAGTAAAATTTTATGGAAAACTAATAGATTTGTGTATTTTTTTTTTTTTTTCCAGTAGCATTCGATATCTTGTACACCAGTTTCTACAGTGTTTGTGAAATCTTGATGGTCTTGTGGTATATTATTCAGTATTGGAATTGTAAGATATTCATCGATAAAGTTTATTTCTTACAAGTACGCATAAAATAATATAAATATCATTTTATCATTGAACATTTTTTTATTTAATACAATCTTATTGTACTAATCTAATTATTAATAAAAAATAAATAAAATGAAAAAAGCAAAGCGCAACAGCACAGATGAAAAGAACAAGAAATCTATAAACAAACAAACGAATTGAAAATTAAGTATGACTGGTTTGGTTCCATCGCTTGATAAGAGGGAGCGTTCTAATGTAATATTTTTCTTTAGAAGATGTTTTGTTCTTTGGGGAGGATGAATTAGGTAAATTAACCAATAAACCATTGACCATTTAGAATAAAGCTCCTCCACATCACCCTCTTTGGAATTTTGCTTTTAGAAATTTAGAATAATTGGAAAATATCAAGCATCAAGGTGACAATTAGCTAAATTACAGTGGAAGGAGGCGTCCTACAGGAAATCCTCTCATAACCAAAATAATTCTACACATCTCAATCTACAACTTTTGTTTGAAACTTTTTAGCCGAATTTTTTTTTTAAAATTTAGGCTATTGTGTCCGACCCTGATTTAGAAGGAGGGGGGGTAGAAGAGTTCTGACCCCATTTGTCGACGTTTGGGACCAAAAGATGACGATCTGTCACATGTCACATATTTATATATATATATATATATATATATATATATATAATTTTTCCCTACTTTTGGAACTCTAGGGCCGAGCCTAACAGGTCAAATGAGGTCAAACTTGATATGTAGGGTTCCCTCGGTGGCGGAAAGATGCAAAAAAAATTTTGGGGCCCTAACTCAAAATTGGGGATATGACCCTTTTTTGAGGAGGGTGCGGGGGAGCCCCAATATCATGAAATTTTTTGAAACTTGCCCCAGGGATGAAAGCCCTAATTACCTACACCATAGTCAAATTTCAGCCCCCTAAGTCATCCCCACCCATTTTAGGGCCCAATGGGGTCATTTTTTCACATTGATCAGGCTACAGACCCCCCAAATAGGGCAGGGGGGCCAACATTTTCATCATGGATCAAATTTGTGCCCCTGATGTGCCTTTTGTAGGTTTCAACTTTTGGGCCCCCTTTGACCCCTGTCAAGGGTCAAAAATCAAGATTTTTCACTATTTTTAAAATTTTACCGCTACTTTTGGAACTCTGGGGCCGAGCCTAACAGGTCAAATGAGGTCAAACTTGATAGGTAGGGTCCCCTAGGTGTAGGAATGATGCAAAAAAATTTTTGGGGCCCTAACTCAAAATTGGGTATTTTACCCCTTTTTGAGGGGGTGCGGGGGAGCCCCAATATCATGAAATTTTTTGAAACTTGCCCCAGGGATGAGAACCCAAATTACCTACACCATAGTCAAATTTCAGTCCCCTAAGTCATCCCCACCCCATTTTAGGGCCCAAAAAGTGGATTTTGGGGTCATTTTTTTCACGTTGATCAGGCTACAGACCCCCCAAATAGGGCTGGGGGGCCAACATTTTCATCATGGATCAAGTTTGTGCCCCTGATGTGCCTTTTGTAGGTTTCAACTTTTGGGCCCCCTTTGACCCCTCTCAAGGGTCAAAAATCAAGATTTTTCACAATTTTTCATGTTTTTTCTCGCTTTTCGGTACGTTGATCAGCCTGCAGCCCAAACCAAATGACCTTGGATGCTAAAATTTGGTATTTAGGATAGGTAAGGGTCACTGAGGTGCCTTTTGGGGTTTTTGACCCTCGAGCCCCAAAATTGGGGGTGGCCCTTTTTTGAGGGGGGCTCTAAAGAAGCCCCAATTTGACAAAATGATTTGAAATTTTTACCAACAATAGTGACTCTGATTGTCTCCACTGTATCCAAATTTCAGCTTCTCAAGTCATCCCCACCCCATTTTAGGGCTCAAAAAGTGGATTTTGAGGTCATTTTTTCACGTTGATCAGGCTACAGACCCCCCAAATGGAGCTGGGAGGCCTAAATTTTTATAATAGATCGAGTTTATGCCCCTGATGTGCCTTTTGTAGGTTTTGACCTTTAAACTCCTTTTGACCTCGATACAGGGTCAAAAATCAATATTTTTCAAGTTTTAACCTGTCTTTTCTGACGCGTTGAACAGCCTACAGCCCAAACTAAAAGACCTAAACAATCGAAATTTGGGATGTAGGGTCAGTAGAGGTCACTGATGTGCCTTTTGGGGGTTTCGACTTTTGAGCACCAGTTGACCCCCGTACAGGGTCAAAAATCAGAAATTTTCACATTTTAACCTATTTTTTAGGTGTGTTGATCAGCCTATAGCCCAAACCAAATGACCTTGGAAACTAAAATTTGGTATTTAGGATCGGTAAGGATCACTGAGGTGCCTTTTGGGGTTTTTGACTCTTGTGCCCCAAAATTGGGGATGGCCTCTTTTTGAGGGGGCTCTAAAGGGGCCCCAATGTGACAAAATGATTTGAAATTTCTACCAACAACAATGGTTCTGATTATCTCCACTGTATCCAAATTTCAGCTTCCCAAGTCATCCTCACCCCATTTTAGGGCCCAAAAAGTGGATTTTGAGGTAATTTTTAGCCGAATTTTTAAAAAAAAATTTAGGCTATTGTGTCTGACCCTGATTTAGAAGGAGGGGGGTAGAAGAGTTCTGACCCCATTTGTTGATGTTTGGGTCCAAAAGATGACGATCTGTCACATGTCACATATTTATATATATATATATATATATATATATATATATATATATGTATATATATAATTTTACCCCTACTTTTGGAACTAAAGGCCGAGCCTAACAGGTCAAATGAAATCAAACTTATTTGAGAATATCACTTTTTTGGGACGAGTTGTGAGGGGGCCACTAAATGAGGAAATTTCTCGGAATTAGCTCCAACGAAGCACACCAACATCACCTACAACATATACAAATTTCAGCTTCCCCGGTCATCCCCGCCCCTTTGTAGATCCCAAAAAGTGGAAATCAGCTTGATATTTGCACATTGGACAGGTTTCAATTTGCTTTTTAGCCGAATTTTTTATTTTATTTTTTAGCCGAATTTTTTTTTAAAAATTTAGGCTATTGTGTCCGACCCTAATTTAGAAGGAGGGGGGGTAGAAGAGTTCTGACTCCATTTCTCGACGTTTGGGACCAAAAGATGACGATTTGCAAAAGTCACATATTTATATATATATATATATATATATATATATATATAGATTTAATCTTAGTTATTGTGGTGCCCGTTTGAAGTATTAAAAGTAATTGTAGTGCCCGATTTTGTACTTGTGGTGCCCGAATCGGGCACCACAAGGTTTTCTCGTTTAAAATAGTGGAAATTGATCAGCATGCCCTCTAACGTGAAAATACAAATTTTATGGTGGGCACCCCAAGGGCCCATTTCATATACGTATAGTCAAAATAGTGTTCAATGTTTTTATTCAGATAGCGCTGTCTGCATATACAAAAATTTTTTTATAAGGTTAATGTGGTGCCCTGCACGTGATTTTTTAAAGTATGGAATTCCTACCTTGTGGTGCCCAATGTTTGGCAATGCTGCCTAGGTAGCAATCTATTTTTAGAGCAGACGACAGGCGAGCAGCCGACGGGCATGCGACTATTGTTTGCATTATCTGTTCAAGCGCGAGACGTCGTAGGGTGGAAACGGAGGGATGAAACTGGATGTCGTGAAGTTGTTTTGTTGGCGAGAGAGGATAAGGGAGAAAAGAGAAAGTGAAAGTGGCGAACTGGACTTCACGAATGCGGAATTGTAGGGTGGTTTGGATGGAAACATGGGAAGGTGATTCTCACTTGAACATTATGTAAATATTATCGCTAATCTCACATGTGTCTTTATAGCCCAGTAAAATTAGACATCCATAGGGAAAAGTTGCGCGGCAAGCTGAATTTTGGCATACGGGTCCATTTTGATGCCCTAAAAACGAATCCGAGTAGTCCCACCTTGTCCCACCCGGGCTTCCTCCCCTAATTGTGGATCTTAGCCCCCCAAATTACGTTTTTGGCTCGTATCTGCTAAAATATTGACCCCAGCGTGAAAATGAGGTCTATAAATTTTAATCTACGTCAAATTTCCTATCTAATGACGTATACACGGTTTTCCTAACCCCAAGGGGGGGGGGGGGGGGTGGAGCCACAATAGTTCAAAACGAAAGGGTTTTGCATATGCGTCATTATTAACTTTGGGAATGGTTCGTATTACAAATTTTAATGAACTGGAATAATCAAACAGTAATGTTGACCTCGTCCTCAACTTTTGAGTGGACCGCAGAGCTCCACCCTCCCCCTCCCCCACCCTCTTAAACCATTAACCTACTAGATACGAATCACAAATAGAATAAATTGCACCATAAACAGTATATCTGTCTGAATGAATGTAATTACATGTGCCCAGTGCAATTTATGGCATAACATTAACGATTCTCCCAAATTGTGGACCCCAGACCCCCAATATCAGTTTTATTTTATATCTCCCCCAATATCGCTCCTACGAAAAAAACACATCAGAGCAATGTTGTAGTACTCAAAATTTCCTGCCGACTGAACCCAAAAGCAGTTTCCTCCCCCAAAGGGGGGTGGAGCTATGAATTTTCAAACAAGAAAATAATACTGTTCTTTTCTGTGGCGAAAGTGAAAAACTACTTTCACGGTCTTTTGGCCTATGCGGTTGAAATTTTTGGGCAGAAAGTTTGTCTTAGGGAATGGAATGAGGGAATAATGGAAGGGAAAATACCCTTATTTCTCCAAATAACTAGGCATGCGGGTGTATTTGCTATCAATTTTTATACATTTCGAACTTCCTGTAAACGAATTTGTGGTTATGTTTCCAGACAGGAACTGAATAACCCTCAATGTTGTAGAATTTATTTCGATTGAAATGGTCAATTTTTACCGATATTAACATTAAATCATGTTTTTTCATTTTCCTTCACTGGAGTATAATTATGCTGAAACAATTGATGGATAAAACCTAGTTCCAGCCTAACTCAAACCTCCTGCGCTCGAATTCTTCATAACATTCCATTGAGGGAATAAAAAACTTCTCACATTAGAAATTTTCAGTAGGTGGTAAATTTTTGTTTGAATTGACAAAAAATAGAATTTCTCACTTCCTAACCCTTATCTCGTACCTTGAAGTGTTTAAAACATTTTATATAACCTTATTTGAGCCTGCCGATTTTGAAATTGTGTGTGATGTATGGATAGTAAGTAGAAAATCGTCACAAACATTGAGCTTTTATAGTGAGAACTCCCCTCTTCCTACTCAGAAATTTATCACGAATTAAAGCATCGAATATGCGAATTACGTAAAAATGAAGCTCTGTACCCAAATTTCTTCAAAATATAATGTATCCGAAATGAAATACTGTGATTTTATTGTGATTTAAACGAAAACTGCGATTTCATGCGACATAAATTCAACAATTGAGAAATGTTTTTGCTTCTTGTCTGAGAACGTACTTTCAAACTCGGTTTCACGAGATTCAAATTATAATGAAATCGTGATCCAACACCAATTGGACAGCACTAAAGGACTCAAAAATGAAAAATTGTGATACATATTTTATCATCTTTTGCGACACAAATTTTACGATTCCTTCCTTTAAATCAGAAGACTACCAACATATTCGGTGACAAGAGATCCCAAATGTATAAAAAAAATGATATCAAATGTATCCATGCCTCGCTATTTGGAGAAATAAGGGTATTTTCCCTTCCATTATTCCCTCATTCCATTCCCTAAGACAAACTTTCTGCCCAAAAATTTCAACCGCATAGGCCAAAAGACCGTGAAAGTAGTTTTTCACTTTCGCCACAGAAAAGAACAGTATTATTTTCTTGTTTGAAAATTCATAGCTCCACCCCCCTTTGGGGGAGGAAACTGCTTTTGGGTTCAGTCGGCAGGAAATTTTGAGTACTACAACATTGCTCTGATGTGTTTTTTTCGTAGGAGCGATATTGGGGGAGATATAAAATAAAACTGATATTGGGGGTCTGGGGTCCACAATTTGGGAGAATCGTTAATGTTATGCCATAAATTGCACTGGGCACATGTAATTACATTCATTCAGACAGATATACTGTTTATGGTGCAATTTATTCTATTTGTGATTCGTATCTAGTAGGTTAATGGTTTAAGAGGGTGGGGGAGGGGGAGGGTGGAGCTCTGCGGTCCACTCAAAAGTTGAGGACGAGGTCAACATTACTGTTTGATTATTCCAGTTCATTAAATTTTGTAATACGAACCATTCCCAAAGTTAATAATGAAGCATATGCAAAACCCCTTCGTTTTGAACTATTGTGGCTCCACCCCCCTTGGGGTTAGGAAAACCGTGTATACGTCATTAGATAGGAAATTTGACGTAGATTAAAATTTATAGACCTCATTTTCACGCTGGGGTCAATATTTTAGCAGATACGAGCCAAAAACGTAATTTGGGGGGCTAAGATCCACAATTAGGGGAGGAAGCCCGGGTGGGACAAGGTGGGACTACTCGGATTCGTTTTTAGGGCATCAAAATGGACCCGTATGCCAAAATTCAGCTTGCCGCGCAACTTTTCCCCTTGAGGCCTTTTTTTTGTCTAATTTTACTGGGCTATTATAGTGAATTAGTGATTGACGTGTTTTGCTTTAATTATGTTGTCGAAAAGATCTTCACGCATATTGGAATTAGCAAAACTTAGTAAATAAATTCAACAAGTTCATTATTATCAACACCACATACAGCATTTTAAAAAAAAAATCTTTGAATTTCGACGATGTCCAAATTCTACAACTTCTCGATAGATACTTAAAAACTGAAAAATCAGTGTATACTTTCGTACCAGATCAATTCAAAACAAAAAGTATTATGGCAACAGCGCTGGGTGCCACATTAACCTTTTCTATAACATATACGTGGGCACCACTAAGACTACTTACACTACGGGCACCACAAAGCATAATTTTAATGCAATGCATACTCCCCTATATACAAGGGCACCACTATTACTAATTAAGACCCGGGCACCACAAGCTACTAGGTATGTGTATATATATATATAATGATAATTTTACCCTCACTTTTAGAACTCTGGGGCCGAGCCTAACAGGTCAAATGAGGTCAAACTTGATATGTAGGGTCCCCTAGGTGGAGGAATGATGCAAAAAAAATATTGGGGCCCCAACTCAAAATTGGGGATTTTACCCTTTTTTGAGGGGGTGCGGGGGAGCCCCAATATCATGAAATTTTTTGAAACTTGCCCCAGGGATGAGAACCCTAATTACCTACACCATAGTCAAATTTCAGCCCCCTAAGTCATCCCCACCCCATTTTAGGGCCCAAAAAGTGGATTTTGGGGTCATTTTTTTCACGTTGATCAGGCTACAGACCCCCCAAATGGGGCTGGGGGGCCAAAATTTTCATCATGGATCAAGTTTGTGCCCCTGATGTGCCTTTTGTTGGTTTCAACTTTTGGGCCCCCTTTGACCCCCGTCAAGGGTCAAAAATCAAGATTTTTCACAATTTTTCATGTTTTTTCTCGCTTCTTGGTACGTTGATCAGCCTGCAGCCCAAACCAAATGACCTTGGATGCTAAAATTTTGTATTTAGGATAGGTAAGGGTCACTGAGGTGCCTTTTGGGGTTTTTGACCCTTGAGCCCCAAAATTGGGAGGTGGCCCTTTTTTGAGGGGGGCTCTAAAGAGGCCCCAATTTGACAAAATGATTTGAAATTTTTACCAACAACAGTGACTCTGATTGTCTCTACTGTATCTAAATTTCAGCTTCCCAAGTCATCCACACCCTATTTTAGGGCCCAAAAAGTGGATTTTGAGGTCATTTTTTCACGTTGATCAGGCTACAGACCCCCCAAATGGAGCTGGGGTGCCTAAATTTTTATAATAGATCGAGTTTATGCCCCTGATGTGCCTTTTGTAGGTTTTGACCTTTAAACTCCTTTTGACCTCGATACAGGGTCAAAAATCAATATTTTTCAAGTTTTAACCTGTCTTTTCTGACGCGTTGAACAGCCTACAGCCCAAACTAAATGATCTAAACAATCGAAATTTGGGATGTAGGGTCAGTAGAGGTCACTGATGTGCCTTTTGGGGGTTTCGACTTTTGAGCACCAGTTGACCCCCGTACAGGGTCAAAAATCAGAAATTTTCACATTTTAACCTATTTTTTAGGTGTGTTGATCAGCCTATAGCTCAAACCAAATGACCTTGGAAACTAAAATTTGGTATTTAGGATCGGTAAGGATCACTGAGGTGCCTTTTGGGTTTTTTGACCCTCGAGCCCCAAAATTGGGGGTCACCCCTTTTTGAGGGGGGCTCAAAAGAAGCCCCAATTTGACAAAATGATTTAAAATTTTTACCAACAACAGTGACTCTGATTGTCTCCGCTGTATCCAAATTTCAGCTTCGCAAGTCATCCCCACCCCATTTTAGGGCCCAAAAAGTGGATTTTGAGGTCATTTTTTCACGTTGATCAAGCTACAGACCCCCCAAATGGAGCTGGGGTGCCTAAATTTTTATCATAGATCGAGTTCATGCCCCTGATGTGCCTTTTGTAGGTTTTGACCTTTAAACCCCTTTTGACCTCAATACAGGGTCAAAAATCAATATTTTTCAAGTTTTAACCTGTCTTTTCTGACGTGTTGAACAGCCTACAGCCCAAACTAAAAGACCTAAACAATCGAAATTTGGGATGTAGGGTCAGTAGAGGTCACTGATGTGCCTTTTGGGGGTTTCGACTTTTGAGCACCATTTGACCCCCGTACAGGGTCAAAAATCATAAATTTTCACGTTTTAACCTCTTTTTTGGTGTGTTGGCCCTCGTCTGAAGAGCTGAAAGTGTGAAGGGGATTGAGAGCGAAGCCCTCAATCCTCTCCTGCCATGTCCCTATTGAGGGTAAAGCTCCCCAATAGGGGCATGGGGGCGGAGCCCCCATCTGAAGAGTTGGAATTGATGAGGTGGTTGGGGGCGAAGCCCCCAACGCGGGGGTATGGGGGCGGAGCCCCCATCCTAAGAGCTGAAAGTGATGAGGGGGTTGGGTCGGAGCCTCAACGGGGGTATGGGGGCGGAGCCCCCATCTGAAGATGAAATCTTCAATGCAGAGAGGAACTAAAACTGAAGACAAAAACCTGACATTTTTAAACTGAATTTGAAGTTGAAACTGATATTGAAACTGAAATACCATGGATGAAAACGTTTTCAAAGAGGTACACTAACTTGAAAAAAAAATTCGGCTGTCGCGGAGCATCTTGACTGCTACGCGTTTTTTTTCAATTACACCACTTATTGCATCCATTTTGGGTATAACCCCCTGATTTTTTGATGAAATTTTCAATTCATCAACTTCTTTTTCTACTGCATCAAGGCACCAGCCCCCTTGATGGCAAAATAATGGGGGAGAGAGAGAGAGAGAGAGGTCCTATATAAAAAATTGCTGAATTGAAAAATTATGTCAAAACTGTTTTCAGCATCCTCAAAAACCTATATGTAGATACCCATGTCAATATTGAGGGAAATTTTCAATTTTGGTCCCCCATTTTAGGCCCAAGGAGGGGGCAGGGGTTAAAAATTTTGACAAAATCGAAATCAGCACCTGTCGATATTTAGTGAAATTTTCAAATTTGACCCTCAATTGTGGGCCTAAGGAGGAGGCGGGGGTAAAAATTTTTGTCAAAATTGAAATCAGCGACCCAAAAAACATATATGGACACATTTATTTTGCAATTGGCTGAAATTTTAAACTTTGCCCCCGAATTGTGGAGCCAGGGGAGGGGCGGGGGTTAAAATTTTGTCAAAATTAAAATCAGCGACCCAAAAAACATATATGGACACATTTATTTTGCAATTAGCTGAAATTTTCAACTTCACCCCGAAAAACCTTCCAGATACTTGCTTTAATTTTTTTTCATTGAAAGAATAGATATCCTCCGAAAACGAGTCAACTCTCCTCCAGCTGAACTGAATTTTAGTTGTGGATTAGGCCTACTGGGGAAACCACATTAAAAAAAATGCGCCATGACTCTACCCCATGGGTGGTGAAGAAACGAGTCAGCTCCCCGAGGGGGTACCACCTTCAAGTGGTGGGGAGCGTCAGCCTGGTTTACAGGCTGCTAAGAGTACCCTGCCCGGAGAATGGCTAAGACTAATCAGTGTTTTATTTTCTGTTACAGATTGATTGTTAGCGTTTAATTCAATTTTAAACATGAATATACCGCCTGCTGACACAGGTTGCAAACAGCAGTCAAAAGAACTGCGTGTCACTGAAAACAGCACCCAGTCAAAACAGCCATTTGCCACGGGAAGCCGCGAAAAGACACCAAAGAAGAAAAAACCACATGCTGACAAACTACTCGAGCAGCCACCAAAGGAACAGCATGTCAATAAAAGCCTCAAACAGCAGCCAGAAGAGCTTGATGTAATTGGAAACAACAGTCAGCCAGAACAGCCATTTGCCGCAAGAAGCCACAAGAGGTCAAAGAAAAAGAAACGACGTGCCGACAAAAGCCTCGAACAGCCACCAAAGGAACAGCATGTCGATAAAAGCCTCAAACAGCAGCCAGAAGAGCTTGATGTCACTGAAAGCAGCAGGCAGTTAGAACAGCCATGTGCCACAGGAAGCCACTAGACGTCAAAGAAGAAGAAACGACGTGCCGACAAAGGCCTCAAACAGCAGCCAGAAGAGCTTGATGTAATTGGAAACAACAGTCAGCCAGAACAGCCATTTGCCGCAGGAAGCCACAAGACATCAAAGAAAAAGAAACGACGTGCCAGCAGAAGCCTTGATTGGCTGCCAAAAGAACAGGAACAGCCATGTGCCGCAGGAAGCCACAAGATATCAAAGAAGAAGAAACGATGTGCCAGCAAAAGCCTCGATTGGTGGCCAAAAGAACAGCGTGTTGATAAAGGCTTTGAACAGCAGCAAGAAGAGCTTGGTGTCATTGAAAACAGAGCTGAAGGCAGCAAATGTCCTTGTGAACGTGTTAAGCAGTACTGTCCTTACTGCCTCAAAGCATATCCTGCTTTGCCACACCACATGCGTTCCATGCATGCCGATGAGCCTGAAATGAAGAATATTAAAGCAGTTGCTAAAACTCTAATGAAGAATGAGAAACGACGCTACAGTAATAGGGAATACAATTTACTCAGTTTTCTGGGCGCTTCAAGACATAATGAGCCTCTGCGTCAGAGTGGAAATTACACGGAAATGCGTATAGCTTATCACAAGAAAAAGTACAAAGATGAAGACAAGAAAATGTCCATTCAATGCCCAGACTGTCTTCGTTATGTCCGGCAGATTAACAAGCATCGCTGCCTCAAGGCAACTGGCAATCAGCCAGCTAGTCGAAAAGCACGGGCGAAAGCATATACTGCTAAGGCCATAGTCGGCAGCGAGAAGCTCGCTATATTCTTCAGTGCCATGAAGTAAGTAACCAAAGTTTCTTACATCATATTGTGTTTTTGGTGACAGCTCTAATGACTTTATTCTTTTGTTTCAGTGATGATGAGTATAAAGAATCTGCTATGAGGGATGAACTTCTCAAGATGTACGCTCTACACGAGATGCGAAAAGTGCATAACGAAGCTGTTGATGATGAGAACAGTGATGAGGTGGTGGAGTTGAGTGACGATGAAAGCGCCGCAGAATCAGAGAAATCCTCAGATGATGAGGACAACAGCCACCCCATCAATAAGAAGTTGGACTATAATCACAAAGAGAAGACAAGAGCGGAAATTAGACTCCTGGCTCGATACCTGGAAATGTTTACCAAGAAGTATGGGCCCATGTCACTTCTCGACACATTTAGGCGGCAATACTACCAATACCTCCCAGTTGCTGTGAGGAAACTCACCAATAAGTGGAGGAAAGTTGCCTTGGCCCGAAAATTGACTGCCACTCTGAGTGAGTAAGCTTAGTGTACAGTTCATGGTAAATTGTAATGGTAAGTAACCAATGTTGTTTTGTTTCAGCAAAAATATACAGGTTTGCCCGGGATGAGATGGCAGGAGATGATATTGAGTTTGTATCTGTCGGTGCGGTATCAAGAGAAGTCGAAGTTGTAAATGCCCACTTGAAAAAGCAGAAAATTCGCCAAGGCAGGGGGAAGCCTGAACTAGAGATTCCCACCTCTGAAATGGAAAAGTTTTGTAATGGAATTGAGAATCGAGTCAATGAAATGATGGCAATGGATAGGAAGAAGATGGAGTACCATGATTACATGGAGCTCTGCCAGTTTACGATGACAGGCATATGTGTGCACAGTCTCAGACGCAGCGGGGAGGTTGCGTCTATGGATAATGAAGCATACAACGATGGAAAATCAAGTAAGTTTCATAGTTGGTTGAAAATAATGCTCAGTTTTAGTGTGTATGATCTCATGTGGGTGTGTTGCTCTGCAGTTGACCCAACAACGTTGAATGTTGCTCTATCGCCGGAAGAAATTAAGTACATAGGAGAGCTCAAAGTCGTAACACTTGTGGGAAAGAGCGAACATCATCAGAATGTGTTGGCAATGCGGAAAAAATGGATGCAAGATGCTATTACTCGAATATTGCAGCTAAGGAAGCGACACGTCGTATTTGAGCTTTATGAGCCAAGGTCAACATGCGTCGATTGCCTTCGCCGATTACCTACACAAATACCAAATCAGACGAAATATTACGGTATAGATCAACTCTCAGATTACATAGGATAGAGCATGGGCCGGCCATCGCTTACTTGTACGACGTTGGGAAGCGCTTCCATCAAGTCGATCAGTTTCGTGTATCCGTAATCGACGACGCGACACTGACGACCGAAATGGTGATGATAGGCCGGAATGAATCGATTGAAAGACATCGTACAATGGGGAAACGTTTTCAATAAGTCGACCAGCTCGCAACTAAATAACGCCAAGTTGTTCACCAACGAAGGACTGATGCAGCTGCCATCTTGCAAAGAATTACTAAAACGAGTCCAGTTTAAAATCATTCGTTCGACTTCGGAAATTAGCAGACGTTTTTAACAATGGCAAAAAGAGAACCGACCTTCGGATTTTCTGTCGTCTACGTTCGCTTTGGTTGCGTTAGCCGTAACGTATTTGATACCGGTACTGTTGTTGGAAACCAATTCCAAACCGCTTACGCAGGTTACCAAATGTTCCAGGGGTACGCCGTTATCGTCCAGCAATAATTTACCAAATTCCGTTTCGTAACAGTCGCAAAAGCTGCCGAAAAAAGATAAGAATCAAAATAAATAATACTCGTAAACGAATTAATCGCGAGAACCGAATCTCGTCAAATATTTACCTCGTCAATAACAAATAATTATTATGAGATGCGACCAAACGATGAAGATTTCTCGAAAACGTACTCATGCTGATCTTCACATTGGGTAAGCTTATAATTTCCAATTCGGCCCATCCTTTGTCGTTATTCAATCGGGTAGGTTTCCAATGTAGTTTACAATACGGTTGTTCGGTAGGTGTAACGTTGTCCTGTCCAAACGATACAAACACTTTTTAAAAATTTTTGAATCAAATTTTATTCATCCCAAAAATGAGAATTTTTCTCCAAAAAACAGATACCCTCCTCTTAACAAATGGCAATATTTATATTGTTCAGAAAATTGAAAAAAAAATCAAAAAATTGAGAGAATGATTTTTTTTTCTGGAAATGAAACAAAAAATTTTCACGCGAAAAATTCTTCGAAAAATTTTTTTAACAACTTTTATTACAGAAAAACATTTTTTCTATGTTTTTTTTCGCCCCAAAGACTAAAAAATAGATAGGTATTTCATTTATTTATTTTACCTACTATCGAAGAAAAAAAATCGATCCCCAAAAAATTGAGAATTTTTTATTTCAGATGAATTTTCAAAATTACTTATTGTTCGAAAAAAATAATTAAAGGAATTTTTCTCTTTACAAAGAAAAAATTAAGAAACATTTTAACAGAAATTTAAAAAAATATCTACCTTCACATAGGAAAATGCTATAACATTTTTTCTAAAAAAAAAAAAAAAAATCGAGTACATATTTTTTTTTATTCCAAGAAGTCCTAAAATTTTTTCCTTCGAAAAAATTTATTCTCAAGAAGAATTAGGATTCCGGATTTCTCTAGGCATTTCAAAAAAATGAGTAATTTTTTTATTAAAAATCAATTTTTTAAAATTTTTGAATTAAAGAATTCATATTCAATTTTTTTTATTCCAAAAATGAGAATTTTTCTCCCTTTTTCCAAAAAATAAAAATATTTATATTTTTCAGCAAACTGAAAAATTGAGAAAATGAATTTTTTCCTTCAATAACCTACATTTTTTTACAACAATACTCACGTTGTTAAACGACAAAAGAGGCGACGGCGAATTTCTCAGCTCCGCGTTCAAACTGATAATGCGACCGGTAGCCTCCTCGGAAATGGTACAGACGTCTTTCAATTTATACAAATCGGACGCCGAAGGTGAAACCAGGTAACGTTTTTCGTACAATTCTCTAAACTTAATCAACGGTAGTTGATTTCCGGGTACGTCGAGTAGTAACGAGACCGCTTGAGATCTGAAAGCATAAACGCGGGTCACGCACTGGAATCGAGTCTCTCATCGTTTGGTCAGACTGGCTCTGATGGGTTTACCTGATCAAAGCGATATTATGCGCGTTGCCGTTGTGAGCGTTCGATATCATGATTCTTTTGAATCCTATTTTGCGACGGTGTAACTTGGATATAACGAATTGAGCATCTTGATGACTAGGAACCTTGACAGAAGCGGCGTAGTTACCGTCCGATTGCACGTAAACCGATAAACTTAGAACCTAAAATTTTCGAGATAACATAAAGTACGCGTGCAAGTGATCGATTTCACAGACTTAAGTGTACGCCTATTTTACCGTAGTAAATTCTCCGAACGCCTTCAACAGACATTTTCGTAATTCTGCCGTGTCCATGCATTGATCTAAATTGGTAATGTGTAATTCGACCGGCCCGTTGGTTTGAGTGGCTTGATTGATTGTGGCTTGATTCGAACAGATAGGATGGAAATATCTCTGCGTAAAAACAGAAAAATTCAACTCATAATATACTACGACTCGACGTATACAAAGTGAAATACTTATACTGTGTATCGTAGGTAGGTAAATCGGCAGCCGAACGCGAGTCTAGCCCATACGTACTTTGTTCATATCTATCGGATTGATGGGAGGTAAGGCGCCACTTCTTTTCAGTATCGTTATTTGCGGTAAACCATTTTTCTGCATATCGCCGTAAGAATTCGGTTGACATTGCGAACCAGCCATCGAAGCGTTCTCATTTTGCCAAAATCGATCAAATTTTCCAGCTGCAAAAAAAAAAAAAAATACGTTGTAATCGTCATCAAAAAATCAAATAATAAATCGAAAACCGACACTCGTAGATTAGTGTCTAGCTTGTACGTTGTTGTTGAAATTTACCCAAGTACAATACTACAAAGATAGTTGATATTCAAAATTGGAGGGGTGGGAGGGGTCCAATCTAAATTTTTGTAATAACCAAAATTATTTCTAGCTTTTTAAGCTACAACTTTTGTTTGAAATTTTTTTCAATTGGACCCCTTACCTCCCCTCAGTTTTCAATAATGTGTTTTGAAAGTTGAATTATCCAAAATTGGAGTGGAGAGAGGGGTCCAATCGAAATTTTTGTGAGAACCAAAATTATTTCTAGCGCTTCAAGCTACAACTTTTGTTTGAAAAATTTTTCAATTGGACCCTTTACCTCCCCCCAGTTTTCAATAATGTGTTTTGAAAGTTGATTTATCCAAAATTGGAGTGGAGAGAGGGGTCCAATCGAAATTTTTGTAAAAACCAAAATTATTTCTAGCACTTCAAGCTACAACTTTTGTTTGAAATTTTTTTCAATTGGACCCCTCCGTCACGTTTGAAAAAGTATCTACCTGATGTTACGTGAAATCAAAGGGCAGAGATGGGTCCAATCGAAATTTTGTAATAACCAAAATATTTTCAGGATCTTAAAATACGACTTTTATTTGAAAAAATTTTCAATTGGCCACTTTCTTTCTCACTCCTCTAATTTTTAATTAGTAACTCTAGAGTGTTATGCAAAATTGGCGCGGAAAAAGGGATTCAATCAAAAAAAATTTCAAACAAAAGTTGTAGCTCTATGTTCCAGGAATAATTTTAGTCATTACAAAAATTTCGATTTGAACCCTCCCTCCCCTCCAATTTCAAATATCAAGTATCCACGTAGTGTTGTACTAAAAATATTTCAACAACGATCCACAACCGCGTAAAAAAATTGAATAAACTAGACACCAATTAAACTTAGGCGACAGTCGAGTTTACATATAAATAATAACCACCAAACCGTACCGTGTGCCATTAAATATCCATCTTGAGGTAAACACTTGACGTTACCGTCGCACGCCGCCAAAACTTGTCCGCCAGTTTTATTTGTTCCGTCCATCGGGTACTTCTGGTATCGAACAAATTACTTTTTTCTTCAAAATCACATCGAAATAACGCATTAATCGAAAGCACGAAATACTCACGTTCGCGTTAGACGCGTTCCAATGCGACCAAGGCGGTAAATTATTATGGTTGGCGATATTCTCCTGATTTGTATGCGGAACATTGTAACCATTGGCGTTGCCACCACGTTGTTCGGTTCTGCAATGAAATGTGGCGCCATTTTGGTAATACGTTGCAGGCCTATTGTACGGCATAAAATTCCTGGCAGAAAATAATACGTCGAGTAAAAAAAACAGACAATAAAACGCCGACACCGAGACCAAATAAAACTCACTTGTGATCGTTGATCGGATAATCGGCAGCGGCGGAAAGGAAATTCTCGTTATTCGGACAGTGATACATTCTCGTGTTCGGCAATCCGTTGTGATCCAAGTTTCTACAAATGTTTGGTTTTCTGGCTGCGAGTATCAAACAAAGGTAATAAAAAACGTAATCGCGAATTCGGTCCGAGAACGTGCATGTAAATGATGAAAATACCCGAATATTTATTCAAATCTTGATCTTCGGTTACATTATATGGCGTACTAACGAACACACAGTTCCCAAAAACTCGTTCTTTGTTCATGCGTTTTTGAGCTCTAAAACATCATCGGATACAGCGTGTTAGTTCGATCACAAAACAATAATAACGACGAAATAGCCAATTTGAAAAAATAAAAAAAAAATGACGCGGTAATTTGGAATTAAAACGCGGTTGCAGCAGCAAAAACGTATAAAGCAAAAAAAACCAAAAATAATTTCAGGATTTCAAAATACGACCTTTATTTGTAAAAAATGTTTATAATCTTAATTTTGACGATTTTCGTGTTAGTACCACGTGTCGAAAATATTTTCGGGAACACGACATGTTAGTACATTTAATCTATAAGCGAAATTATGTACACCCGATGGATCGAATAATGGGATTGCTTCTATGAATAGGTCTTCAATACATTTTTTGAATTCCGTCAAAAATGCCTGACGATGGCTATCAGATCTCAGATCCTTGCCTGAAAAAATATTTATATATGAAAAAATATTTATATATTGCACTTTTCTCGATTAACATATTTTTAAGGAAATTAAGAACATACCTGCGGGATACCCATGCGAGGGCCGGGGCCTCTCAGGCTCGTCAGGGTCGGAGTCGGATGCAGCAATGGATGATGCCTCGCTGTCATTACTTTGACTCGACGACGAACTGGATGAACTGGATGAGGAGGCACAACTGCCTCCTGATTCATAACCGTCTTCTGAACGATCCACTTCTTTATGCGCAGCTTTCTCTAATTCAAGGGCCCTAGATAAAAATAGATCCTATTAAAATATTTAATTACAAAAAAAAACTTACATAACAAAGACGAACATACATATTTGATAAATCACTCTGAATCGATGCTACAAAATCTTTTTCTATGACCGGTAACTTGATCATAAATTCGTATAAACTGTTAGTAAAATCGTTTATACTTGATGGCCTTAATTCACGTTCCATTTTTTCTATAAATAAAAGTATAATAGTTTACATTCTAAAATTCGTAGCGAATAGACTTACTTTAAATTCAACATACTTTCTTGGTTGCAGCAGCAAAAACGTAGAAAGCAAAAAAATTCGACACTAGATTTAACACGACGTACTCGTAGTAGATAATCAAATGTAAGACGATGTTGCCACTCGAGCAGGTTACGGCACAACTAAATGTTATTCTATGTACTTGGGTTTGTTTCAACGCAAAGCGAACGAAAACCACGCAATACAGACAAAACAGGTATTTTCCTATTCATCGTCTTATCGCAATACGTTACAATGAAACGACGTTCGATTATGTACCTTTTTAAAAAGGCGTAATTTTCGTCAACGAGAAATTACGACGAGCGAGAGCTACGCAATGAGAATAGATGATTATTTTCTACGCGACGAGATTCGTCGATTGTTTGAAACGACCCTGATTTACGAAAAACATGGAATGGTCGAGTAAAAAAGACAAGCAGCAATGCTTAAACTTGGCTCGATAAATTGTCGTTATTATTTATTAAATTTTCAACTTGCCTCGAAGCGAATTCCATCGATGAAAAGCGAATGGTGGTAGTTTGATCGGTAATAATTCCAACACGACCGCCACAGTTTTCCGAAAGACGTTTCAGCTTATTACGAATTTTCGCCGGGTCATATCCTAATGGCAAGTTGGAAACTAAGACCTCTACAGTGTTGTTATTTTGTAACTGGAAAAGTAGATTTTTACGAAAAATACGGTCAATTTCGTTCGATAGGGCAAATTGAAAAACCCAAACACTGCAAAGCGACAAATGCTTACATTTTCAGAACCTCTGAGAGGCAAAGTTTCAACCAACTTGGAATAATTATGATGCTCGTTGGCGCATAAAATAAGCGATTGGGAACACAAATCGTTATGCAACAGAATCACGTGAATTTTTTTTTCTGCAAATAAACCGATAAAAATAATTACGAAATATTTCGAACACGAAACGAGAACGTAATAAAATTATCTATCGCAAAATACTCTCCATACCTGTGCCGAAGATCGCACAAATCCGAAGAAAAATTTATATCACCCGAAATTAGCATAATTGCGGCTGGCGGACCGTGAATATCGGCAAATCGGCGCATAGCTTGTCTTAATTTATCGTCAGCTGCGTTCTTACTTTGAGAACTAACGTGAACTAAATTGACCTAGGACAAAATAGCGATTACACGCTGCGCAAAAATTATTATTCAAACCATTTGCGAGCCAACTCACTTGCGCGTCATTTAATTCTTGAATAACCTGAGCGTTTTCCTTTTTAACGTCGCAGACGACTAAAAATTCCGTT
This sequence comes from Balanococcus diminutus, assembly GCA_959613365.1. Classification (NCBI taxonomy): domain Eukaryota; kingdom Metazoa; phylum Arthropoda; class Insecta; order Hemiptera; family Pseudococcidae; genus Balanococcus; species Balanococcus diminutus. The sequence continues at coordinate 46,976,760 of OY390715.1, read as the reverse complement.
TCACGATATCCTTGAAAAAATTTATCGCGAATCGCCTGCGCGATAACAACGGCAGATCTCCCTTTCGGAACCTAACCAAAAGAATAGGTTAATAATATCGACACGATACGAAGCGAAGCGATTGCAGCAGCAAAAAGGGATAACGATAATTCTTACTTGACAATTTTCTATATCCCAAAATACACCAATAGGCGGTAAGATACTCAATATGTTATTGACTGGGCTTCCGTCGTTGAAATATCCTCTAAATTTGAACATGGCGTTTCTAGACGGCTTAATAGATATGCAATTGGTGCCCATTATCGGGTAACTATCCGAGTTGCTATCCGCGTCGTCCGAAGAACTACGTAGACCGTCTTTATTGTCTGAGCATTTTTGCGGCGTAGTATCGCCGTTGGGCAGCTCCAAATGAGGCGGCGGTGGAAATATAAAATTTTCTAAAGTAGTACAACAATCGTCCATCGAATAAGAACAGCTACTATCAAGATTCTTCCTGGTAACTGGTGATTCCGAAGACCGATAATATTCGTTCGGCTGTCCATTAACTGTAAATACGACGAAATATTAACCATACGATCGAATCGTCGATTCGTCTTTTCGGTTTAATTATTCGAAGATCATCGCGTCAACTTACTTCTAAATCATTCGTGCAGAGATCGAGCGCTTTCCATTGTTATCAACTTGGAATTTTTGCGATAAAAAATACTGCGATCAAAGAATATCGTTATGCAATATATACGTTGGTATCATTTGTCTACCAACACCTGCAATCAAAATAGAACAAATTATAGAACGATATAGCGACGATTGAAATTTGCAGAGTAATAATGATAACGCAAACAGAACTACAGATAATATTTATAGCTACTACCATTATACCAAAACATTCGTAATAGTAATTCCGATCGGTATGTCCTAGAAGTCCTACGTAGTTCAAAAAAATTGGTCGAGACTTCGGTTAAATTCATCAACGTAAAAATATACTTGGTTTAAAGAAAAAACGAGTCAACGAGTCGTGAAGGTAGCAGTGGTATAATTATTGGCGAAAAGCTACGAACGTAATTTTTTTAGCAAGTTCGAACAAAGCTCATGTTCCATTGCTCTGGCAGGTGATGTAAATTAACATTTTTGAAAACTGAAAAAGGATGTACTTACTTTAAAGATTCTGAAATTCAGAAGCTGATTACATCTAGGTAAGCTCTTCCTACGAAAGAGAAAACAAATTACAAATAAAAATCTATTATTATTTTTACAATACGAATATAACAGTACACATGATTTAATTTTAATTACATGATGATTACAGTTGTTACCTAAAAATAATGGTTGATTGTTTTTTTTTGGTCGAATTTTATCATATGTCCTAGTCACAGCTCAAATTTCAGGAACTGTACATCTCTATAAGAATTACGGTAATTACGTAGAATTACAAAAAAATCAGTGTTGGTAGGTACCTATTTTGACTAATTTTTTTTTTTTTTTTTTTTAAATTCAAATTACTTATTAGAGGTTCGTTCGAGCCATGACCGTCTACATTTAACAGGCCAGGAAGACTAAATTTGGCAACGTCAAGACGTAGGCTGACTTTTTGGTTTTTCCATAAGATGTAATGCTAATTCAAATTGCAATAAATCGAAAAATATCAATTTTACGAAAAAAGTCCAAGAGACCTTTTTTAAAGAAAATTGAATAAGTTTTCTATTGATATAGAATTTTTTTGGATTTGGTGAAATTTTTAGTGAAAAGTGAAAAATGCCAATTTCGTCAATTTCACTTAAATTCAAAAAATTTATATATGAATGGAAAGCTCTTTTAATTCTCTTTAAAAAAGGTCTCATTGACTTTTTTTGTAAAATTGATAGTTTTCGAGTTATTGCATTATGAATTATCATTGTGTCTTATGGAGAATTCAAATAATCAGCCTACGCTAATCAAAAAATGCGACGTTGCCAAGTTAGCCTTCCTGGCCTGTTAAATGTAGACGGTCATGTTCGAGCGCTTTTTGTTTATCTGTTTTTGTGGAAAAATTTAAGAAATTCTTAAATTTCGCAAAAAGGGTGCCTCCACACTAATAGTAACCTTAAAATGGTAATTTACAGCAGAGCTGGCGCGACTCATCTCTTTTGGGAGTCGAACTCTCTTTGCTAGTTGAGTCGAAGAGTTTTCAATTTGCGACTCTTTACAAATTTGATTAAACTCATGAGTCCGACTCTTTTAATGAACGACTCCTCGCGACTCTTTTTTTCCGACTCCTCGCGACTCTTTTTTCCGACTCCTCGCGACTCTTTTTTTCCGACTCCTCGCGACTCTTTTTTCCGACTCCTCACGACTCTTTTTTTCAATTTATTATTTTTTAATTTTTAATTTTCAAGTAAGTAAAAAGTTTGTAACGTTACTAACGTTAATTTAAAATTAAATTAAAATAATTATAAAAAAATCAAAATGCAAGAAATACAATTTTTATTTTTCACATTTTTATAACATCAAAAATGTCATTGTTTAATGTTTATGAAAAAAAAACAACGGAAAAAATTTAAAAAAAGAGAGGAAACCTCCTTCTCAACTTTGTAATCTTAATTAAATTTAAATTAAAAAATTAAAATATAAAAAATCAGCAAAAAAATAAAAATAAAAATTTTCAACGATCTGTCATCTTTCACATAAGAAAAAAACTGAAAGAAACCATCGTAAGTTCGCGAACCTAGAATTTTTAAAATATAAAACAAAAAAAATTACCAATCTGGTTTATGATTGGTAAAAAAACTACGTAAAATCAACGTCTTTTCAAAATTTGAGTCCAACATTGAACCCCTTCTATCATTTAAAAATTATACTTACCACAGTATCATTGCCTTTTGTAGATCTTGTGTGTTTAAAATAGATTTCGAAGTTTTTCATCACGAAATTGAAACAATTCGAAAATTAATTGAAATCAAAACTAAACTTACAACAGTTACAATACAACACACGAGATTACACTACGCATGAATCGCGGAAAAAGGGAGTTTGAGAGATGAAAAGAGTCGTGTGAGTCGTGATATGAAGAGTTGTGAATCAAAAGAGTCGCAAGTGAAAAAAGAGTCGTGAGTAAAAAAGAGTCGCAAATTGAGAAGAGTCGTGAATCAGTTTAATGTTCGACTCTTAGTGAGGAGTCGATTTTTTCAAATTTTTTTCGACTCCTTGTGAAAAAGAGTCGAACTCGGAGTCGAACTCCGAGTCGCTCGCATGCGACTCCCGCGACTCACACTCGAAACTCTGAGTCGCGCCAGCTCTGGTTTCATGCCAAGCCGCTTAGAGAGCGCTCTTCTTGGGAGTCAAATCAAAAGCATTGAGTTTCCAGTATTATTAATTTAAAGTATTTGGTATTAGTGTCCAACGACGCGGCACAACGAAGCATAGTCAGTTCCCTGATGACGCGAACCGTGTTTCGTTGTGCCGCGTCGTTGGACACCAGAGCTGGCGCGACTCAGAGTTTCGAGTGTGAGTCGCGGGAGTCGCATGCGAGCGACTCGGAGTTCGACTCCGAGTTCGACTCTTTTTCACAAGGAGTCGAAAAAAATTTGAAAAAATCGACTCCTCACTAAGAGTCGAACATTAAACTGATTCACGACTCTTCTCAATTTGCGACTCTTTTTTACTCACGACTCTTTTTTCACTTGCGACTCTTTTGATTCACAACTCTTCATATCACGACTCACACGACTCTTTTCATCTCTCAAACTCCCTTTTTCCGCGATTCATGCGTAGTGTAATCTCGTGTGTTGTATTGTAACTGTTGTAAGTTTAGTTTTGATTTCAATTAATTTTCGAATTGTTTCAATTTCGTGATGAAAAACTTCGAAATCTATTTTAAACACACAAGATCTACAAAAGGCAATGATACTGTGGTAAGTATAATTTTTAAATGATAGAAGGGGTTCAATGTTGGACTCAAATTTTGAAAAGACGTTGATTTTACGTAGTTTTTTTACCAATCATAAACCAGATTGGTAATTTTTTTTGTTTTATATTTTAAAAATTCTAGGTTCGCGAACTTACGATGGTTTCTTTCAGTTTTTTTCTTATGTGAAAGATGACAGATCGTTGAAAATTTTTATTTTTATTTTTTTGCTGATTTTTTATATTTTTATTTTTTAATTTAAATTTAATTAAGATTACAAAGTTGAGAAGGAGGTTTCCTCTCTTTTTTTAAATTTTTTCCGTTGTTTTTTTTTCATAAACATTAAACAATGACATTTTTGATGTTATAAAAATGTGAAAAATAAAAATTGTATTTCTTGCATTTTGATTTTTTTATAATTATTTTAATTTAATTTTAAATTAACGTTAGTAACGTTACAAACTTTTTACTTACTTGAAAATTAAAAATTAAAAAATAATAAATTGAAAAAAAGAGTCGTGAGGAGTCGGAAAAAAGAGTCGCGAGGAGTCGGAAAAAAAGAGTCGCGAGGAGTCGGAAAAAAAGAGTCGCGAGGAGTCAGTGTTGTGAAACGGGAATTCCCATTTTGCGGGAATGGGAATTGTTCCCGGGAATTCCCGGGAACGTTCCCACCTTCATCAAAACCGGGAATTCCCGTTTTCAAATAAATTATTTTTTTGAAGCAAAAACGAGATTTAAGTGATGTAATGATGTTTAGAAATGTCAATTTGAATGAAAATTGGTATTGATACCCTAGAAATGCTTGAAATTAATAAAATTATTCAGGGATATCGATATCCCATATTTTATTTTTTTAGATGGTAATTTCAAGGTAATTCTTCAGGTTATTACCACGTGATTTTTTTTAATATTTTTCAAAAATATACACAATATTCGTATCTAATCCGTTTTTATTTAGTAGTATTTTTGTTTTTGTAGTTTCCAACTTTCAAATTCAATTAAAAAATGAGTAATAAAACGAAATAAACGTTTAAGAAGAAAAAATCAAATTTCAGTGGGAAAATTTTGAGAATTCCCGGGAATTCCCGGGAATTCCCTGTTCCCGGAAATTCCCGGGAACAACACTTCGTTCCCGGGAACTTTCACAACACTGCGAGGAGTCGTTCATTAAAAGAGTCGGACTCATGAGTTTAATCAAATTTGTAAAGAGTCGCAAATTGAAAACTCTTCGACTCAACTAGCAAAGAGTCGAACTAAAAGAGTTCGACTCCCAAAAGAGATGAGTCGCGCCAGCTCTGTTGGACACTAATACCCTTTCCCTAGGTGCGGTCACATGTGATGTTGATATCAAAAAGTGAGAAGGGAAGGGTTCAATCAAAATTTTTGTCATAACTAAAATTATTTATAAGACTTCAAGCTACAACTTTTGTATGAAAATTTTTTCAAATTGACCCCTCCCTCCCTACCAATTTTGGATAATGTAACTCGAGTTAGTCAAAATAAGTTCCATTATGCAAAATTGGTGGAGAGGGAGGGGTCCAATCAAAATTTTTGTCATAACTAAAATTATTCATAAAACTTCAAGCTACAACTTTTGCCCGAAAATTTTTTCAAATGGACCCCTCACTCTCTACCAATTTTGGATAATGTAACTTGAGTGTTAGTTGAAATAAGTTCCATTATGCAAAATTGGTGGGGAGGAAGGGGTCCAATCAAAATTTTTGTCATAACTAAAATTATTTATAAAACTTCAAGCTACAACTTTTGTTTGAAAATTTTTTCAAATGGACCCCTCCCTCCCCACCAATTTTGGGCAATGTAACGCATTTTGACTAACTCGAGTTACATTATTTTATTTCTTTCTTTCTTTTTCTTTTTTTCCCCCTGGTTAGTAATCACGCTCCTATTTTGTTACACTTTTTGTAATTCAGCATCATTGGCAACATTTCTACTGCATTTCAGATAGGTTTTACCGCGGTTATTAGAAAAACCCCATAAGTCCAATGAATTAAGACTCATCTCCCTCACTCCCACGAATTTTCTGGAACTAACTTGCTAGGTCGATGAGTGCATCTTGACTTGGAGAATCGAATAAAACTTGTAGCAGCACTCTACGGCTGCATGTCTGCGCTATAGACAGTTTTTTGTGTCTCCTGAAAAATTTTAGTTTTTGGACTTATGGGGTTTTTCTAATAACTAGTTCATTTACTAACGTCTAGATTGATTGTTTTGTTTACATTCATGGGGTGCAACTTCGATAAATTTTTACCAAGTCCAGTGCTACATGTTACTTTATAGTCAAAATTGGAAGGGAGGAAGGGATCTAATCGAAATTTTTGTAATAACTAAAAGTATTTGTACAACTTCAAGCTACAACTTTTGTTTGAAAATTTTTTCAATCGGGCCCCTTACCTCTCCCCTGTTTTTAAAAATGTATTTGAAGGAGTTGGATTATCCAAAATTGGTGGGGAGGGAGGGATCCGATTGAAATTTTTGTCATCACCAAAATTATTCCTAGTTTGAGGCCTTCTGTGAGGCAAACTTATGACTCAAACAAAAAAATGAATGCTCCCTCTCAAAGTACAACTAATTGGCTATCTCCCATAAAAAATTGGCCTCCTGCATCAAAAACCCTTCCCTCCCCACCACTCTGAAAAAATTTCGCAGAAGTGGTGGAAAATTACGCCACTGCAGGTAATTACGCCACTTATTTTTTTAAATTTAAAATTATTGAAAACATCGTTTAAAATTATTTATTCATCAAAAAGGCACACATAATTATGAGTAAATTATCATCATTGCTGCGACTCTTTTGCTTTTGGAGGATGTAACGTTATTCTTAAAATTTGACACAATTTACATGCCATCTGAACACCCATTTTTTTACATTTGATATCTCTAACCGCATCCTCCAACTCCTTTTGAATCCATTTAGTTCGCGAAGACATTTAATTTCAATAAAAATGATAAAAGTGAAGGATTTTTGTACGATTCTAGACAAAATTTGCCTGAGGTTTTTTTGTGGAACTCTTCAAGTCCTACAAAATCGGTTATATTCATGTTTTGCCTAGCTCCAAAATTGAAGGAGCTACAACGATGTGAAAATTTGTACGGCCGATAACTCCTTCAATTTTCAAGTTAGGCAAAATTTGCAGGAATAATTTTTTCTTCATTTTTTTGTGTTCTACAAAATGAGCTATCAATGTTTTGCCTAACTCGAAAATTGAAGGAACTACAACATTGAAAAAATGAAAAGAAGGGCAATTTCCTTAAATTTTTACTCAAATTTGAAGGAATTTGCCTTCTTTTTCATTTTTTTAATGCTATAGTTCCTTCAATTTTCGAGTTAGGCAAAACATTGATAGCTCATTTTGTAGAACACAAAAAAATGAAGAAAAAATTATTCCTGCAAATTTCGCCTAACTTGAAAATTGAAGGAGTTATCGGCCGTACAAATTTTCACATCGTTGTAGCTCCTTCAATTTTGGAGCTAGGCAAAACATGAATATAACCGATTTTGTAGGACTTGAAAAGTTCTACAAAAAAAACCTCAGGCAAATTTTGTCTATCTACAATATTTGCAAAGTTATGACGTTCTGAAGAAATCACCATCACGAGTGTATAACTTTGCCCCTTCAAATGTTAGGGTCGGCAAACATGCATACACTTGTGTAGTTTGGGTAGACGCATCATAGGTTCGAATGCGGTGCACTGGTCACGGAACACCCTGTATATGGTACTTACTATTGAAAATATAAAGCCAATACGAACGCGGTTTTATCCTTAATCTTGCTTTGAACATCGATAAAGTGCTGCAATTTAGTCTCCAAATGATGAAGATTGTGATACTTTCTCGCTTCACCGTTGTATTGGGCGATTATTTTGGCGTACCATGTTTGAGCTACGCCAGGCGAACCGCAACTTTCGATGCTATCTTTCCATACTTTTTCCACCAAAACTAGCGAAGTCTCCATCGCGAAATCGAATAAAAAGTTGACTGATAATTAATAAAATATCATAATGAATATTGCTCCTCGCCGAGAGTAGCGTTCGCGACAAATAAATTTTACGAGTTAACAGCGATAGGGTGAACGAGAACGAGCCGAGAGTTGTGATTACGTACCTACTTTCCGCCTAAAAGTTTTCACCAACTAGTGAGGGGTGGTTCGTTGATCGATACTTGCAACTGCGAACGGCGCGACGCGACCTACCAACTTGCCGCCACTCGTTAAAAGCTCAGCAGGAGCAGGGGCGGAGCGTGCAGGGAGGTAAGGGGGGACGTCCCCCCCTTAGACATTAAAAAAGTCGAAAAAGTTGGCAATTTCGAGTTCAAGAATAGTTTCAAGTTGATTCATGCGGAGGACCTTTGATAAATTTTTTACCAAGTCCAGTGCTACATCATACTTTATATTCAAAATTGGAAGGGAGGAAGGAGTCTAATCGAAATTTTTGTAATAACTAAAAGTATTTGTAAAACTTCAAGCTACAACTTTTGTTTGAAAATTTTTTCAATTGGGCCCCTCACCTCCCCACTGTTTTTAATAATATATTTGGAATAAGAATGAAAAATAGGGTGGCCCTTATTTTACATTTTTCGACTTTTTAAATGTCTTACCCCCAAAGTGTGTTCATTTTATGAGAAAATAATTCCCTACTTTTTATTTTTCCCTTAACTGAATTTTAACTCATGCCGAGTCACCCCTCCCCCTTTTTGGAAAAATGAAAAAAATTCACCGATTTTCAAAATCTTGCACTTTTTTGGAGATAACCCATCAAAGTTGTTCCTTGTCATAAGAATGAACTTCCAATTTTTTATTTTCCCTCCAACTTGATTTCAAGCGGTATCTGGAGGCTCCCCTAATTTTTCAAAAAAATCAAAAGCAAGAAAATTGAGCAAAGTCGTTTCTTTTAGCGGTTCAAGTTGTTGCATTTCGTAAGAGAAAAATTCTCTATTTTTCATTTTTCCCCTAACTCAGTTCTAAGTGGACCCACAAGCCCCCCAAATTAAAAAAATTATGAAAAAATACCAATTTTTCAACTTTTCACTTTTTTTTTTGGTTCTAACCAGTTAAAGTTGTTCCATTTGGGGCAAAATGATTCTCAATTTTTTATTTTTCTCTCAGCGTTATTGTAAGTGGCACCCTAATGTCCCCTTTTAAAAAAAAACTGAACAAATTCTGTGCATTTTTTCAGGTTTTTTTTAAGGGGACACTGGGGTGCCACTTACAATAACGCTGAAAGAGAAATAAAAAATTGAGAATCATTTTGCCCCAAATGGAACGACTTTAATTGGTTACACTTAGAACCAAAAAAATGAAAATATTTAAAAAATTGGTAATTTTTCATATTTTTTTTTAATTTGGGGGCTTGTGGGTCCACTTAGAACTGAGTTAGGGTAAAAATTAAAAATAGGGAATTTTTCTCTTACGAAATGCAACAAATTGAAATGCTAAAAGAAACGACTTTGCTCAATTTTCTTGCTTTTGATTTTTTTGAAAAATTAGGGGAGCCCCCAGGTACCACTTAAAATCAAGTTGGAGAAAAAATAAAAAATTGGGAGTTCATTCTTATGACAAGGAACAACTTTGATGGGTTATCTTCAAAAAAGTGTAAGATTTTGAAAATCGGTGAATTTTTTTCATTTTTCCAAAAAGGGGGGGGGGTGACCCGGCACGGGTTAAAATTCAGTTAGGGGGAAAATAGGAAATAGGGATTTTTTTCTCATAAAATGAACACACTTTGGGGGGGTAAGACATTTAAAAATTGGTCGAAAAAAATAAAATAAGTGCCACCCTAAAGAATAAGTTTTATTGCTAAAAATTGGCGGGGAAGGAGGGGTGCGATTGAAATTTTTGTTATAACCAAAATTATTTTTAGTACTTCAAGCTACAACTTTTGTTTGAAAATTTTTTCAATCGGGCCCCTTACCTTCCCATGTTTTCAATATAATATATTTTAATGAGTTGGATTACCCAAAATTGGAGGGGGAGGGGTCCAATCGCAATTTTTGTCATAACCAAAAGTATTAATGAAACTTCAAGCTACAACTTTTGTTTGAAAACTTTTTCAATTTAGCCCTTCTTTCTTCACTTATTTTGCATAACACTCCCAAAATACTAATTAAAAATTGAAGGGAGAAGGGGGAAGGGTCCAATTGAAAATTTTGTGCAACAAAGTTGTAGCTTAAAATTTTAGGAATAATTTTGGCCATGACAAAAATTTTGATTGGACTCCTCCCTCGATGGAAGTCACATTTTTTTCAACTTCGAGGTTTTTACGTAGGTTCATAAACAATAAAAATCTCGAAGTCGAAAAAAAATGGACTTCCATCATCGGTGCTTTAGTGTACAGAATTTTGAAAAACGTATCTACCTGATATTATGTGAAATTTGAGGAAAGGGAGAGATCCAATCGAAATTTTTATAAGGACAAAAATTATTTTTAGAATCTTGTTCTACAACTTTTATTTGAAATTTTTTTTAATAGGTACCTTCCTCGTTGATTTATCTGGGATTTTAAATTAATATCTTCGAAGTGTTGTGAAAAATCAGTGGGGAGGGGGATCCAATTTAAAAAAAACTTCAAACAAAAGTTGTAGCTTGAAGACTTAGGAATAATTTTGGATTTCACAAAAATTTTGATTTAACCCTTCCTTTTCCTCCAATTTTGAATAAAATAAATATCAATCGAAACTTGAAAGAAATATTTCAAGTCCAGAGATTCTGAGATTCAGTTGATTCATTTCTATGAACTACTCACCCAGGCGGGTAGAAATAACTACACCCCCAAAGTAACGAATAGAATGATAACAAAGCAAACTTACCGAATGATATAAAATCTTCAGAACATGCTATAAAAAGCAAAAACTGTAAAAACTTTTCATTTCTAGGGCACAATCATAACAATTGTTGCATTCCTTTTATTTTAACACTCTCACCAGTCTCGCCGCAGTATAGCTATTTCGTTTCAACCGAAGTAATTTGTTCGTAAAACAAGAACTACACATACTAAGAGCCTTTTGGAATACAGTTTATAAAAAAATGTCCAATTGAATATAGTATACCATTTATAAATAAACCAGTGAAATCAAACACTCTGTCGAATCAAAGTTTTCTGCAATCAAACGTCATTACCATCGAATTCTATATCTCTGATTTTCGTCAATTTCCTATTCTCATTTTTTGTTTTACACTACATAATATTATTGTGTCTTCGACTCGTTTAAAACGAGTACCTAGTTTTTACTAAACTTATTAGTTAATAGGTTCTTCCAAAAAAAAAAAAATAAAATAAAATCAAAGAGGAAAAGAAGAAAAATAGAAAATCTCAAAACAAAGACAGCAATTTCTGTCATTTTGTATATTGTATTTTTCAATTTATCGGTACTTAAATATTAGATCACAAATAATGTTGATCGCAAATGTGGGTTCAAACGTTCAAAGCATTACGTAAACAGAAATCTTGGAAAAACCCAAACATGTTAGCATTGTTATCACCTACTATATTTTATCAATCATAGTGGATATTTACATAAAAAAATCTGCGCAATAGTGAATTGTTTTCGTAACATTACAATTAATAAATTATTCAACAGGGACGTACCCTAGGATTTAAAAAAAAAATTATGCTTCAAACCAACTGACAAATGATTTTGCTGGCACGCGAAAAACTAGAACAGACAAACTGAAGAAAAATTCGTATCTTTCTTCATCGGTAAACACGGATTTCTTGAACAACTTGATTAAGTCGTCTCGGAAATAAATGAGGAAATCCGACTTTCGAGTTCCACGCAGGTCCGTGTCTAAATGAAATAAAGGAAATTGATAAACATAGAATAATATAAAATCACTGTAAAAAAATGAATTACCTGGTGGAGTTCGTGCAGAAAGGAAGAAGGAGTTCAAGAGCAAATTCGAAGAATAATTTACTTCCGATGAATTGGCCGCAGTTGATTCTCTTTGAAGAGACTCTTTGGCGGCCCCTTTAGAAGCCCTGCATACAAAATAGTGATTATTTTAAGATACATCTACTTGAAAAGTAAAACACTCGATTAACAATACTGCACTTACATATGACGTAGATGTACTCTTATTGTCAAAACCATGTCGCTAGGAACCACAGGCAACATGGTTGCAAAAGCATATAATTTGTCTAAATATTTCTCGACCAATTCTAATGGTATTTCACGCTGGGTTATCTTCCATAACGTTTTTGTAATCAATTTATTATTTTTGTATTTGGATGGAAATTTACGAGTTTTAGAAACATGAGGCATAATTAAAACGAAATGAACTCTTCAGTCTTCTTAAACAAAAATTAAGTCAAAACGAGGGGCCGGTGAGGCTAAATTTAAGGCACTATGCTAAATTCAGCTAAATTAATAAATTTATAGCGAATTAACTTCAAAATGCTTCAAATTCAAAATTTTTCATTTTTCTTATCACACTTTTCTTTGAGTTTGATTATTTTCATAGATCTCAATTCAGGAAATTCGAACGAGATTGAACGAACGATTAAGCAACATAAACAAAGTGGTACGATGGGGAAAAAATGAAAACACCGTTAAGCATGAGCGATTGCTATATATATAAGATGGTCATGATTTTCAATTGCATTTTTCGGCATCGTAATTAGATTAATTTTAATATATTATTTTAAAATCGAAAAGCACATGAAAAGAGCTTTCTTTTGACGTATCTACCTTCTAAATTGATCCATTCTGTCCAAAACTATAGCTTTATCACTTTTGCTACCTCTTATCAGCAAACTTTAAAGTTTAAATTAATATTATAGCGCGACTCATAAAAACATAACCAATTCTGGTAAAGTTCTTTTAATAAACCAAATTACAAAATTACAAAATACAATACGAAGTCTTATTCCAAAATCACATAACATAACAAGCATCTTGAATACAAAAATCCACAGACACGCGAATACGTAGGGTAAGGCTAGAAGAACAACATTCGAACATACGATCGAGTGTTGCCAAAAGCACAACTAATTCTAGATACAACAATAAATGAGGGGTGTAGAATCAAAACTCACACTTGGCAAAAGAGCTAATTTTCAGAAACCAAGCAGAAACCTCAAAAATCTGTGGCGCAGCCATGAGTGAACATTTGGAAGTAATTTTTAATGTAGATCGTAGCAGAGCTGGCGCGACTCACCTCTTTTGGGAGTTCGACTCTTTGCTAGTTGAGTCGAAGAGTTTTCAATTTGCAACTCTTTACAAATTTGATTAAACTCATGAGTCCGACTCTTTTTTTCCGACTCCTCGCGACTCTTTTTTTCCGACTCCTCGCGACTCTTTTTTCCGACTCCTCGCGACTCTTTTTTCCGACTCCTCTCGACTCTTTTTTCCGACTCCTCGCAACTCTTTTTTTCAATTTATTATTTTTTAATTTTTAATTTTCAAGTAAGTAAAACTTCAAAACTAAACTAACAACACACGAGGTTGCACTACCCATGAATCGCGGAAAAATGGAGTTTGAGAGATGAAAAGAGTCGTGATATGAAGAGTTGTGAATCAAAAGAGTCTCAAGTAAAAAAAGAGTCGTGAGTAAAAAAGAGTCGCAAATTGAGAAGAGTCGTGAATCAGTTTAATGTTTGACTCTTAGTGATGAGTCGATTTTTTCAAATTTTTTTCGACTCCTTGTGAAAAAGAGTCGAACTCAGAGTCTCTCGCATGCGACTCTCGCGACTCACACTCGAAACTCTGAGTCGCGCCAGCTCTGCACAGCACACATGTAGGGGGGCTGGCCACACGCCTGCACAAGGCAAGCTCGTGACCCTCCACCCCACAGTGCCTGCACGTAGCCGACTTCTGGGGGCAACCTTTAGCAAAGTGACCGAATCATAAACACGGGGCGCACTGGGACACCCTAAGATAGTCTACGACTCGGCACTCGTGCCAGCCGATAGAGACTTGGCGCATTTCCATCATCGCGACTCGGACCTCCGGCGACACCATAACCACCCAGTGGTTAACGGAACCCACCTTGCTCCCCTCTTTGTGTAAGAGCTTGAAGGAACCCACTTCAAGCTTCTCTACACCCTTGAACGAATTGTGGCCGTTCAAGTTCTGGAGCCACACGTGCTCGATCACTTTGTCCTCAGAGAAACCCCTTGGCACGTCGTAGATCTTCACACGTGGAAGCCTCTCCTGGGGGAGCTGGGCCTTTAGGCCAACCGCCGAGAGTCTGGTGTCTCTGAGCATAGTGCCCCTTGACGCCTCATCCCGGAAGTTGACCAGGACACCTTTACGCGTGGTAATGAGATTACACACGCGCAGGCCCTCCTTCTTCGGGTCAATCGTCTTCTGAAGAAGACTCTTGATACAGTCAGGTCCCACGGATTGGTCACTGGTCACGAGGACCAGCTTCTTGTCGCCTTCCCTTTCCGCTCGGGCCACCGCTCCCTCTATTAGGGCCTTATCTGTGGTTGTCCTCTCAGCAGGCTCGCAGGCAGCTGCCCCCGTCTTTTGGGGTTTACTGGCAGCCGCCCGTGGTTTGGAGGCCAAGTTCGCATAGGACATGCACCTTTCGCCGTCATTGGCAAGCCCATTGGCACCTTCTACTGCCGAAGCAGCAGGGGATGGCTCCTTCAATACCAATTGAAGGCGGCGTCACTTGCGCTTGCCACCCGTCACCAGCACAAAATCGCCCCCTCCACTCCCAGCAGTGGCGTGCTTATCAGGCTCCACCTGATTGGCATCTGTCTCCTGGCCCTCTCCTTGTTTCATTGGAGTGGGCTCAGGCTGCCCCCCGTCAACGGTAAAGTCACAGTTTCAGGCACCCTCTTCCTCAGCTGGGGCATTCGAAGCTTGAGTTGAGGCTGATCCGGAGTAACCCTTCTCGCCTCGGCATCGCGCAAGACCTCGAGCTGCCCGGTAAGACTGGCGTTTTTCATCGCCAGCGCATCAACCACTCTCCCATACTTGCCAAATACGTTGAGAACGGCACGGCTTTTCTCCTTCAAAATGCGAGCCTTGACAAGCAAGGTCACCAATTCGTTCAGCCACTCCCGAGACTCGGCAAGATGCTCTGAACAATCTGCCTCCATATCTGCTGGTATGGAGGACATAGGTGGCACCACTTCACCTGCGGTTGTACCATCGCTTTCGCTACCGGAGGTACACAACCCCTCAGAGAGAGGCTGCTCCCCCAGTACCCAAGCAGCACCAAGTGGAGGCGCGCCGGCACTGTTCAATCTTTCATCTGAAATGGGACGATCGTCAATGTTACAGTCATTGGGGGAAAGGTCCCCATCTACCACCATCGGAGTGGGGGTAGTAGAACGGGGGCCCCCTGGTCCTGTATTCACAGATGCCATCATTCCCCGCAAGGGGGATGACCGGCAAACTGCTTACTTTTTAGACTAAGATTAAACCAAGTCATGTCTGAGTACTCAATACGATCGGGACATTCGTAGTTATGAATGTAGCCGTTAACCCACCACCACCCGGCTAGTTCCTGACCTTGTTGGTCTTACCTAAAGCCACATCAAGCTCGCCACCATCTTTGAGCAGAGCGTTCCACATCCGGGGCGGTTAGTCCCTGGCAAGCAAGCGAGCCACTTGTCTAGGTCGTTTTCGGCTCCAGCTTACTATCCCTGCTCGGTCTGCTCAATGGGGCCCTCCCAGGTGAAGCTTCTGCGAGCAAGCTCACATAGTAATTGGTATGTCTCTCTAGTCTCGAGCCAGTCAGACTTTGATTTCGGGGATCGTCCAAGTTTACTAACTAGTGCCACCTTATGGCGTTCCGTCTTACTGCAACGGTCGAAAACGTGCGACAGATTCTTTCCCACCTTACCGCACGAGCAGCGTTTAGACTCTTCACTCGCGTCGATGTTGAAGCGGGTGAAGTACTGCCGAAAAGGCCAGAGGCCGGTCATCAAGCACGTTGCATGACGATTCGGGACCAGCCACTCTTTATTCAACAGATCGGTTACACTCGGTAGGAATCGGTACAGCTCTCGGCCCTTACGAGTCGTTTGTCATTCCCGATCCCATTTCAGAAGGATCGCTTCGCGAACGTCCTGCTTTAGGCACTCTGTAAGCTTTCCATTCTGTACCCTGAAGACCGTTGTTCCCAAGGTAATCGACTGGCCGCGCTTCAAGCGGTAAAGCACTGCCCTCTCTTCTACCAGGTAATCGAGCGGCAGCACCCCCGCCAGAAGGCACAGGCTCAACGTGGCCGTCGTCTTATACGCCTTGCACAGGGCTACCAGCGCAGCAGCATCCAGGCAAAGGCAGCCCGCGCTCGGTCACTTATCGCAATCACATGGGGCGAGTAGCTCCTTTTTTCGTCGATTATGACTCAGAGGTATTTTACGGAATCCCTGACGGGAACTAGGCTTCTGGCAACCCTTATAGATGGGGCCGGGTCCAGTTTCCCGATCAGAAGCATGGATTCTGACTTTTTCGCATTAAAAGTAAGTCAGGCCTCCATGCCCCACCGAGTGACCATTTGGCCCACTACATCAGCTGTGTCCCTCAGCGCCCTTCGAGACTCGGCGGCCATAAGGATAGCCGTATTGTCGGCGTAAACCACGATACAGACATTATCCGGCCACGGCAATTTCAGAAAGTCGTTGAAAAATACTTTCCAGCACAGTGGACCGAGAATGGATCCTTGCGGACACCCCCGATCCAACTGCTTTGAGACAGTTCCCGAGTGACCAGTCATCTGCTCAGTCCGACCGGCGAAATAATTCCGAACCAGATGCAACAGCCACAGATTGACGCCCCTCGCCGCAAAGGCGGCAACGATCACAGCCCAACAGACCGCGTCAAACCCACCCGAGATATCGAGAAACAAACCCAGCACATACTTAGTCGGCTTCCCCGAAGGTGACCGACTCCCTCGTAGATCCTCAGCGTCGCTCATCAGGCGGTTGATGGCGTCTTCGGTACTATGACCGGCTACAAACCCGTACTGTCTATCTTTGAGCGGACTCTCAGATAGGTCTGTCTCCAGCCGCGCTGCCATGAGTCTCTCTAGCCACTTACCCAGGGTAGGTAGGAGGCTTATCGGCCTATAGGCCTTGAGCTCAGACGGATCACGGTCTGGCGATTTCAAGATCGGTACGACCTCTGTGACCTTCCAGGAATCGGGAAAAATCCCCTGCTGGATACAGGCACTGAAGAGAGTGACGAAACGAACTGGTGACTCTTTCCAGGCTTCACACAGAAATTCTACCGGAATCCCGTCCAGACCCGGAGCCTTTCCCGTTCAGAGCTTTCGGAGTGCCCGGCCAACTTCCTCCTTACTGAAGAGAGGGCAGTCACCTTCCAGTGCAAGCAGAAGCGGCCCCGCCGAACACGCTGGCCCCCCAGAGGGAACCAACGCATCCAGAAGAGCTCTTTGCGAGCAAGCGTAGAGATCACTCCCGCCAAGATCAGTCCCGGTGTTTGTCGTTCCTGACCCTGGGTATGGTAGGATCGCCGTGTCCCGGAGACGCCTCAGTGATCCCCATAGGATTTTACTCCACAGGCACCAAGGACCTTCCTCAGACGAGTTATGCACAAACTCTTGCTGTGCGGCCCATCTCGCTCGTTTTATGGCCCAGACTCAACTCTTTCGAGCTTGCCGAAAACCTGAGCGGCCGGACTCACGCAGAACAGGGTCGCGCTCCCTCTGGAAACACCTACGAGCTCTATTCTCTTCTGATCGGAGTTCAGCTATTTCCCTGCTCCACCAGACCGAGTACTTAACTGCACATTGACCGCGAAGAGGGATTGCCCCCCTTGCGGCCTCTCTCAAGAAGTCAACCATCTCCTCCGCCAACTCATCAACATTGATGCCGCCCTCTGTGTATGAAGAATCGGGCAAGGTCGTAAGACTAGACAGCGTTCGCAGGTTCTCGCGAAAACAACTCCAGTTCCCTTTTTCGAGTTTGTATCTGAGGGGTATTGCCGACCCCTCTCGCTGAGTACTTGGATCTACGGCAACATCGTATGTGATGAGCCCGTGATCCGAGCTCGTTGCATGATCAACGGCCCAATTGCGCAAACGCCCGAGCAACCCCGGCGAGCACAGGGTGATGTCAATGTTGTGACCTGCTGTGTGGGTCGGAGCAAACCCCGATCGGTTGCAAACAGACAAACCAGTTTCCCCGAGAAAAACCTCAAACTGCCTACCTCGCTCATCAGTGGTTTCCGACCAATTTCTGTTTGTCATCTGCGAGATTTTTCGTAACTTGGCTTCAAAAAAAATTGAAAAAATAAAAAAATGAGATTGAGTTTGAGTTTGCTTTTGAGTTTGAGTTTCATAATTTGGCTTCAAAAAAATTAAGAAATGAGAAAAATAAATCATCTCACTCCGGAAAAATAGAGAATCATTAAATTCCAGGGAAGAAAACCAATTGAAACCACAACCAGGTAAAACCACCACCACCAGATATTTCAATTGGTTCTCAAAACCATTTGAAACCATTACAATGAACTTCAAAAATTCATTCAAAAACCACCACCAAAAAGAACCAATTCTTTTCGAAAAGGCAGGGAAGAGAACCGTTTGAAACCACAACGAAAAATCATTTGCTGAAATAACCACAACCACAACCACAAGAAAGTGGATCGAAAATAAATAACCACAACCACCACAACCACAAGAAAGTGGATCGAAAATAAATAACCACAACCACAACCACAAGAAAGTGGTTTGAAAATAAAAAACCACCATCACCACCACCACCATTTTCAATTTCCTTTACAATGAAAACCAGAACCACCACCAATTAATGGAATTGGTTCTTTTTGGTTCTAAAAAGAGAAATAGTGGATTTGAAAGGGAAGGAGGGGTCCAATCAAAATTTTTGTTATGACCAAATTTATTCCTAGAACTTCAAGCAACCACTTTGATTTGAAATTTTTAGCCGAATTTTTTTTTTAAAATTTAGGCTATTGTGTCCGACCCTGATTTAGAAGGAGGGGGGGTAGAAGAGTTCTGACCCCATTTGTCGACGTTTGGGACCAAAAGATGACGATCTGTCACATGTCACATATTTATATATATATATATATATATATATATATATATATATATATATAATTTTTCCCTACTTTTGGAACTCTAGGGCCGAGCCTAACAGGTCAAATGAGGTCAAACTTGATATGTAGGGTTCCCTCGGTGGCGGAAAGATGCAAAAAAAATTTTGGGGCCCTAACTCAAAATTGGGGATATGACCCTTTTTTGAGGAGGGTGCGGGGGAGCCCCAATATCATGAAATTTTTTGAAACTTGCCCCAGGGATGAAAGCCCTAATTACCTACACCATAGTCAAATTTCAGCCCCCTAAGTCATCCCCACCCATTTTAGGGCCCAATGGGGTCATTTTTTCACGTTGATCAGGCTACAGACCCCCCAAATAGGGCAGGGGGGCCAACATTTTCATCATGGATCAAATTTGTGCCCCTGATGTGCCTTTTGTAGGTTTCAACTTTTGGGCCCCCTTTGACCCCTGTCAAGGGTCAAAAATCAAGATTTTTCACTATTTTTAAAATTTTACCGCTACTTTTGGAACTCTGGGGCCGAGCCTAACAGGTCAAATGAGGTCAAACTTGATAGGTAGGGTCCCCTAGGTGTAGGAATGATGCAAAAAAATTTTTGGGGCCCTAACTCAAAATTGGGTATTTTACCCCTTTTTGAGGGGGTGCGGGGGAGCCCCAATATCATGAAATTTTTTGAAACTTGCCCCAGGGATGAGAACCCAAATTACCTACACCATAGTCAAATTTCAGTCCCCTAAGTCATCCCCACCCCATTTTAGGGCCCAAAAAGTGGATTTTGGGGTCATTTTTTTCACGTTGATCAGGCTACAGACCCCCCAAATAGGGCTGGGGGGCCAACATTTTCATCATGGATCAAGTTTGTGCCCCTGATGTGCCTTTTGTAGGTTTCAACTTTTGGGCCCCCTTTGACCCCTCTCAAGGGTCAAAAATCAAGATTTTTCACAATTTTTCATGTTTTTTCTCGCTTTTCGGTACGTTGATCAGCCTGCAGCCCAAACCAAATGACCTTGGATGCTAAAATTTGGTATTTAGGATAGGTAAGGGTCACTGAGGTGCCTTTTGGGGTTTTTGACCCTCGAGCCCCAAAATTGGGGGTGGCCCTTTTTTGAGGGGGGCTCTAAAGAAGCCCCAATTTGACAAAATGATTTGAAATTTTTACCAACAATAGTGACTCTGATTGTCTCCACTGTATCCAAATTTCAGCTTCTCAAGTCATCCCCACCCCATTTTAGGGCTCAAAAAGTGGATTTTGAGGTCATTTTTTCACGTTGATCAGGCTACAGACCCCCCAAATGGAGCTGGGAGGCCTAAATTTTTATAATAGATCGAGTTTATGCCCCTGATGTGCCTTTTGTAGGTTTTGACCTTTAAACTCCTTTTGACCTCGATACAGGGTCAAAAATCAATATTTTTCAAGTTTTAACCTGTCTTTTCTGACGCGTTGAACAGCCTACAGCCCAAACTAAAAGACCTAAACAATCGTAATTTGAGATGTAGGGTCAGTAGAGGTCACTGATGTGCCTTTTGTTTTATTTGAAGATGGAAATAAAAATATTGATTTATCAAGGGGCTATTTTCGACATTTCCAAACATTTGACAAAACTCTCTTGGCTAATGGTACATACAATGTATGAAAACTCTTGAGTCATGTTGATGGCCAGAAGTATGAACACGAAATTCAAAAAAAAAACAAAAAAAAAACGAATATATAACGGAAGAAATTTGATTTTTCAAAGTTGAGAAATTTTATCATCTGAATTTTTTTATATTTTTTTAGAAAAATTATCGTTTATAAATTTTTATTTTGTTCAAAAATTCCAATTTGAAAATTTTTCGTATTCGATTAAAAAAAACGATGTTATTAGATTTCTTCAAACTCGACTTCTTCAATTTTCGCATAAAAATCTTATTTTTAATATGTACTTAGGTGGTACATATTTGATTCATTGACCAACTTTTTAAATTTTTGAAAATTTAACAAAATCCAAGATTTCAGTCCAATTTTTAGAATTTAAAAATTTTTGAAGTTTCGAGTCCTATTACATTGGGGGAAAAAAATCAGTGGGTATTTTAAAAAAGTAAACTCTAAAAAAAAATTTAATTTAAAAAATGGACCAAAAATTAAAATTTTTAAAACTGATGATTAAAAATTTTTTACTCAACTTTTCTGTAAAAAAACGAACATAAAATATTTTTTGAGTGATTTGAAATTTTTTCTGGGCTTATCAGGGGTTGTCCTGTTGGTAGAATTTCATTTCTAACTCGTCGAATTTTTTTTTAACTGAATTTTTGAAATTTTTTCTGGGCTCAGATTCTATTTTCAACCCACCTAATTTTTTTAAAACCAGGTTTTTGAATTTTTTTGGTCGCTTTTTGGGTTTTTTCTGCATGCCAAACTTCATTTTTTATTCCTATAGTAATTCAGTAGAGTGCGCCACTTCAGAAAGCCACCCCCATTGTTTCCTGAAACCAAATACTTTACATATATAATACTGGAAACTCAATGCTTTTGATTTGACTCCCAAGAAGAGCGCTCTCTAAGCGGCTCGGCATGAAACTAATTCCAGGTTTTCGACTAATCGTCGCGTGATTCGCCCTCTGATTGGTCGAAGACATGACGATCGGTCGAAAGTCTGAGAATAGTTTCATGCCGAGCCGCTAAAAGAGCGCTTTTGTCGGGGTCACTTGTCCCCATTGGAGTTTCCAGTATTATATATGTAAAGTATTTGCTGAAACGTTGTTGTTCGTCGGTTTCGCACCCTGCATTCAAAGATAATGTAAATATAAACTACGTTTATAATAGATAGCCAACTCTGGGTAAAATTTCTAAATGGCATTTTTAATTCCGGATGAAGTCACTGCATTCGAAAGCGCTGCTTCGTGTTGTGTTCTTTCCCTTTGGGAACTTAAAATAATTGTGATTATTGTAAGTCTTGATCCAAGCAACTCAAAACACGACAAAAGTAGATAGCCAACAATAATTGAACGAAAAATTTTTTGTTTTGAAGTACAGCGCTTCTTGTGACTTCAGGCTCGTTCACAATGGACCTTAACTTTTTACTTTAACTTTAACCAGCTAAAGTTAAAGTAAAAAGCAAAAAGCAAAAAGCAAAAAACAGTCAAAACTCCTACTAACCAACCATTTTCAAAACGATTTTAAGCATAAAAAAGCTTAAAATTCATTTTGGAAATGGTTGGTTAGTAGGAGTTTTGACTGTTTTTTGCTTTTTGCTTTTTGCTTTTTGCTTTTTACTTTAACTTTAGCTGGTTAAAGTTAAAGTAAAAAGTTAAGGTCCATTGTGAACGATCCTTTAATCTAGTACTGAAAGCTCAGTTCAAAATTTTATCCTATAAGATAACACCCCATGCCTGCATTCCTTCTGGTTCGGTTCGGTTGTGTGGTTGTCAATCAATATACTATTCTTGTTTGTATTTCGAAGTTGTGCAAGTGTTTTGCTATAGTGTATTCCTTCATTATTATTCTACCAACAAGGTATGTAGCAATTAAAATCTATTTGCATTTATCATAATTTTTTTTTAATCCAAACATTCCAAAATTTTATTTTATTTCTACCTCGAGGAATTAAAAAAAATAATAATAATTGTGATAATTTTTAGGCATCCTGAGGTTCTATCTGTGTAAAAAATATTGCATTTAACTCGCGCAATTTGTTTTGAATTGTTTTTGGTGATCCATTTCTAGACATTTTAGGGTCTAATATGTATGTGAAATTTTTGTATCATTTCGCGGAATTTTTTTTGGTGATTCGAATTGAAAATTTTTTGTATTGGATTAAAAAAATTATCTTATTTGATTTTTTCAAACTCGACCTTTTCAATTTTCGCATAAAAATCTTTTTTTTTCAATTCTTAGGTAGTATTGGATACATTGACCAACTTTTGAAATTTTTGAAAATTTAACAAAATCTTAGAATTTAATCCAATTTGTACAGTGCGTTATAATTTAAAAATTTCCGAAGTTTCAAGTCCTATTACACTGAAAAAAAGTAAAATTGGTAGGTATTTTAAAAATTCATTTTTCTTCAAAATTTTTATTTGAAAATTTCCAATGGAATTTCAGAAAAAATGTCCAAATATCTTGAAATGAAAAGCGGGCCAAGAATTAAAAATTGTAAAGCTAATAATTAGAATTTTTTGACTCAACTCTTCTTAAAAAAAAATATTTTTTGAGTGATTTAAAATTTTTTTCGGCTTATCAGGGGTTCTTCTGTTGGTGGAATTTCATTTCTAACTCGTCGAATTTTTTTTAAACTGAATTTTTGAAATTTTTTCTGGGCTCATCAGGGATTGTTCCGTTGGTAGAATATTATTTTTAACACGTCAAGTTTTTTTTAAACAAAAGTTTTGAAATCTTTTCTGGGCTTATCAAGGGTTTTTCTGGTTTTGAATAAATTTATTATTACCAATTATATCTTGTTTTGGAAAATTCAGCAAACTAGGTACAACAAATTAATCCAATTTTTAATTTTTTGTTTTTTTTATTTGAAGATGGAAATAAAAATATTGATTTATCAAGGGGCTATTTTCGACATTTCCAAACATTTGACAAAACTCTCTTGGCTAATGGTACATACAATGTATGAAAACTCTTGAGTCATGTTGATGGCCAGAAGTATGAACACGAAATTCAAAAAAAAAAAACAAAAAAAAAACGAATATATAACGGAAGAAATTTGATTTTTCAAAGTTGAGAAATTTTATCATCTGAATTTTTTTATATTTTTTTAGAAAAATTATCGTTTATAAATTTTTATTTTGTTCAAAAATTCCAATTTGAAAATTTTTCGTATTCGATTAAAAAAAAACGATGTTATTAGATTTCTTCAAACTCGACTTCTTCAATTTTCGCATAAAAATCTTATTTTTAATATGTACTTAGGTGGTACATATTTGATGCATTGACCAACTTTTTAAATTTTTGAAAATTTGACAAAATCCAAGATTTCAGTCCAATTTTTAGAATTTAAAAATTTTTGAAGTTTCGAGTCCTATTACATTGGGGGGGGGGGAATCAGTGGGTATTTTAAAAAAGTAAACTCTGAAAAAAAATTTAATTTAAAAAATGGACCAAAAATTAAAATTTTTAAAACTGACGATTAAAAATTTTTTACTCAACTTTTCTGTAAAAAAACGAACATAAAATATTTTTTGAGTGATTTGAAATTTTTTCTGGGCTTATCAGGGGTTGTCCTGTTGGTAGAATTTTATTTCTAACTCGTCGAATTTTTTTTGAACTGAATTTTTGAAATTTTGTCAACTTACCTAATTTTTTAAAACCCGGTTTTTGAATTTTTTTGGGGTTTTTTCCGCATGCCAAACTTCATTTTTTATTCCTAGTTATGCAGTAGAGTGTGCCACTTCAGAAAGCCACGTCCATTGTTTCCTGAAACGTTGTTGTTTGTCGGTTTCGCACCCTGCATTCCTTCTATGTAGTTCGGTTCGGTTGTGTGGCTGTCAATCAATATATGTGATGTCGCGTGAGAAGAGGTACCTTAAGAGTTTAAAAAACGAAATTGATTTTTTTTAGCTGCTTTTATATAGAATTTAGTGAGGAATCCAATGCTTCTTTCCTTATCCTTCTAGCGTTAAAACTGACCAAGCTACAGTTGTTCAAAAATTGAGAATTCATTCCTATGACAAAGAACAACTTTGATGGGTTATAAGCAAAAATGGGCAAGATTTTGAAAACTGACCATTTTTTTTTTTTTTTTTCTTTCTTGGAAAATGAGATGACTTGGCCACACTTAGAATTCAGTTGGGAAAAAAGTAAAAAATAGGGAATTATTTTCAACATATTCCATTTAAATCGCGAAAATGAAAAATCTCGACTTGTCTACTCATTTTTGGCCTCCTGTAAAATTTGTTTTTTAACCCTAAGGTACCTTTTCTCACGAGACATCACATATTCTTGTTTGCATTTCGAAGTTGTGCACTTAAACATTTTTTAAATATCTTGAAATGCTTGTTTTTGAAAAATTGTTTCATAATAATTTCAAAAATAAAAGGATGTTGAGAAAAATCATTTTGAAAAATTTAATCCAAAAAATTCCTGATGGAAATTGAAATTTTTTTTAAAAAATGTTTTAAAAAAATTCTAATCCAGATTCTGACAAAACCTCCATTTTTGTGGTCTCATGATGCGTTACGAGTGAAGTTAATTGAATAAAATTTGCATCCGGTTTTAAATTTTCAGCTTTTTTTTGATATTTTTTCGCAGAATGTCATTTCATAACAAAAGATGGTTAGAAATATTTTTTATAAAGTTTTCATTTGAATTCAGAATTTTTATTTGAATATTTCTGCTGGAATTTCAGAAAAATATTCAAATATTGTGAAAAGCTTGTTTTTAAAAAAAAATTTTTTATAATAATTTCAAAAAAAAACAAAAAAAAAATGCTGATGAGAAAAATTGATACAGTTAGATATGGCCCGCTATACTAGGGTAACACTGACCCCAGATAGGTAATGTGGAAGGGGGGGGTACGACGAGGTAGCTCGCTAGCTCGGCTTAACTCCGCCGTGACGGTTTGGTTAGTTGAGTTCTTTGGTTTCTGATAGTACAGTTCTGTTAGGTTCTCTTCTCTCCAGTAATACTCTCGCTAGTATGGTGGAGTATTGCTCCGTTTCAATGTCACTCGTATTACGAGGGTATGTACGTAGTTAGGTTGCAAACTAATCATGATACATCGCGATTCAGTATTAATATGCAAATGTAAAGTATTTAGTGTCAATATAGAATGTTTTATTACGACCAATGCTATTTCGATTCAGTTTCAATTATGTTCATGGAGTATCCACGTATACAGGTATAAGCTCTAATACCAAGTACGACCGAGTATCACCCTATGTAACAAAATCATTTTCAAAAATTTACACCAAAAAAATTCCTGATGAAAATTGAAATTTTTTTATTAAAATTGTTTTGAAAAAAACATAATCAAGATTCTGACAAAACCTCATTTTTTGTGGTCTCATCATGCATGACGGGTGCAGTAAATTGTATAAAATTTTCATCCGGTCTTAAATTTCAGCACTTATTCAAATATTTTTTCACAGAATGTTACTTCATATAAAAAAATTGTCCCCCCCCCCAAAAAAAAAAATATGTCATTTTACTTCAGAATTTTCACTTGAAAATTTCCAATGGAATTTCAGAGAAAATTTCTTTTGAGAAAAATCATTTTTAAAAATTTAATTTTCTTCAAAATTTTCATTTGAAAATTTCCGATGAAATTTCAGAAAAAAATTCCAAATATCTTGAAATGCTGGTTTTTGAAAAATTCTTTCATAATGATTTGAAAAATAAATTGTTTTCGAGAAAAATCATTGACATCGCTATAGCCCTTATAGACAGGTCGTAAACGATACCCTGATATTCTCCCAAAAAATTCTCTCAAAAAGAATTAGTTCCCGCCCTCTGCCAACTCTAGTAGCATTGTGCCAAAAAATATTTTTTATTAAAAAAAAAAATTCAAAACATCGGGTAAAAAATGTACTGATATCTATAATTAATTTAACCACTCTCCTAATTTCTTAAAAATAAATTCTTGAAACGTTGGGTAAAAAATGTTATGATATAATTTAATTAACCGCCTCCCTTTTGCCCCCTTTCACCACTTCTCTCCACCCCGGCTTGAATGCATGGATATAACTACTACACTATGTGCAAAAATTTTGGAGAAAAAAATAGTAGAGGGCTCAGTCGCTTCTATGTATTTGAAAAAAAAGCAAATATAGGTAATAATTTCAAATTAAGTGATACTGAGCCCTCTACTATTTTTTTCTCCAAAATTTTTGCACATAGTGTAGTAGTTATATCCATGCATTCAAGCCGGGGTGGAGAGTAGGAGGGTGGTTAAATTAATTATAGATATCAGTGCATATTTTACCCGAAGTTTTGAGATTTTTTTTTTAATAAAAAATATATTTTGGCACAATGCTACTAGAGTTGGCAGAGGGCGGGAACTAATTCTTTTTGAGAGAATTTTTTGGGAGGATGATATAATTCTATAGAAAATTCAATTCATTCCTATTTACCTTGATTTTTTTTTGAAAAAATGCATGACTTTTTTTTCAATTAAAAAAAAAATTCACAAAAATAATTGAAAAGATTTCAAAAAGAAATCTACAAACGTTCTTCAATTGATTTGAAATTTTCCCAGTCTGTATTTCCTTGAGAAAAGTATTTGAAATAGAAATTTTTTACCTGCATGAAATTTTTTAATTTAAAAAAAGAGGATTCACATAAATAATTTAAAAAAATAAAAAATAAAAATTAAAAAAATGAATTTTTTGTAAGCAAGTCGTGCATTTTACTTCAGATTTTATTTTTAAGAAAAATCCCTCTAATTTTTGAAAAAATAAAATAAAATAAAACGAATTCAAAAAGAAATCTATAAACGTTCTTAAATTAAAATGTCTTGAAATTTTCCTAAATCAAATTTTTTTTTAGAAAAGTATTTGAAATAAAAATGTTTTACCTGCATATTAACTTCTGCGTCTAAATTTATTAAAATTTTTATATATGATTTATGCATTGTGTACTTATATATATGTTGTCATCACGGTACATGGTTTTTCCTCCGTCGGCAGCGGAGGTTTTTTAGCCCAGTTCCATGACCAACGTTAAATCGCGCGGTAGAATGTCGATAGTATTACGAGCGGATGGTTGGCTCTTTTCATATGTAACTAGATGAAACCCGCCGCGAGATTCGCGACGGCTAGAAAAACAGATGAGAAATTCTTTTTTCAAATTTTAAAACTAAAAATTTAATAAATATTGATTTTTTTAAATTTTCAATTTTGATGGAAAAAAGTAATTTAAAAAAAAAATTAGAATCATCTTATTTATCAATTTTTTCAAAATGAGAATTTTTCAAAATTTTCTTTTAAAAAATAATACTGTCTTATACTTACCTAAATAATATAATTTCAGAGTAACCGTTTTCAATGAATTCCATCATTTTAATTTTTCGTTAATTTTTTTGAAACAAAATTTTAAAAAGTACATTTTTTAAAAATTTTTAATGTTTAAGTATTATGAAAATTTTTAAAATCCTGTTTGTTCGATTTAAGAACGTTTAATGATTTTAAATTTTTTTCTTTTTGCAAATTTTACTCAAATAAAATCTTTCAAATTTTTATTTTTTGAATTTTGTTTTCAAAAAAATTAAATTTCCAGGTATTTTATAAATGTATTTACTCGTATTTTGGAAAAATTGATTTAGAACAAAATTTGGAACAATTCGATTTTTAAGTTTAAAATAGATTTTTGACCTTATATTGAAGAAACGTAAATTATTCTAAACAATTCATTTTTAAAATGGAATTTTTTAACCAAAATTTCAAAAAAGATGAAATAAATTTTTTTTTTTTTAAATTGATAAAATTTGAAAAAACATAGGTACATATCTATTGAAGTTTTTTGATTTTATTTGATAACAATTTTAAATAAATGCCTGTTTTCAATTGAACTTGAAGTGTAAAAAAATCCATCTTAAAATATAAAATGCAAAGGTCCAGATCTTGATTCCAAAATTTGGGAAGATGATAATAGGGAATTCTCCCCTGTGGTGTAGCCCCGTCGCCCCGTGCACTGCACTGGTATGTACTTAAGGGTGACGTGACCCCATATTTTGAAAATGTTTTGAATATCAGGAGTCCAATGGTGACATTTATACTGGAGAAAATAATTACCTATTTTTCATTTCCTCGTGGTGTAGCCTGTAGCTTCCGTCGCCCCGTTTATAGCACTTGAATGTACTGTACCATAATGTACTTTCCCTGCACTATGAAAAAAACTCGAGTTTAATAATAATAATCACGATTTTCAACAAATAATTTTTAATATATAATAAAATTATTAAATTAAGAAAAAAAAATTGATGAAAAACGATTCTGAATAAAAATTTCAAAAAATGAAAACTTTCTATCAAAATTGGAAAAAAAAAATTATAAAATTGAAAGAAATCAACTTACAAAATTTGAAAATAGCCATTAGAATTTTTTGAAAACAAAAATAAATATTATGAAATGAATGACTGTCTTGATACTTGATAGATTAGATAATTTTGATTTTTTTACAATAAAAGTTGAAATGAGACATGAGTTGACAAAAAAAAAAAAATGCTGAAGACCAAAATATTTATTATTAAACTTTGGAATAGAAAATTTATTTGAATAACATTTTTTAGAATACATACTCATTCAGAATTTTATTATTGAAAATTGTTTTTAAAAAGTTCAACATTTTCAAATTTTATCATTTAAATTTTTTTTCAATTTTGGTGGAGAAAAGTAATTTAAAAAAAAATTTAGAATCATCTTTCATCAATTTTTTTAAAATGAAAATTTTTCAAAATTTTCTTTCAAAAAATTATAATTTTAGAGTTACAGTTCCCAATGAATTCTTTTATTTTAAAATTTCGTTAATGTTTGATTTGAGAACGTTTAATTATTTGAATTTTTTTTCTTAATGCAAAGTTTGCTGATCTTATTTGAGAAAAATTTGAAATAAATGCCCTGAAGTGTTAAAAGATCCATCTTGAAATGTCAAGAACCAGATCTTGAATCGGAAAGTTAATAGGGAGTTCTTTCCCGTGGTGTAGCCCCGTCGCCCTGTGTACTGCACTTATTTTTTATAAAATTATTTTAAAAAATGATAAATTAAAAAAAAAAAAAATTATTTGAAAATAGGTATTAGAATTTTTTGAAAACCAATTGAAACATAAAAACTAAAGATCCATAGATATTTTGAATCTGAATGATGATAAGAGTGAGTTCTTCGCCATAGTTTTGCCCCGTTGCCCCGTGCCCCGTGTACAAACCTGTTATATAACTATAACTATTACGATTTTCAAAAAATGAGGAAAAATCCAGCTTGAATTTTGAAATACGTAAAATCATGCAGATCCTGAATCAGGATGATGTTTGATTTGAGAACGTTTAATTATTTGAATTTTTTTTCTTAATGCAAATTTTGCTGGTCTTATTTGAGAAAAATTTGAAATAAATGCCCTGAAGTGTTAAAAGATCCATCTTGAAATGTAAAGAACCAGATCTTGAATCGGAAAGGTAATAGGGAGTTCTTCCCCGTGGTGTAGCCCCGTCGCCCTGTGTACTGCACTTACTTTTTATAAAATTATTGAAAAAAATGATAAATTAAAAAAAAAAAAATTATTTGAAAATAGGTATTAGAATTTTTGAAAACCAATTGAAACATAAAAACTAAAGATTCATAGATATTTTGAATCTGAAGGATGATAACAGTGAGTTCTTCGCCATAGTTTTGCCCCGTTGCCCCATGCCCCGTGTACAAACCTGTTATATAACTACATATAACTATTACGATTTTCAAAAAATGAGGAAAAATCCAGCTTGAATTTTGAAATACGTAAAATCATGCAGATCCTGAATCAGGATGATTATGATGTACCTATAACTTAGTTGTTATTCCCCGTGGTGTAGCCCCATCGGCCCCGGGTGCTGCACTTACCACTTTACACTATGAAAAACGTGAATTAATGAAATAATGAATCAATAATACTTGATTATTTTGATGATAATGAAAACTTACAATGCGGTATTAAAAGCTTAAAAATAAATAATTAAAAACACGAAAAAACACGCGAAAAACGTCAAAAAATTCAAAAACATGCAGAACTTGGCCGGGCTCCGTTTTCGAGCCGCTTGCGTTTTAGCTGCGCGGTAGTTTTTGTTTGCCTACCAAGTTATGCCTACTAATCGGTAATGCTGCTCGAGTAGTCGACCACAAACTGTTGAATCTCGAGTTTTAAAGAAAACTCTGTCGCCTATGGGGAAATTTCCTTTGATGTTCGACCGCTCTCTTTTCATATAATAAGATAATCTGCCCTATATTTGTGTAATATAGAGAGGTTTTTTTTAATACTTTTAAATGTGTGTTTTTATTTCGCGATCTTCGAAATAAACCCAAAATCTAACATGGCAGCATGAAGCGTGATTACGAAGAAATAATAATATCAACACATGGGTAAAATAATGTGTTTTCTGTTTTAGCTAAAAAAAGTGTAGATACCTATCCAAATATCAAAGTATTGAAGATGTGCCTAAAACGTTAAGTATGACTGAAGTCAAGGTAATACTGAAATATTTTATTTTTTAATAAATTCTAAATATGCATGTGTTAAAATAATATAGCATTAAATGCTTGCTAATAAAACATATTATATATTACGCAGTAGGTATCAAGCATGTTAAAATGCTGCTGCGGATATTGGTTATCAATGGTGATTATAATTCCTAGAATTAAATGCGAGGTTGCTTGCTGGAATGGCTTATCTAGATTTATAAATAACATCACTCCGAATTGACGAGGGTTAAATCTGCTGAATTGCTGAATAGCGGGATTAGGTTTGACGCGATACGAAAGTGGACGATGGGTTGTAGTTTAGTTGAAATGAAATTGATCTGTTATTCGTACGCTTAAGATTAAAAGTTACATCTTCGCCGGTTGTTGTTGTGGTGGATGTTTAGTGCAGTCTTTGATTGAATAAGTGTTCGAATAAATCAAATAAATTTACAAGTAACATTTTAATTTCTGAAGTAACAATTAAATACACGTATCGACGATAGTGACGTAACACAGAAAAATAAAACGATTTTGTGAAAATGGCACCGACGTTACCGAAAGTATCAAAAAAGAAACCAAGTGGTATGTAAATTTTTGAATTAAATTTCTAAAAGTGGTTAAATAAAATATAGTTGTTTAAAAAATTAGAAAATTGTGGATGTTCTTGGATGAGCACGAAAACGGAAAGGTACCTTCACGTGAAAGTGGTCCAAAACATCATATCTGCAAAAATTAAAAATATTTAGTGAAAAATTGAAATATTTGATTAAAAAATTAAAGTATACATTCCGAGGTCAGTGAACAGTGGATCGGAGATTTCTGTGTGTTCCAGTGTCTTCAGGAAGCTGTGATCTGAGTTGGTGTTTGTGTGTACGTGTGTTCCGTATACATGGGCATTGAACTTTCAAGCTATGGAAAAATAAAAATTGAAAATTAAATAGCTGATTGTCTCTAGGAATGAATAGTGTTATATTTTGATAAAAAAATTAAAACCACCGGTGTTGTTGTTTTGTGTTACAGGACAATTTCGAAGAATTACATTTTCAATAGATACGTTAACGAGCGTGATCAGTGAAATTGTGCGACAGGTCATTCGACCTACATCTGAAATAAAAAGAGAATATAAGCTGACTGACAAAGATTTACTTGAAAAACATTTTTCGCCTCAAGATTCTTTGAAAACTTAATTGAAAATATAATATATTTTTTTTTTCCAAAAAAAATTTTATAGAGAAGTATTTTTTAATCATAACAGATCTGTTGAAAATTTTTGGAATTTTTTTAAAAAATCACATTTTTTGTAAGAAGTCGCCAATTTACTTCAGATTGGTCAGATTGTCTCAGTTAAACGATATTTCCGTTTGATCTTTTTATTTGAATGTGAATTATGTACTTTTCGATAATTTGGAAAAAGATTATGACGATAAGTTCAAGCATTTCTTTTGGTGTGTGTATATGGTGGTTTCATGAATTGATGAATTTAATAGACATTCTGGAAAGAAGTTCTTCTTGATATTAAACAAAAGGAAAAATTTTCCAACATCCAAACTCCAAAGATTCCTTGAAAAAAATTTTCGCTACAAGTTTCTATGAAAATTTCATTGAAAATATTTTTTATTTCACAAAATTTTTTTATAGAGAAGTATTTTTTTAATCATAAAAGATCTGTTGAATTTTTTTTGGAAAAGTTATCATGAAATGAAAAAAAAAACTTTTTTTCAAAGCAAGTCACTCATTTTACTTCCGATTTTATTTTCAAGAAAAATACCTACCTCCAATTTTTTCAAATTTTTCAAGATCAAAAAAAAATTGATAAACGTTTTTCAAACGATTAGAAATTTTAGATTCACAAAAATAATTTTGAAACATTCAAAAAGAAATTTATAAACGTTCTTCAATTGATTTAAAATTTTCTCAGTCCAAATTTCCTTAGAAAAGTATTTGAAATAAAAGTTTTTTACCTGCATGAAATTTTTTATATAAAAAATAATAATCACCAAAAAAAAAAAAAAAAAAAAAAAAATTGTGAAAAATTGGAGTTTATGCATGCAAGTGGTGCATTTTACTTCAGATTTTATTTTTAAGAAAAATCCCTCCTATCTACTGGTTCAATGCCGGGAAACAAAGTTAGTGCACCCTGCATGCCAATTTTTTTTCCTCACTATCATAGTGTATTTATGAAAAAGATATAAAAAAAAAATATTGAAAATATGCCGATTTAATTTCGCACTATCATAGTGTACTTATGAAAAAGATATAAAAAAAAATTTTACAAATTTACAAATCAATCAAATGATTGACTTGTAAAGTTTTCCTCACACAAGAGTATTGAATGATTCGCTCTGTGTTGTGTATTCAAATCTCAGCGAGGCTGCTCTGCTCTTTAGGCTATGCATCATCTGTGCCAGTGCGTCTAGGTGGATCGTTCCCCACCATCTAGACCTGGCAGAGGCAATTCCAATTACACACACACATGACTCAAGTCAGTGTGCCCCCAGCTACGTCTGTCGCCTCACAACCAAGTTGCTTGGCTTAACAGCGCTCACCAATGAGAAAGTGTAGCTTGGAGTTGCAGTACAGAGGCTATGTAAGACGCATGTACCCACTTTTGAGCGACACCCCCCCCCCCCCACCCAAAAAAAAAGAACACACCTTACTTATGAATAAATTTATTATTTACAAATATTACAACTTACAGCTACTTACATAACAAATTTATCACTCACAAATATTACATGAATAAATTTATTATTTACAAATATTACAACTTACAGCTACTTACATCACAAATTTATCACTTACAAATATTACAACTTACCACTACTTACAAGCTATTTACATTCTTTCAACAGTAGAGCTGCCTTACAGCGAATCGATGCAATACTCTTCACATAACCTTCTTGTTTCATGGCTTGCTCTATTTTGAGAGCCTTTGCCATGGTCACAAACTTTGTATTTCCCAGCGCCTTCTTCAGACAGTTGACCATTGCTTCACTCCACTCGTGTCCTAAGGGTAGAAAAATTATTATTATATGCAACTTACCCACTCTCCAAAACTGCACTCAAATACTTACCCCTATCGCTGGCTCAGTAGTGACCCCACTTGGTCCTGGGACAACTGCAGCAACTGCCTCATCAACGTTGTCCTCCTCATCGTCGTTGGTACTGCTATAGTCAGTCTAGTAATTCAGCCAGGGCTTCTGGTGGCATATTATCGATGGTCTTCCACCTGCGGTAGCCTCATTCTGATAGACTGCAAGGTTCCTCCTTCTTGTTCAAGATAATCCAACATGGCTGGAACATGAAGGAATCTTGCGATAGAAGAGCACATGTGCTCTTTGTAAACTCGAGAATGTGTGCTCAAGTCATAAGCAAGAATCGATGATATCCTATAAACAGAGAGAGAGGGTTAATCATTTGCTAGATACAGACAGTAAAGACACAACTTCCCAATGCTTACAATTTTTTCTCATGCGGATCCTTCACAAAGACCATGAGGGTAGATGCATTCATACTGACTTCACTGAGAGTAAACGCTGGAAGGCCCAGTGTTTCAAATACGTCGCGCATGGCAAAATTACCAGTAATGTACAATGCTCCAGCACCAGGAACCCCAAACAGGTAATTGTTGCTTTTACTCTTGACAAATTGGTCTCTGTGCTTCAGGATCAATTTCATGGCTTTGATCCAAGGCTTTTTCAATACTGCAGAAACTGCCTGGTGGCCTTCACTCTTCCCTTTCAGGGTTACCTCCCTCAGTTTCGCTGCTTCCCTAAATTCTTCCCTGGTCATTCCTTCTGGGAGCATACCCGCTGTAACTGTGAACAGAATAACACGTTAGTTTCTTCACACTCAGAGTGAGTGATGAGTGAGATAATGATACTTACAATAATCCCAGTCTTCGAACTGTTTAATGCCTATCGATGGAAATTCGCTGCCTCGTCGAAGATTGTAGGTGCTGACCCTGGCAATGACTGTGTGGCACAGTTTTCTATAGACTATTTCATCATATTTCTCTTCTAGCTCAGCTGTGAGTTCTGCGATTTGCCATTCACATCCGTCTGCGAAAGCGGTCAAGTGGTCCTTTGCCAACATCCGGTCTTTCTTGTTCTCTACCTTGAGCAGTTTCTCATTTTTTTTCAAATGGGAATTGACAACCGAGGTTTCTTGCTTCAATGCCGGCAATGGAACGATGTTATCCGGCTTGCTGCACTCATTTAGAGCAAATCCATGAATTCTCACTATGAAAAAAAAACAACGAGACCATTAATATTCCAGTAAGAAACACTTGCAAAACACAGCTTGCTTATACATTACCAAGGGCTGCCAAGATTTTCTTCGCCTGTGCGACATTCTGGTATTGATTGGTAATTTCTCTCACCGCCTCTGGCAAGAATTTATAGTGTTCTCGCTGAAAAGTATCGTATAGGTCGAGCTCTTCACCAAATTCCACCCTGAACTGTAGCAAAATTGTGCAAGTCCACCCTGGTAGCATCTTTACGCCCATCATCGATGGTTTTGTGAACTGGATGGTTTGCGAGGGTATTTTGAAAACGTTTTTTTTTTACATAAAAAAAAATTGACTATCTCCAAAAATTGAGAAATACCAATACCTACTCCAAACAAATTGAGAGATTTTTCAAAAAAATTGAGACCAAAAAATTGAAAAAACATTTTCAAGAAATTCTTTCACTATGAAAAAAATGAAGTCTCTTTTCTCCGAAAAAATTGATATTTCAAAAAATTTTCCCAAAAAATAAGAATTTTCCCCATCCCCTCACCAAAAAAATCGAGTTTTTTTCTCTGAAAATGAAAGATTTTGTTCAAAAAAAAATTAAGAGTTTGAAAAAATGTGAGATTCTTTACTCGATGAAGATAATTATGGTCATCAAACGAAAAAAAATTGATGAAAAAAAAAGGGAGGACGCAGTCTTTCATATAACCTAAAAATTCAATTATTCCATGGAAATATTATAATTTATAATTATTCTTATATCCGGGACACAGCAATATAAAGAGATGAAAAACAATGGAACAATATTTGGTTTATTATATACTTCTGACGGGTAGACGTCTCATAAAATTGTGGTTTGGACCATTAGCTAATGTTAATTTCACGTTATGAAAATGTGAAAACTTGAAAATCAAATTCAAAATTATGTGATGTCCACGTCCACCTCAAGTGACTGATGGTAGAGATTTTCAAATATGAAAGACTGCGTCCTCCCTCTTTTTGTCATCAATTTTTTTTTCCTTTGATGACAGTGATTTCCATTTTAAAAATGTGTATGCATCTTATTTCAATGACTCAAGTCAGTGTGCCCCCAGCTACGTCTGTCGCCTCACAACCAAGTTGCTTGGCTTAACAGCGCTCACCAATGAGAAAGTGTAGCTTGGAGTTGCAGTACAGAGGCTATGTAAGACGCATGTACCCACTTTTGAGCGACACCCCCCCCCACCCAAAAAAAAAGAACACACCTTACTTATGAATAAATTTATTATTTACAAATATTACAACTTACAGCTACTTACATAACAAATTTATCACTCACAAATATTACATGAATAAATTTATTATTTACAAATATTACAACTTACAGCTACTTACATCACAAATATATCACTTACAAATATTACAACTTACCACTACTTACAAGCTATTTACATTCTTTCAACAGTAGAGCTGCCTTACAGCGAATCGATGCAATAATCTTCACATAACCTTCTTGTTTCATGGCTTGCTCTATTTTGAGAGCCTTTGCCATGGTCACAAACTTTGTATTTCCCAGCGCCTTCTTCAGACAGTTGACCATTGCTTCACTCCACTCATGTCCTAAGGGTAGAAAAATTATTATTATATGCAACTTACCCACTCTCCAAAACTGCACTCAAATACTTACCCCTATCGCTGGCTCAGTAGTGACCCCACTTGGTCCTGGGACAACTGCAGCAACTGCCTCATCCACGTTGTCCTCCTCATCGTCGTTGGTACTGCTATAGTCAGTCTAGTAATTCAGCCAGGGCTTCTGGTGGCATATTATCGATGGTCTGCTTTGCCAATTTCTTGGCCATGTCCCTTTCCACCTGCGGTAGCCTCATTCTGATAGACTGCAAGGTTCCTCCTTCTTGTTCAAGATAATCCAACATGGCTGGAACATGAAGGAATCTTGCGATAGAAGAGCACATGTGCTCTTTGTAAACTCGAGAATGTGTGCTCAAGTCATAAGCAAGAATCGATGATATCCTATAAACAGAGAGAGAGGGTTAATCATTTGCTAGATACAGACAGTAAAGACACAACTTCCCAATGCTTACAATTTTTTCTCATGCGGATCCTTCACAAAGACCATGAGGGTAGATGCATTCATACTGACTTCACTGAGAGTAAACGCTGGAAGGCCCAGTGTTTCAAATACGTCGCGCATGGCAAAATTACTAGTAATGTACAATGCTCCAGCACCAGGAACCCCAAACAGGTAATTGTTGCTTTTACTCTTGACAAATTGGTCTCTGTGCTTCAGGATCAATTTCATGGCTTTGATCCAAGGCTTTTTCAATACTGCAGAAACTGCCTGGTGGCCTTCACTCTTCCCTTTCTGGGTTACCTCCCTCAGTTTCGCTGCTTCCCTAAATTCTTCCCTGGTCATTCCTTCTGGGAGCATACCCGCTGTAACTGTGAACAGAATAACACGTTAGTTTCTTCACACTCAGAGTGAGTGATGAGTGAGATAATGATACTTACAATAATCCCAGTCTTCGAACTGTTTAATGCCTATCGATGGAAATTCGCTGCCTCGTCGAAGATTGTAGGTGCTGACCCTGGCAATGACTGTGTGGCACAGTTTTCTATAGACTATTTCATCATATTTCTCTTCTAGCTCAGCTGTGAGTTCTGCGATTTGCCATTCACATCCGTCTGCGAAAGCGGTCAAGTGGTCCTTTGCCAACATCCGGTCTTTCTTGTTCTCTACCTTGAGCAGTTTCTCATTTTTTTTCAAATGGGAATTGACAACTGAGGTTTCTTGCTTCAATGCCGGCAATGGAACGATGTTATCCGGCTTGCTGCACTCATTTAGAGCAAATCCTTGAATTCTCACTATGAAAAAAAAACAACGAGACTATTAATATTCCAGTAAGAAACACTTGCAAAACACAGCTTGCTTATACATTACCAAGGGCTGCCAAGATTTTCTTCGCCTGTGCGACATTCTGGTATTGATTGGTAATTTCTCTCACCGCCTCT
The DNA here is from genome assembly GCA_959613365.1 of Balanococcus diminutus. Taxonomy (NCBI): domain Eukaryota; kingdom Metazoa; phylum Arthropoda; class Insecta; order Hemiptera; family Pseudococcidae; genus Balanococcus; species Balanococcus diminutus. The sequence continues at coordinate 46,938,492 of OY390715.1, read as the reverse complement.
GGCAAGAATTTATAGTGTTCTCGCTGAAAAGTATCGTATAGGTCGAGCTCTTCACCAAATTCCACCCTGAACTGTAGCAAAATTATGCAAGTCCACCCTGGTAGCATCTTTACACCCATCATCGATGGTTTTGTGAACTGGATGGTTTGCGAGGGTATTTTGAAAACGTTTTTTTTTTACATAAAAAAAAATTGACTATCTCCAAAAATTGAGAAATACCAATACCTACTCCAAACAAATTGAGAGATTTTTCAAAAAAATTGAGACCAAAAAATTGAAAAAACATTTTCAAGAAATTCTTTCACTACGAAAAAAATGAAGTCTCTTTTCTCCGAAAAAATTGATATTTCAAAAAATTTTCCCAAAAAATAAGAATTTTCCCCATCCCCTCACCAAAAAAATCGAGTTTTTTTCTCTGAAAATGAAAGATTTTGTTCAAAAAAAAATTAAGAGTTTGAAAAAATGTGAGATTCTTTACTCGATGAAGATAATTATGGTCATCAAACGAAAAAAAATTGATGAAAAAAAAAGGGAGGACGCAGTCTTTCATATAACCTAAAAATTCAATTATTCCATGGAAATATTATAATTTATAATTATTCTTATATCCGGGACACAGCAATATAAAGAGATGAAAAACAATGGAACAATATTTGGTTTATTATATACTTCTGACGGGTAGACGTCTCATAAAATTGTGGTTTGGACCATTAGCTAATGTTAATTTCACGTTATGAAAATGTGAAAACTTGAAAATCAAATTCAAAATTATGTGATGTCCACGTCCACCTCAAGTGACTGATGGTAGAGATTTTCAAATATGAAAGACTGCGTCCTCCCTCTTTTTGTCATCAATTTTTTTTTCCTTTGATGACAGTGATTTCCATTTTAAAAATGTGTATGCATCTTATTTCAATGACTCAAGTCAGTGTGCCCCCAGCTACGTCTGTCGCCTCACAACCAAGTTGCTTGGCTTAACAGCGCTCACCAATGAGAAAGTGTAGCTTGGAGTTGCAGTACAGAGGCTATGTAAGACGCATGTACCCACTTTTGAGCAACACCCCCCCCCCCACCCAAAAAAAAAGAACACACCTTACTTATGAATAAATTTATTATTTACAAATATTACAACTTACAGCTACTTACATAACAAATTTATCACTCACAAATATTACATGAATAAATTTATTATTTACAAATATTACAACTTACAGCTACTTACATCACAAATTTATCACTTACAAATATTACAACTTACCACTACTTACAAGCTATTTACATTCTTTCAACAGTAGAGCTGCCTTACAGCGAATCGATGCAATACTCTTCACATAACCTTCTTGTTTCATGGCTTGCTCTATTTTGAGAGCCTTTGCCATGGTCACAAACTTTGTATTTCCCAGCGCCTTCTTCAGACAGTTGACCATTGCTTCACTCCACTCGTGTCCTAAGGGTAGAAAAATTATTATTATATGCAACTTACCCACTCTCCAAAACTGCACTCAAATACTTACCCCTATCTGATCCTTCAGCTGGAGCGGTAGTGGTGACGCGATCAGTGATGACTGGGGCTGGCTCAGTAGTGACCCCACTTGGTCCTGGGACAACTGCAGCGACTGCCTCATCAACGTTGTCCTCCTCATCGTCGTTGGTACTGCTATAGTCAGAGTCTAGTAATTCAGCCAGGGCTTCTGGTGGCATATTATCGATGGTCTGCTTTGCCAACTCATGCGGATCCTTCACAAAGACCATGCGGGTAGATGCATTCATATGGACTTCACTAAGAGTAAACGCTGGAAGGCCCAGTGTTTCAAATACGTCGCGCATGGCAAAATTACCAGTAAAGTACAATGCTCCAGCACCAGGAACCCCAAACAGGTAATTGTTGCTTTTATTCTTGACAAATTGGTCTTTTGTGCTTCAGGATCAATTTCATGGCTTTGATCCAAGGCTTTTTCAATACCGCAGAAACTGCCTGGTGGCTTTCACTCTTCCCTTTCAGGGTTACCACCCTCAGTTTCGCTGTTTCCCTAAATTCTTCCCTGGTCATTCTTTCTGGGAGCATACCTGCTGTAACTGTGAACAGAATAACACGTTAGTTTCTTCACACTCAGAGTGAGTGATGAGTGAGATAATGATACTTACAATAATCCCTGTCTTCGAACTGTTTAATGCCTATCGATGCAAATTTGCTGCCTCGTCGAAGATTGTAGGTGCTGACCCTGGCAATGACTGTGTGGCACAGTTTTCTATAGACTGTTTCATCATATTTCTCTTCTAGCTCAGCTGTGAGTTCTGCGATTTGCCATTCACATTCGTCTGCGAAAGCGGTCAAGTGGTCCTTTGCCAACATCCGGTCTTTCTTGTTCTCTACCTTGAGCCGTTTCTTATTTTTTTTTAAATGGGAGTTGACAACTGAGGTTTCTTGCTTCAATGCCGGCAATGGAACGATGTTATCCGGCTCGCCTGGCGGGGGAGGTAGAAGAGTTCTGACCCCATTTGTTGACGTTTGGGACCAAAAGATGACGAACTGTCACATGTCACATATTTATATATATATAGGTATAGGCTTCCGGACATGTCGGCCACCTTGCGGGTTATTCTTACATTACAAGTCAGCCACTGTACATCTCGGCATTTTGATGTTAAAACAAATGCTTTAAATTAATAATACTGGAAACTCAATGCTTTTGATTTGACTCCCAAGAAGAGCGCTCTCTAAGCGGCTCGGCATGAAACTAATTCCAGGTTTTCGACTGATCATTGCGTGATTCGCCCTCTGATTGGTCGAAGACATGACGATTGGTCGAAAGTCTGAGAATAGTTTCATGCCGAGCCGCTAAAACTGCTAAAAGAGCGCTTTTGTCGAGGCCACTTTTCCCCATTGAAGTTTCCAGTATTATTAATTTAAAGTATTTGGTTAAAATTAAAAAGAATATTTTAATTGGATCAAACACTGGTTCATCGAGGTGATTCGATCACTAATTTTGTTTACTTTCAGCGGCTGACTATAGATAGCGCTTTAGCTTTGAAAAATATGGCAACACCTTTAGCAACACCAACACTGCTTCGTGTCGGTGTGTTTGTGTGAAGTGTAAAAGATGAGGACGAGAAGATAAAAATGGTCAACTCAGCTCGTCATTGAAATTTTTGTTTTCAATTTTTGGAAAAAGCAGAATGTTTTATTGATTAAATTCATTCCAATTTAGAGTTTACCGTCGCATTTTCACCTGTAGTGGTCTATTATGGCAGCAAATGTTCCTGTTTCAAGATTACTCTCATCTAGAAGATTCGGTAATTATTATAAATAATTGATAGCATTTATTCCAAAATAATTCAAAATTCAGTGTGATAAACGCTATTTCGGGACTTATTATTTCAATTCGCCGCATTTCGAACGCATACTTCTTTGAATTCATTCATCTCTAAATCTGAACTTTGCCACCTCTGTCTTCATTTGTTACGAAATTGATTAAAGCAGGTTTTCATTCCGGTTGAAAATTCATACTTTATAAATTTGTAGGTTTCCTGAGTTCAACCGTAACGAAATCGTTGCAGATTCGCGAAAATTCAACCGGAACTCCGCCTCCAACTAAGGTATGTCTTATTATGTGAATTGTAAGGTAATTTTTTTTTACAGGCTTACCGTGATCGGAAGATGCATTGATTCAGTGTACAATACCCGTATAAAACAGTCATCTTCGTGTGTAAAGGTTTAAATTTAGTGTTTTTTTTTATGATGTCAATGGAAAAAAACCTGTACGACAGTTCTTTACTATCGAAATCATGGCAGCGCGACGATCCAGCTCGAAAACCAACTTTACCGTCCACGGGTAGCAAACCGGATCCTATGTATTTCTACAACCGAACCGTAAGAAATGACGCTTCTTTAGTGCCGCCTATTCGCCAAACAGCCTCTATTTTCAAACAACCCGTAACCGTACATAAGAATCAAGAAAGCGTCGTCAAATACGATCTAAAGTACGGCCCTCAAGAAAAACCTAAGCAATTATTTTGGGAAAAGAGACTAGAAGGGCTTAGAGCTTACGATACTGATGGATTTGAACTAAGAGCGATGGATCTCCCTCTGGGATTGAAAGCGGTTGGACCTCACGTATCTCAGGAAACATTACTCCAATCTGTAGCTACTGCTTTGCACGTATCCAATCATCCTGTCACGGGTCAGACTGGATCTAGGTCTAATTTAGATAAAAATTCCGGTGTATTTTTGAATCCTGATCAACCTCTTATTCAAGCGGTATCTATTTGCGAAGAAGATATTAAAAAACAAGAAGATAAGGTTAATTCGGTCAGGAAAAAATTACAAGATGCTATTAAATGCATCAGTTGAATTTCGATTTTGTGTAATATTTTAGATTTAAATTTTGGTTTAGTTTGCTTAATGATCTACATTGTAATGAATTCTGCAATACGTAATTAATAAGCTGGTTTTTTTTTTAAATTTTGACTACGTATATCATTGAAGAAACACATGTACGAGAAAAATTAATGAAATATTCTGTATTGTTGGCGGTTTTACCTCCAATATGATAATTTTATGAAGCATTCATTATTGAATTTATTCTTGAGAAAATCATTCAATCTCCGAACTTTTGTGCAGTTTCTAGTAAATATAAATTTTACTTACTGATTTAAGATTAAATTTATATTTTTTATTTATTTATTTTTTTAATGAAATATTGAAATAAATTTGAAAACTGATTATAAATGAAAAATGATTGTTGAAATCTCTTTTTTAGTGTACCGATTTACCATGCTATGCGTCGATGAACGATCTCTAGAATGAATATTTCGCTTGGTCTTGTAATATTAATATTTTTGAATTTTATTTCAGACTAAATTTGGTCCTCTGAAAGATCAAGATAGAATTTTCACCAATTTGTACGGCAGACACGATTGGAGATTGAAAGGTGCTTTAAAACGAGGTGACTGGTATAAAACAAAAGAAATTCTTCTAAAAGGACCCGAATACATTATAAGTAATGTTCAAAAAAGTATTTTAGCCATCAACAATCGATAAAGTCTATGCTATCGCGTTTCTAATTTACACTTTAATTCATAGATGAAGTGAAAACATCAGGTTTGAGAGGCCGTGGCGGTGCTGGTTTTCCTACTGGAATGAAATGGAGTTTCATGAACAAGCCATCTGATGGAAGGTTGGTTGTTTTCATTTTGCTTATTAATGTAAATCAGACTTTCAATTACATACCAGTTTCTTTATACAGACCGAAATATTTAGTCGTAAATGCCGATGAAGGAGAACCTGGAACGTGTAAAGATAGGGAAATCATGCGTCATGATCCCCATAAGCTGGTGGAAGGATGTTTAGTAGCTGGCCGCGCGATGGGAGCTCGAGCAGCTTACATCTATATTCGTGGTGAATTCTACAACGAAGCATCTAATATGCAATTGGCCATTTGCGAGGTATTTAATAGAAAAATAACTCTCTTTGAAATCAATTTGTTATTTTTCAAATTGAAACGAGACTTAGATACGAATACCTATCATTTTAATACGTATTGATTGTATTTTCAGGCTTACCAAGCGGGTCTGATTGGTAAAAACGCCTGCGGTTCTGGATTCGATTTCGACGTTTTCATGCATCGTGGAGCCGGTGCTTATATTTGTGGCGAAGAAACCGCGTTAATAGAATCGATCGAGGGCAAACAAGGAAAACCCAGACTCAAACCTCCATTTCCAGCCGACGTAGGACTTTTCGGTTGTCCAACGACGGTTTCGAACGTAGAAACTGTCGCCGTTGCACCGGTAAGAAAATAATCGCTAGTCTGACTTGGTTTCTGCGATGTATTCTTCACACCGAGGCGATTTTTCAGACGATTTGTCGTCGCGGTGGAGATTGGTTTGTTAGTTTTGGAAGACCTAGAAACTCCGGTACGAAATTATTCAATATTTCCGGTCATGTAAATACTCCGTGTACAGTAGAAGAAGAAATGTCGATCCCTCTGAAAGAATTAATCGAACGACATGCCGGAGGTGTGATCGGAGGATGGGATAATTTATTAGCTGTCATACCCGGTGGCTCGTCGACTCCGTTAATTCCCAAAAAGTTAGTCAGAGAAGAAAAAAAACCCGGTTGGAAAAAGTATTCAGTTTATTTACGCTGTTTTGTTATAATTACAGAGTTTGCGAAGACGTTATGATGGATTTCGATGGTCTAGTAGCTGCTCAAACGAGTTTAGGAACTGCTGCTGTCATCGTAATGAACAAACAAACCGATATCATCAAAGCAATCGCACGTTTGATAATGTTCTACAAACACGAGTCCTGTGGTCAATGTACACCTTGCCGAGAAGGCATTAACTGGATGAATAAAATGATGTACAGATTTGTAGATGGTAACGGTCAATCCGCTGAAATAGACATGTTATGGGAACTGAGCAAACAAATCGAAGGACATACTATTTGCGCCTTAGGTGACGGTGCAGCTTGGCCAGTTCAGGTAAATTTTATACTTAATCTTACGTTTGATGTGTTTTATGATGCGATTAGAATTTCGTTTATTACGATGTGACTCGTTTTTTTTGTTATAGGGCCTAATTAGACATTTCAGACCAGAAATAGAGAGAAGAATAAACGAATTTCAAAAGTCGAAACAAAAAATCGCAGCGTAGATGAAGTAGAACCTACCTACCTATTATTTTAATACCATCGAATGCTGTTATATATTTCTATTTGTGATCTTATCCTTGTTATAAAAATGTAGTATTATATAATTTGTTTAAAAAAAGAAATGTTAAAAGCCTAATTATATAATTTGCCTCCGATAAAAACTGTTTCTTTTATTTTTCGTAGTGCATTATTTATTTAGGCCTATGTAAATAATGTATTTTTTTGTTTCAAAATTAAACACGTTTGACACAGTCGCAAGAGTATGTTTTTATTGAAGAAAAAGTAGTGTATTAAATAAATTGTAGAATATAGAAATCGAATAAATAATGATTTTTAAATACTGACGCTGCTAAAAATGTAAAGTACGATTTTTGGGAGGTAAAAGAAATCATGTTCATCATCAGTGTAATTACTATCATCATCCGTGAACTGATAACAGATATCGGAAAGAAAGAAAAATTTATAAATTGCGAAACTATATCTTAATTTTGAAACTGTATTTGGTTTGACATTGTGGATTGGGTTGGGTACGCGATGACAATGAAAATAATGAGACGGTTAATTATATTCGTGGTTTATTAAATGCGAACAATTGCTATTACATCACTTCCAAGTAATTTTCTCAACTATTTTGAATGAAGAGTTCGCTTTCAAAGGTTTCTCAGTCAACAGATCTTAAATTCTTTATTAGCGCATCGAATGTATTCGCATTGAGGTTTCCAAGTTTTCATTTTTTTATTACTTACATATTTTAATTCCACGTCAAGTAAGTTTGTTCAACACAATCTGTCGATGTTCTTCAAAAAAAATTCTCCAATGTGTCGTCACACAGATGACGAGAAAAGGGTGTAAAAAGTGCACTTACACCGGGCTCCGATTTTCCCACTTACTCCGAAACATTTTTTTTTTAAATTTAGGTACCCCAAAAATTGAGATGTTTTCCCAAATAGATTTTTAAAAAAAACAATAAAACAAGATAACTCTTTTTTTAAGTCTTTTAACTGCAAAAAGTTGAAAAAGTTTTTTATTCCAAAGAAATAGATTTTTAATCTCTGAAGGTAAAAAAAAAATGTAATTAATGTTTTGTTTTTTTCTAAATAAGCTCAACAGTTCAAACAATTTTTTTCTTAAAAAATTGAAGGGTTTTAAAAATTTTAACAAAAAACTATCTTTTAATTTAAAAAAAAAAAAAGAAATTTGTAAGTATATAGTTTAAAAAATTTTATTTCAAGAAAAATTTAGGGATTTTTTTTTCCAAAAAAAAAAACAAGATTTAAAAGTTTTTTATTTCAAAAAAATATATTTTTCTCAAAGATTTTTCTATCTCTGAAGGTAAAGATTTATTCCTAAAAAAAAAATGTAATGAAATGTTGTTTTCTGAAGCTCAACAGTTTAAACAATTTTTATCTCAAAAAATTGAAGGCTTTTAAAAATTTTAACAAGAAACTATTTTTAAAAAATTTTCAAAAAAAAGTCTTTTAATATAAAACAGTTGAAAAAATTTTATTCCGAGAAAAATTATATGATTTTACTATAAAAAAAAACAAGACTCCCACCCCTAAAAGTAAAAGCTTTATTTCACTGAAATGAAATCAAAAAAAATCTGCATTCAAATAAATTGATTTTGACTCCATACAAATAAGAGATCCTCTTTTTCAAAAATATGAGATTTCTCACTATGAAAGTAAAATATCTCTTTTCAAAAACAAATACTTATGGTCTCATAACTCAAATTTAAATGTAGAGATTTTATTTCCAAAAATTTTGAAAGATTTCATTTAAAAATATATATATGAGTTCAAAACAACAGATCTTTTAAACTTGAAAGTTGAAATATTTTCTACTCCAAAAATTTCAAAGATTTTACTTTTCAAGAAATCAAGGAATATTTTTATTGCAACACAAGAGAAAAATTTTTTGCTCCAAAAAATTGGAAATTTTTTTTCTTTTTTTTTCATTGAGGCAAAATTTGAGATTTTCTTCTCAAAGAATTAAAATTAGTTTTTTTTTTCAAATAAGAGATTTCTCTTCTGAAAAAAATGAATACCTACCTAGGTAATAAAGTGTGATTTTTTTCCAAAAAATTGATACAAGAAATTTAGAGGTGACTTCCTCCACAGATAAATACTTTTTCTTCAAAAAAATGAGATTTTTTCTCTCAAAAAACTTTCTTCTTCAAATGATATTTTTTATTTTAAGAACCAGCATTAAAAATCGTCAAAAATCGATTGGTGTCCACTTGTCCAGTCCAGACAAATTCCAAACAAGTTTTTTTTTTACCCAAAAATTATTGCACTGGGGCCGCGTAGAAACCCTCGCCGTCACAAAAACCCAACAAATAAACACAAAACGACGAATTACTAGGAACGACTTTATTTTACAGCAACACATTTTCAATTCACCCATATCGGTGGGCATATTTCTACACAATAGAAACAAAAGAAGGAAAAAAATGTCATAATGATGTATAATTTTAAAAAACAAAAGAAAACAAGTTTTTAAAAATTAACAAAAACCTGAGATACGAAAAAATCAAATGTTTTAACGTCTCAATAACGTTACCTCTCTCGAATTAGTTTCATTTCATCGACGACACATTTCTAATTTCTCAGATAAAAAACCAGGCACGTATAAGAACAAAAAAAAAAAAAAAAAAAAAAAATCAAAAGCTTCATTTTTCAAAGCGTTTTTTAGTTTTTTAACGCAATACTTGAATCTCCTCCGTCAGTATAAGTAGGTACATATAACCAACACAGCCAAAAAAAATGTATGTGCCATTGCCTATTTTTTCACTAATACTGAACGGTACGTAGTTTTTTCCATTTTTACATTATTGAAAAAAAAAGAAAAAAAAAGTCTTTACCGATAGCATCACAACATTATTCTACGCTAAATCAGCAGAATCACCGGCATCGTACTGAGATAACGTAAAAATTCTAAATTTTAAAATCATTAAATACTGATCGATATAACATGGCACTGAAGAAATACAACTAAATACGATTCAAGTACCGCGACTTCGCGTATTAGTCAAAATTTTCAGCGCGATTTTTAACGAGAAGACAAAATTAAATTTAATAGGAATTCGATTTGTGAGATAAATTAAAAATATGACAGCTTAGATGAAAGAAAAAAAATCGCTCGTATTAACAGACTCATTTTCCCATTTTACGTTAACATTATAGTGAAACATGAAACAGTATATACTTTTTACGATGAAAATAACCAAAACATTAAGACATGTTGCGAACTAAAAAAAATCTCTGTAGAAAACAAAATCAAAAAGTGACCAAAGAAAAAAAAAAGAAGGAAAAGGTAGGTACAATACATACGAAAAAGAAAAATATAAAAAGCTACTTGGTAAAATGTACATGTACAATAGTAATAAACAAAATGAATGTAACATCCCGGCAAAAATTTTTTGGATTGGTTACATAGTAGAAATATAGTATGTAGGTATATACGAAGATATCGTACGTTAAATTCCGGCATTTTGTAATGCAAGGTTTACGATATAAAATTGACTATTAACTCAAAAAAGAAATAGTAGTAATAAAGTCCCGACAAAAGAATTACTAGGCACTAGGAAGACGTTATCCGGCAATAATAGGCCTACATTTCCGACGACATTTCAATCAGGGAACCGATCAAATTCAAAATGGTAGTAGGTATTTTTCACAATTTATGTAAAAATTGTTCCTAATTATTGAGTTGACATTTAAATCCTTATAAAATAGGTACTTAAAAAGAATGACTCTATCGTAAAAATTAACAAAGATAAGCTTCTTAAACGCACAATGCACACACACACAAAAAAGAGACAACTTTTTACAAAACTACGCTACGAAAAACGGAATTTTAAAATAAACGACCACGTTCGTTTTTCATAAACACATTAATTATTAAACATAATATTAGTAAATAAATATTATGTTAATACTTGAAACTTTTTTTAAAAAAGACCACACGAACGTCAAAGTTTATAACATATTTTTAAGATCATTGAAATTTTATAGGTATATTGAGCAAATAAGCGACAAAAAAAATCAATCAAATTTTCTAGTTTTTTTTCGTCTTCAAAAAAAAAATTCTATTGATTTACTATATGAATTTACATTCAGCTCTGATTCGAATACATATTATAATAATTTCGTGAAAGACATTTCGGACAAATGATCGTTAGAAAAAAAAATGAGTAAAATCAATGACCTATATAAATTTCAAACAACACAACATCGTCCTAATTAAAAAATATAAATCACAAATGTTTCAATTGATAAATCAGTACAGCTTTCCGCACACCTAATGCTCGTAATATTCAACATTCCCTTTCCTAGACCAGTGCTCGAATAATTTCAGCACCTTGAAAGACCTCGATTTCTTTATCCACATACGAACAGATCATTAAATAACTTTAGCACCTAAACAAACAAACGCAAAGAAAGAAAGAAAAAAAAAGGAAAAAAGAACATAAAATTCATCCTTCGTCGCCATCCGTCGTACTGAGCATGCGACAAATCGAAATCACGATAGCATTTATCCGAATTTCAACTTAAAAAGTAATAAAAATAGTTAACAGCGAAGTTATACTATTACACAAAGAACATAACATCTTATGAAATTAGACATCAGAACGTATGTACACAATCTCGTATATAAGTATACAAATAAATAATAAAAATCATAAATACATTCATAGCCGATCGATATCTGGAACAATTTGATCACTGTCGTGAGACGAAGAGTAGTACTTTGAGCGATGAGTAAACCAAGGATGATCTAAAATATCGCACGCCGGAAGTCGTTCGTTCGGATCTCGTCGTAGTAAACTTCTAATCAGACATTTCGCTTTAGGAGATAAGTTTTCCGGTATTGTAAAATAACCTCGAGATATTTTCGCAAATAACGAAGAATGATGTAGATCGTTGAACGGATACCTGCGAACAGAAGTAAATTTCTTCGTTAGATAAATAAAACTTTTACAATTTGCGATTTCCTAACTTCATATAAATCAAATAAGGGAAGAGGAAGGGGGTATGGTTAAATCGTATGAAAAAAATTCCAAAAAAAAAATTGATTTGATCTCAAAGGAATAAAAAACAAAAAATGAGCAACTTACGATTTAATCATTACTCAGCATTGACTCAGCACAAAATCTCATTATTTTCTAAAATGATTCAATTTTGTAAAAATTCAACTAGAAATTTTAGCTGCAAAATTATGGTGAAGAAAAAATTCGGCAAAAGTCGACTAAAATTTTGAGAAAAATTCATCTCGTTGCCCAGTGGAATAAAGAAATAAAATTTAATTTTGGGTTCCACGAAATTTTTTGATTTTAAAATATATATCAAAAAATCCCCAAACCTTACTCCTAGGGAACCCCCCCCCCCCCCCAAAATGTGTTTCTAAAGTAACCTCCACTCTTCAAATGTGCGTTTAAACAGAAAAGTGGTCACGACTAAAATTAAAGTAGATAAAATTTGCAGCAAATAAAAATGTAAAAAAATTTTAAAAAACCACGCTTTTATTTAAAGTTGGTCACTTTGTAAAATGTTATTCATAGGGAAAGAGTAATGCCTTAAAAAACAAAAAATAAAATTTACTTGAATACAAAAATGTGTCATGAAAATTTTTTTTTCAAAAATTTTAATGATGAAAATCGTGGTGGGACGTTAATCGAAAAGGTATTCGTTTGCTCCTCGCACACCCCACCACGCTTTTCATCATTAAAATTTTTGAAAAAAAATTTTCATGACACATTTTTGTATTCAAGTAAATTTTATTTTTTGTTTTTTAAGGCATTACTCTTTCCCTATGAATAACATTTTACAAAGTGACCAATTTTAAATAAAAGCGTGGTTTTTTAAAATTTTTTTACATTTTTATTTAACTCTGTTTGTCGTTGAAAATATTTTAATTTCATAGTTTTACTAGGTTCGAATGTCTATCTAAAAAAAAAAAAATTCAGCGGCCTCGAAAACCTACATTTCGATACCAATGTTGTGATTTTCTGAAATTTTCAAAACTGAACCCCCTCATAGGGGCTCAATTTGGGGTCGGGGGTAAATTTGAGTTCGAAAATCGAATTTAGCTACCTCGAAAACCAACATTTTGATATCAATGTTGTGAATTTTGAAATTTTCAAAATGAAACCCCCTCATAGGGGCTCAATTTGGGGTAGGGGTAAATTTAAGTCCGAAAATCGAATTCAGCGACCTCGAAAACCTACATTTCGATACCAATGTTGTGATTTTCTGAAATTTTCAAAATTGAACCCCCTCATAGGGGCTCAATTTGTGGTTGGGAGTAAATTTGAGTTCGAAAATCGAATTCAGCGACCTCGAAAACTTACATTTCGATACCAATGTTGTGATTTTCTGAAATTTTCAAAATTGAACCCCCTCATAGGGGCTTAATTTGTGGTTGGGAGTAAATTTGAGTTCGAAAATCGAATTCAGCGACCTCGAAAACCTACATTTCGATACCAATGTTGTGAATTTTGAAATTTTCAAAATGGAACCCCCTCATAGGGGCTCAATTTGGGGTAAGGGTAAATTTAAGTCCGAAAATCGAATTCAGCGACCTTGAAAACCTACATTTCGATACCAATGTTGTGATTTTCTGAAATTTTCAAAATTGAACCCCCTCATAGGAGCTCAATTTGGGGTAAGGGTAAATTTAAGTTCGAAAATCGAATTCAGCGACCTCGAAAACCCCTAATGTGAGCACTATGTTCTTTCAATTCCAGTAAAATATTAAATGAGAGAGGATTGGTTGAAAACATACTCTTGGTTCCATCAGACATACATAGACATACATACATACATATTACATACATACCAAGTATATAAAAGCATGGTAAATAAAAAAATTTTAAATAAAAAATTTTTAAAAAACCACGCTTTTATTTAAAGTTGGTCACTTTGTAAAATGTTATTCATAGGGAAAGAGTAATGCCTTAAAAAACAAAAAATAAAATTTACTTGAATACAAAAATGTGTCATGAAAATTTTTTTTTCAAAAATTTTAATGATGAAAATCGTGGTGGGGCGTTAATCGAAAAGGTATTCGTTTGCTCCTCGCACACCCCACCACGCTTTTCATCATTAAAATTTTTGAAAAAAAAATTTTCATGACACATTTTTGTATTCAAGTAAATTTTATTTTTTGTTTTTTAAGGCATTACTCTTTCCCTATGAATAACATTTTACAAAGTGACCAACTTTAAATAAAAGCGTGGTTTTTTAAAATTTTTTTACATTTTTATTTAACTCTTTTTGTCGTTGAAAATATTTTATTTGAAAATTTTCAAAATTGAACCCCCTCATAGGGGCTCAATTTGGGGTCGGGGGTAAATTTGAGTTCGAAAATCGAATTCAGCGACCTCGAAAACCCCTAATGTGAGCACTATGTTCTTTCAATTCCAGTAAAATATTAAATGAGAGAGGATTGGTTGAAAACATACTTTTGGTTCCATGAGACATACATACAAACAAACAAACAAACAAACAAACAAACAAACATACATACCAAGCTAATAAAAGCGTGGTAAAAAGACCTTGAATCCCAAAAAAATCATAAATTTTATTCCAAAAAATTTAGATTTTTTTGTTCTTGAAAAATACAAAAATTTTTCATTTCAAAAAATTGTAAAATTCCCTTATTCCTAACAAATATTTTTTAAAGCCAAAAATTAGAATTAAATTCATTTCTTTTTTAAATGTCCTATAATAATTATGCTAAAAAAATAAAAAAATTGTTTATTCCAAAAAAATGTTACTTTTTTATTATTAAAAAATAGGAAATTTTTTCGTTAAAAAAAAATTGAACAATATTTTGTTTGTTCAAAAAATAAAAAATAAATTTAATTCTTTAAAATATAAAAATTTTCCATTTCAAAAAATTGTGAAATTTCTTTACTTTAAAACAACTGATTTTGGGAACCTTTTTTTGGGGGGGGGGCGAGGGGGGCGGGTTAATAAGAACACCGAAAAAGGAACATTTTAAAATCGAAAAATTTCATGTAACTCAAAACGCAATTTGCTCCATTTTTTGATCTAATTTTACTGGGCTGTCAAATTATTTTCTAAAAAAAATAATTCAGCGAAGTTTGGATCAAATCATAATAAATAGGTAGGTAAACTGAACTAAAATTTAGGGGGATTAAATTTTGACTAAGACCATAAGATAATGGAATCCAGGTTTATTTTCTTACTAAAATATAGAAAAATAATTTCTCAATTCGTAAAAAACTACGCAGATTGGAACAGTTTGAGACCCGGTTTCAATATCTATACGAGTAAGTAATTAACGAAATACTAAATTTCGTCCACGTTCGGGGTAAAATGTAGGCCGAAGTTGGCGGTATTCAATAAAGCTCGTAAAATTAAAATTAAAAGTTCACTAACCTTCCTACTAACATAGTATACAGAATAATGCCCAAACTCCAAATATCTGCTGCTCGACCAGAATACTTGGCATGACTTCGTAATATTTCCGGACTGACGTAGGCCGGACAGCCTCTTTTATCTTGCAATTCATCAGAATGGATATCTTCTAATAATATAGCATCTTCTAACGTTTCTAATCGTATGTGCGTTCTGCAATAAAACATAAAAAAAAACATAATAAAAATCAACTCAAAACTCGACTCTTCATCTATACAAATTATAATATCTATGTAAATAGCCCAGGTCTGCAATACTCGTTACATCTAATATTATTTTATAATAATTAAATATATCTTCGCAATAAAAAATATTTTTACAGTGATTCTTAAACGTGCTATTATGTTATGATCAGTTATGATATGTCAATGCGAACGAGACGGATTTTAACCCCGCGTGCGGCGCGTACCACACGTAATTAATCGATATGATTCACGAGTTGCCGTTTATGATCCAGTATGGCACACTCCACGAGATACATTTTAACTTCGATTGTAAGTAAAAACAATTGAAAGACAAAAAAGGCTACTTTAAGGATTTTCATGAACATACGAGTACACACAACAATGTCATGTGGAAATGTTTTTTTTTTTTTTTACTTAATCGAGTTACGTACAATAATAATTATTAGTACATTATGAAAATATCAAAGTCTCTTTTTGTACGAGTCTTGTAGGATTGTCGAGGTTGAACAATGACCATTTTCATACTGTAAATCGCGGTCCTTGACCACATTCTTCTTGAAATAATCAATATCGATCAATTTAAAATTAATGGTTTTACAAAAAAAAAAAAAAAAAAAAATCTCGTTACACGGTCACCACATAATATTACATACCCAAAGTGTATCAATTATATGCCTTCTCATCTGAGCTAAAATCAAATTAATACCCACTACAATAAGCTTGCCTAAAAGTCGAACATAGGGCGAATTTGAACACCTCGTTCATGTGAAATAGATTCGTAGCAATAATTTAATAACCGAGCACGAGTATGGTAATGTTGCAATATTTGATATTCGGTGAGTATTGCAAGATGCTTAGCAACCTTTGGCTGTCACTTTTATGGCGACCATTAGCACTTGTAACACTTGAGTAATGCGTTTACCGTTGCTTAAGAAATGCAACTGGTGTCGTAATCGAGGTGGGTACCACTACCAGATTATTCGACAACTATAACAAAGAAAAACGTACGCCGGGTTTGTTATCAGGAAGATGGAAAAATCTTCCTGTTTTGGCTTTGGCTATAGTAGGTAGGTGGGTACTGCAGAAATGCAAGTATTCGCAAATAGTGCTCCCCGAATATCAGTTTTTTCAATAAAGACGGCATGAAAAACGTGTTTTGGAAGAACATTTTTTTCCAGGGATAAAACAGTAAAAGAAATTGGGAAAAATTTTAAACTTCAATTGAAAACTGAATAAAACTGATTCAAGATTCAATTTTTGAAAAAATTACAAGCAAAAAAATTAACGTTAGAATTTTAGAAAAATAAAATAGAAGCTTGAAAAATTGAAAATTAAAATTTTAAAAAATAAAAAATGCATCAATAAATTCAATTTTAAAAATAGTTGGGTACGTTACTACGTATTTGGAAAAAATCGAAATTGAATTAAAAATTGAAAGCAATGAAAATTATAAAGAACTGATGAAAAAAATTTGAAAGAACAAGAAAATCAGCAATATTGAAATAGGTAGGAATAAAATACAAAAAATTAATAAAAGTGAAAATAACCTAAAAAGGAATAATATTAGGAAAAATTGAAAAATAGGAAAGGACCAAAAAAATGTGAAACAAAATGCCAAACAAAAAAAAATTGCTTTTTTGAAGTTTGAAATTGAAAATTAAAACTCTAAAATTTGAGTGAAAATGAAAGTAAAGAATAAAAAATACCTAAAGAAATTGCACAAAATTTTTAAAAAATACGCCAAATTCAATTTTTAAAATATTTAAAACTGAAAAAAAATAATTGAAATTAAAAGTAATTCAAATTATGATAAAACTGAAACAAAATTTTGAAATTTTAAAAATCAACAATTATTAGGTAGGTATTGAAATGAGATTAAAATTGAGAAATCAAAAAAATCATCGAATAAAAATATAATTTGAAGAAAAAGAACAAGAAAAAATTAAAACTTCGAATAAACTAAAATTAAACTGAAAACTGGAAAAGACTTATGAAATAGAAGAAAGTAACCCATTAAACAAAAATAAATTAATAAATTAATAAATAAATAAATCATGAGAATAATTTCGAAACAAAATGAAGAGATAAAAAAAACTTGAAATTTGGGGAAATGGTGGATGGGGAGCGGAGGAGGGTTAAAATTTAATCAAACTGATGTTTAAAAAATTAGGTTAGATATTGAATAGTTGAATCAAAATTACAAGTTGAAAATTTTCTTTTTATCGTGCACCTTTTCTGAAATGAAGGTTGAAGATCGACAAACACAGTTGGGTTTTCGAAACAGCTGCCCAGAATAATTTAACAGTTATTGTTTTTGAAATAAAATTACGATGAGGAAAAAGTAAAAATTAATGAAATACAAAATACCTATTTAAATTAAATCAAATTTAAAATTTAAAAAAAAACATGAGATAATTGGCAAAAAAATACCAACTAAAAAATCAAGAGCATCATTTTTGAAAAAAAATTAGAATAAGGGAAAAAATGAAATCAAATTGAAGCAATGGAATAAAGAAAATAAATATAGAATGAAAAATATCTAAAATACATTTAAATTACATAAATGAAAAAGAATCGACAAAAAATTAAAAATATGATAGGAAAATGAAAAACAATGAGATTATGTAGTTTGAGAACTTGAACAAGATTAAAGATAAAAAACTGGAAATTTGGGGGAAATATAGGATAAAAAATATTTTAAAAATGAAATTTAAAATGAGGAAAAATCAAATCGAGAATTGAAAAAAATAAAATATCGAAAAACTAGAAATTAAAAAAGAAAAAATTGAAAAAATTGAAAAAAAATTGAAAATTGAGAAATTTAAGAAAGTGTGAAATAAAATAAAAATGTAAAAAAAAATTTAAAAACCACGCTTTTATTTAAAGTTGGGCACTTTGTAAAATGTTATTCATAGGGAAAGAGTAATGCCTTAAAAAACAAAAAATAAAATTTACTTGAATACAAAAATTTTCATGACACATTTTTGTATTCAAGTAAATTTTATTTTTTGTTTTTTAAGGCATTACTCTTTCCCTATGAATAACATTTTACAAAGTGACCAACTTTAAATAAAAGCGTGGTTTTTAAAATTTTTTTTACATTTTTATTTAACTCTTTTTGTCGTTGAAAATATTTTAATTTCATAGTTTTGAAATTTTCAAAATGGAACCCCTCATAGGGGCTCAATTTGGGGTAAGGGTAAATTTAAGTCCGAAAATCGAATTCAGCGACCCCGAAAACCTACATTTCGATACCAATGTTGTGATTTTCTGAAATTTTCAAAATTGAACCCCCTCATAGGGGCTCAATTTGGGGTCGGGGGTAAATTTGAGTTCGAAAATCGAATTCAGCGACCTCGAAACCCCCTAATGTGAGCACTATGTTCTTTCAATTCCAGTAAAATATTAAATGAGAGAGGATTGGTTGAAAACATACTCTTGGTTCCATGAGACATACATAGACATACATACATACCAAGTATATAAAAGCGTGGTAAAAATAAATAAAATACGTAATCGATATAAAACTAATTTAAAAATTCACATTAAATTAAAAATTAAAAAATTTAACAAATTTGAAGGAAAAAACTGAAATGAAGGGAAATTGGGAAAAATTGAAAATGTAATTATTTTCAATTTTTTCTAATTTTCCCGTAGATATTTTAGTTTATTTTTTGAACTTCATCGAAAAAATTTAATAAAGAAGTTGAAAATTTGAAAAAATTGCAAATTGGAAATAGCTAATTGAAAAAAAATTACAACTGAAAAAAAAATTATTTCCACTTCCATACTTTACGAACCCTTCCTAAAAATGGAATGACACAAGGGAAACGAGACCGAACCTAAAGAAATATCTTTCATACGTCCAACGAACCATCACATCACCTATACTCTTCCAACCTCTTCCCCTGCGCCCCTCTCAATCCACTCGAGAAACTTTCTCATCAACTTTTTCCCATTTTAGCAGCACTATTGCGAATAACTCAAGTCTATGCAACTTGAAATAAGAACAATAATCGTAATCCAAGTGCAATAGAGAACCGATTCGCCTACACAAGAACAGAACACCTAAACCAAACCAAACTGGATTGCAACTGTTGCTGTTGTCAGACTGATGAAGAAACAAACGATACCATAAGATAGGTAGATATAAGACCTACCATTACGCAAATGGATTTAGGCTACAACATACTACAGTCATAAAGTGCACGCGTATGTATCTCTGCATACTCAATACGAACATAGATTCGCAGATGGTTTTAATAAAAAAATTTATATGTGTGTAATTGCCATTTGATAAATTAGTCGTCGGTCGTAGACCGCGATGGGCTTTAGGCTCGTATCATAGTCATAGTGTGCTATTGCAGTGTTTGCAATCACTTACGCGAGCGTGAGCAAAATGTTGTCACGAGCTGGTCTATGAATCAGTGCAAAACAGACGGATAAGATAATAACGTAACAGACATGTACTCTACTCGTACGATATGGCTCGGACCTTTCGTTGTGTATATTACAGCACAAGTTTAACAAATTATAATCGGCCCGTTGCCCGTTGATCGGGCTGAGGGTGTGACTATGTGCCAATCTTGACAAGATAATAGCGTTTTTTTATTTTTTATAAACGCCCGTGTATTATATTACTTAACGGTTCGGTTTGCTTGTAAGTGTTTTTGAAATAGGTATAACGTGCAATCTTCAGTAGAGTCTATCGAAGATGAGTTGAAAATTAAACGTACATTTTGGATAATTCAGACTCGAGATTTAGACCATTTTGTAACCTACTCTAATCACGAGGATCGTAATTAAAAAAATTACTTCATCGGCTGGACTAGGTACGTTTTTTTTTCTAAATAAAAAAATTCTCGATCATTCACAAATATACCTGGGTGGTCTTATATCATCACAATTGAATATGCACCATTCAGTCAGGCAGTCAGACCTGTCTTTTGACCAAAAAAATCGACAATTCGTACTTCAACGAGAGCTCAACCCTGCTGGCGAACAAAAATCACTAGTGGATCGCCGCAGTACTGTTTTTTTTGCACCATCGAAAATCTACCAAGTTCAATACTACATATCATACTTTATATTCAAAGTTGGAGGAGAGGGAGGGGTCCAATCGCAATTTTTGTAATAACCAAAAATATTTTAAAGACTTGAAGCTACAACTTTTGTTTGAAAATTTTTTCAATTGGACCCTTTCCCCAATTTTGAAAAAGTAACTACCTGATGTGATGTGAAACCAGAAGAGAGGGAGGGATCTAATCGCAACTTTTGTTATGAAGAAAAAATTTTAAGACTTGAAGCTACAACTTTTGTTTGAAATTTTTTTTCAATTGGACCCTTACCTCCACCAGCTTTTAATAATATAAGTATCTGTCATATTATGCGAAATTGGGGGGAGGGAGGGGAGGGTCTAATCGAAAATTGTATAATAACAAAAATTATTTCCAGGACTTCAATCTGCAACTTTTGTTTGAAAATTTTTCCAATTGGACCCCTTCCCCAATTCTGAAAAAATATCTACCTGATGTTATGTGAAATCGGAGGAGAGGGGAGCAGATCCATCGAAATTTTTATAATAACCAAAATTATTTTTAGGATCTTAATCTACAACTTTTATTTGAAAAATTTTTCAATTGGTCCCTTCCTCCGTACCCCTCCAAGTTTTAATTAGTATCTTCGGAATTTTGTGGGAGATTGGCAAGGAGGAAGAGGTGCAATTGAAAAAATTTTCAAACAAAGGTTGAAGCTGGAAGTCCTAGGAATAATTTTGGTCATTACAAAAATTTCGATTTGACCCCTCCTTCCCCTCTAATTTTGAAAATCAAGTATCTATGTAGTTTTGGACTTTGTAAATTTTCAATGGGGACAAAAAAACAATACTCAATGTATAAATTGATTTCATGACGACGTCGGATGCTATTGCTATAAAATCGAACTGGAAACGGCCAAGTCGTTGACCAATAATTAGTGTTGCGTCACGACATTCTTATTCTTTCTTCAATAGTACACGGCGGATGAACAAAGTCGAGTGTTTATGAAGCAGTAGCAGGTTCAACAACCGCTAAGGTAATTGCATGCCCGGTGCATCATCGGCTTGGATAAATGCATTTTAACAACGCTTTTGTTATTCCTGGAAGTGTGACGACCAATTTCCTCCCATCTCGTAGACCAGGTTTGCGAATAGTCCGCGTCTGCGTCGGCGTACGTCGGTTTCTTTTATTATTAAGTTCAACGTATAATAGTGATGAAAACGACCACATTGTTTTGTATTTTTTTTTTTCATGTATCAAGTAATCGTCCCTTGTCTCGTTATATAAACCGGTATTTTATAATATACCTACTCATCGTTTTTATCAATTTTCAATCTAGTAGAAATTGTATCCGTAGGTACAGTAGGTAGTAAGTACCGGTACGAATGATGATCGACTTGACCGAAAAATTATATTCCGATTGTTATCTCACTGGCAGGAAAATTGTTTTCAACTTGGTCAAATTCGTCTCACTTACTCATATTCCGGAAATAACGTTATTCTATTCATGAAGAAATATAGGCAGAAAAAGACAGCTGTAGTCGTTAATAAACAAACTCATTTACGATTGTCTGGTAATGGTCGTGAATCCGCACGTATTTTAATAAAATCTATCTATTAAGTAGGTAGTTAATTAGTTTACGGAAATATACTCGCATATTTTACAACGATTTCAAAAGAATTTCTAAAGTAAACAAAACTTATGAAATATTGTTTTTATTTTCAAGTTCTATTAATCAAGTTCAATTTTGACAAAGAGAAAATTAAACGAAATAAGACATAAGTATTCGTAACGAGGTTAATTGTCGATGAAAACAAACAACAGATAAACAAGTATACCTGGTATATACCTATTACCTACATTCGAGGACTGTGCTCGTATCAAAGATTGAGTTGAATTTTTTGAAACAAACTGCATTCGACACGAATTTTTTCTGTTTACTGAGTTTGTATAATTCACATTTCAAACTGGTTTTCAGGATTTTTGCAGATATTAAAAATAATCAACTTTTTTTTGAATAATATGCTTTGTTAAAAAAATTGCAAAAAAATAAAATTTTTATAAATTAATTTTCTAGAATTTTTCAAAAAATCAAACTTTAAAATTTTTTTAAAAACTTGAATTTTTAACAAAATTTTAAACAATATCTTTAGGCAGACAAGCTCATTTAAAAATAAAAAATCAACTTGAAAATTTTTCAAAAATTCTATACAATTCTTTAAAAAAAATCATTTTCTAAAATTTATCAAAACAGATTTTTCAACAATTCTTAGTTAAAACTAGTCAATTTTTTACCAAATTGAAAAAAAAATTGTAAGATCTTGTTTAATGAACGCTTTTCCATAATTAAAAATCTACCCCCTCCTTCAATCATACTTTACAAAATCAAGAAAAAATTACTAAGCATAAAAAATTTGAAGTTTTCAAAAAAAAAATGTCAAAAAATGGGTATTTGACGTTCGGTTCAAAAATTTCCCATTTTGTTTAATTTTCACTTGAAATGAATGACAGATTAGTTTTCATTTCAGATGTTTAAAAAATAGGGATTTAAGCTAATTTGACGAAAAAACAGAACATTTGCAGGTTATCTTCTATCAAGGAGTCAATTTTTGGCAGAATTTAGCAAAAAGAATTCACAAGTATGTAGTACATTTTCCAATAATAATTATTTTCTATAGTTTCTCAAAAAATTAAACTTCAAAATTTTTCAAAATTTCAACTTCTTTTTCAAAATAAAAATCTCACAATATTCCAAAAAAATTATTTTTTCAGAATTGTTCAAAAAATTGATTTTGAATAATTTTTTGAGGAACCAATTGTAGTGCTCGGTTTCCAATCGCGTCTATATACGTAGTACTTTGCTACTCGCATATAAACAGCCGAGGAAAACACTATATAACCTCGGGCCAGATCCTTATGTAATCGAAGACCATCTAACTCGTAATAAAACACAACCTTTTTGTACATCTCTAAATCGTGTTTTTGTTGGTCTACAGTCTTCCTCTAGTGTAGCTCGGTGATGTCGCCTTGCTCCTAGAGTGTTATAGGTAGACATACAGTCGCACCCGTCGACTTACCCTTCTTACCTACCCGTAGGACCTACCACCTACACAATTTTTCACAGAACTGAGTTTTAAAAAAAATACAAATACCTGCGGCGGGTACATTTCCCAAAAACAATTTTTCAAAATGTATAATTTTTCAGAATATTTTAACCACATTTTCAAAAAGAAAAAATCTCATACTTGATTGAATCTTCTATAGAATTTTTCGAAAAATTAATCCAAAGATTTTTTTGAGAGATCAATTTTTTACAAAACTGAGTAAAAGAAAATAGGAAGGTAAGGTAAAGTAGGGAAGAAAATGGATGATGTAAATAGATGGAGTCTCACAAATTTTTCATACCCTTTTTTATATGTACTTAGTATGTAATAAAATCAACTCTTAAAATTTTTTAAAAGTGAATCGTTTTTCACAATTTGAAAAAAATTAAAAATTAATTTTCTACAATTTTCCAATCAAACATGACTGAAAATTTTCAAAACGAATTCCAGAAAACCTCCCTTTTTAAATAAATTCAGTTTGAAATGCTTTCTAGTACACATCGAATTTCTGAAGTTTGTACACACAGGACTACTTTGGTGGTGAGAGGAAGGTGAATATTTTTTTTCTATTTAAAATAAATTTTTGTAATTTTTAAAACCTAGAAATTTCAAAAAATTATTTCAACCAAAAAAAAAAAAGTTTGCAACTAAATTTGCGGTTTTTACATTTTTTTCTACAATTATTTTGGGTAAACTCCATTTAAAAAATTTTCAGCCCAACTAGGTCGAGCTTCATCGATCTTAAATCCATTAAGAAACGTATCAAAACCCACTTCGAGGCACACGTGCTGAGAGATATTGAAATCGCACCGATTTCGAAATTTTTGCATGCAACACAATCTACCCAAGTAGGTATTTTATCATATTGGCAATTTTTGAATACGGAATGTAAGAACACGGCATAGGCACTATATACTCGTAATATGACTTATGTCACGCGAATACAAACGTATATCTATATTAATGATTCAACGCCAGAAAAGTTGCACGGTAACGTATGCGTAAAGTAGTTACTAGTTACATCCTACAGGTCGTAGAACGACGTTATGGCGGGACGGGTCCGAGGCGGTGGAAATGTCTCGTAATAGTTTTGATACGAAAACAAGTATTTCCCGGTTCAACGTTCGGTGGGGATGTTGCGACAGACTGCATCTCGTGTATCAATTGCAAGTGGTCGCGATCTGCGGTGGAAGAGCCGGAAGAAGTGTCAATCGAGGGGCAACGATGATGTTACGCGGTTTTACCTCCGCTCGTCATCCGCAAGTTAAGTATCTTATTATTTTAGACGCGCCTGTATCGGCAAATTTTACCTATATACATATGGCCAAGTTATGAAACTGCGTGCGTTGTGATTTCATCATGAATGAAATTTTTGGACGAGTGCCACTGTCGAACGTAAGTGGCGTTTAGTTGCATTTTTCAGCGCAATTCTACCTTATTACTCGTATTTAACCCTTAAATGGCACACTATGTGAAATCCACATAAGTCGTGTTGCGCGGAGCGTAAGCGGGGGGAGGGGAACCGGTTCGGCGACAACCTACCACAGTTTGCCACAGTACATGCGCGCGCTACGAAAAGCTTCATTAGCCTTGTTTTTTCTCAACGCTGTATCATGATGTGGGAGTTGTGGGGGGGGGGGGGGGGGGAGTAAGTACAAAATCAGTTTCATGACTCCAGAAGTCCATTTTGACCATTTTCATCAATGTCTGTTTATATGTATATAAATATATTTATATTTTTTTTTTCTGCAGGTTTTCAGCCCCTCGCTCAGCCCCTTATTCACCAAATAACTTCAAATTCGGGCAATAGGGTTTATTCAAAAACTATATTTTGTGGTTGGAGTGGGGATGACCTTGAACTGAAATTCAGATATGTCAACTTCTTTATGGAGGGGTGGGGGAGCAGAAAATCTCAAAAAATGCCAAATCAAAAACCAGTCGATAGGAAATGAAAAGTTGTACAACATATTCAAAAATCAGCTTCCTAGAGCAATTAGGACGGGGAGAAACCGGTTATTTTGTCACTTTTTTGACCTTGATAAATTTTGTGTCACGGCTACAGGTCACCCAAATTGACCTAGGAGGTCGTCCTTTGGCATGTAGGTTTGGTAGGGGTCCTAGATGTGCCTTTTGGGGATTTCGACCTTCCAACCATTTCTCACCCCTTCCACCCCCAAAAACGCAATTTTGAGGTCATTTTTTGCTATTTTTTGCCTTGTTTAATTTTGTGTCACGGCTACAGGCCACCTCAATTGACCTAAAAGGCTGTTCTTTGGCATGTAGGTTCGGTAGAAGTCCTAGATGTGCCTTTTGGGGATTCTGACCTTCCAACCTTTTTTTCATTTCTTGTAGAAGCACTAAGTTAACTGCAAGGCGAAGTTCCGAGGGCGAAGCCCGAGGAACGAGCAAGCGGTTTGGAGCCGCGAAGCGGCCCATGTGGCGAAGCCCCCTAGTTGATAATAAAAATCATTACCAAGCTTCAACAATTCAAGAAGGTGTAAAAATGCAGAAATTATCTTCCTAACTTATGAATTCGTGGCAAAGTATACAGACCTACAAGATTCAAAATCGAAAAAACAAGGCTGAAAAAGCTTCGCGCAAAGCTTTTTTTTGAGTGTGAAGCGGGTTGCCTATCTACCTCATACATTGAAGGGGCGGGGCGAGCATTTTTTTTAAATTTTTTTTTTTAATGATTTCTTCTCAATTTTTCTCAGAAATGGGTGGTTCTAGCACAAAATTTGTGATGAGCAAAATTGTAGATTGGTAAATTTACAATATTTTTGTAAATTATAATTTTTTTAATACAACCCTTTGTTTCCAAGATATTGACAAAAAAAAGAAATAAAAAAGAAATAACAAAAAAACATGCTCAGATTTGAGGAAGTCCTTAGGAAACCATTGAGGAAAAAAATTTTTTGACAAAAAATTTGGATTTGTCGTGAAAAATTACACAAGAAGTGCCAGCATTTTTCTTTTGTAATAAAAAACTGAAAAATTTATCGGGGTTTTTTAAAAATCAGTGTGCCGCTTCAGGGTTAAGCGTATTTGAAGCGAAAAATTTAAATCGATATGCTCTCATTGTTTTAAATGAACGCGCAGATGTAAAAAATATTGTATCGAAAAAATACGGAAATGCATCGAACGAATCGATGCGTTAACCAAACTACGAGTACGACTGAAATCAGCGTTACGAAGTGCGAGATAATTCTATGCGAATGGCCAACATAGTATGTTGTAGTGTACCGCAAAATAGTATAACGCCATCATCACAATAATATACCCAGCGATGAAACTGGTTCCGCGTCTGAATTACACATTGTACCTATTTAAAGGCGACTCGCGTTCGCAACTAGGAAACGATCGGAGCGGCGTGTAATTCGCAATACAGTTATAAAATGTACCATTTTGTGAAATCCGTTTCGTACGGGCTCCATCTAGTATCTAGTTTACCCAATTTGTTTACTAGTGGTGGATCGTCGTTATTGAATTTTACCATTTGAAATTGGAGGGGAGGGAGAGGTCGAATCGAAATTTTGGTAATAGCCAAAATTTTTCCTATGACTTCAAGCTACAACTTTTGTTTGAAAATTTTTTCAATTACATCTCTTTCTCCTCGCCAATTTTGCATGAAACTCCAAAGATACTAATTGAAAATTAGGAGTGAGGGAGGAAGGGACCAATCAAAAAAATTTTCAAATAAAAGTTGTAGATTAAGATCCTAAAAATAATTTTGGTCATTATAAAAATTTCGATTAGATCTCTCCTTCTCCTCCGATTTCACACAACATCAGGTAGATATTTTTTCAAAATTGGGGGAGGGGTTTAATTGAAAAAAATTTCAAACAAAAGTTGTAGATTGAGGTACTAGAAATAATTTTTGTTATTACACAATTTTCGATTGGACCCTCCCCTCCCCCACCAATTTCGCATAATATGACTTAGATACTCGATTTATATATTGTTAAAAGCTGGTGGAGTTATAGGGGTCCAATTGAAAAAAAATTCAAACAAAAGTTGTGGCTTGAAGTCTTAGAAATAATTTTAGTTATTACAAAAATGTCGATTGGACAACTCCCTCTCCTCCAATTTTGAATATCAAGAATCTACATAATATGTTAATTATAGTATTGAATTTGGTGAAATTCAACAAAAACGATCCACCACTATGTAAACAAATTGAGTGAACCACTGAACCAGACACTAGTAAGGGCTCCGGGCTCGAGTTGGATCTTCGAGTTTTGTACACTCCGTAGACTATACAGTACCTAGCTAGTAGCTAGAGCTACCTACTCGTACATCGCGGATAGAAAACCATAATTAATATCGCCGACTCCAACTTTCGTTATTAATTGAGCACCTAATTACGTAATACGAACGTAAATACTCGTAAATAACCGAGAACTAATATTTCAAACGTTTCCTTTGTCATAGCTCTCAAATCAAATATAACGTCGTGTTTATTGCATGCGTTCGTCGCGTCGCGTACATATTTTGTTAAAATGTTGCACAACTTAATTCGCTAGTTTGACTATTTCGCTGTATACTAATCGGTGATAAATTATGAAAGAATTTTTCAAAACAAACGAGTACGTACGTGTAATCGTCTGTGTTACATATTGTTGCTGTTGCTCGAAAGTTGAATGACAGTTTTGGAAAGTTTCGATTGCAATATTGGAATAGCTTTTATTTATGTAATAATTGCATTCCTCTTCCTCTTCCTCTTCTTGTAATAATTGTTTTGTTAGAGAAAGAGAGAGAGAGAGCCCAAGTTGAATGACTTTCAAAAATTTGGTATTTTTTTTTTGCATCCGAGGGTACACTATAAAAAAATTTCGAGCACTTTTTCAAGGCCAAGCCTTTTCGGTAACTCTTTTCAGTCTTTTCAGAGCTGCAACTCTGCAATTCCCCTTCAAAAATACAAAAAAAGTGTTTCCTACCATTTTCACCCCCTTAAAACTGTCATTTTTGGTCAAAAAATTTTCTACTGCAACATATTATCAAAATACACCTAAACGCACCATCAACTTCGATTTGGATTAAATTCGTTGATTTTTTTTTTTTTTTTTCATTTTTTCCCATTTTCTTTTAAAATATCCGAATAACGCCATTTTGAGAACTCACACCTCTTTCCAGATGGTCTAGGGGTATAAAATTCTAATTCGGAATTTCGAACATCTATTTAAAAAAATTTAATTTACTCACTTTTTTCAATTCTCATTTTAAAGCAGGATTGCAATTTTTCAATTTGATGTAGTTTTACTGATTTTTTAAAATTCTTTGAAGCAAGTAGTAACTTTTTGAAATTTGTTTATACTTACATACGTCATTTTTAAAAATGAGTTTGAAATTAAATTTTTCAAACTTTATTTTATAGCAAATATTTTATTTCTTTGCATTTTTACAATTTTTTAAAATTTTGCTTGAAATTAAATTGTATAAAATTGAGTTCAACATTTTTTTTAATAGACATAACTGAGGCTCTATAAAAAAAAATTTTAAATGTTTTTTTTTTCAATTTCTTTTTTGCAGATTTACTGAATTCAAAAAAAATCCTCAATGTTTTATAATTTCATTTGAACTCGCCACAATTTCATCAAAATTAATATTCAATTCCAAACACAATTTTTGCAAACTTTATATAATTTTTTAGCCTTTTTTTCTTTAGATTTTGCGGAATTATTTTGTCCGAAATTAATGATGGCATCATTTTTTTAAATTGTAATTTCATTCAATCGAAATAAATAACAAGTTACTTCAAAAATGAATAATAGAATGAAAAATTTAGAGAAAACCGACCACTTTCCAGTCAGGAAATTTTTGAAAAAAATTTTAAAAAATGAAAATTGAGACTGGAAAGCAAGCCACCAATTTTTAGGACAATCACCTGAATCAGTTCAGATGATTTTTTCAAAATTTGATCAAAAAAATTCTCAAAAAAACTTGTATGTATCCTCAAAAATCTATTCAACCTAATGTTACTAGAAAAACAAATCCAATAGCGATTTCCAGTACCCCAAACTGTAATTTTGAACTATACGAAAAATTTCCCAAAATTCGAAAAATAAATCTTGACTTTTAAAATAAATTTTCAAGAATTTTTTTTTCAAATATCCTACAGTACGAAAAATAACTCAACGAGCCTAAAACTTAATCAAGGAAGAGAACAGCAACCGGCATCGACAGGAAAAAAAATAAAACCAGCGAAATTTCTCCACACAGCGCTATTACATCAACCGGTTGACTGCATCTAATAGATAGTGTACGGTGCTGCTGCGCGTGAATTCAACGAGTATACTGTTCGCGAAAAGAGAGGAAAAAAATTCGTATAATGAACTCGATAACTAACTGTTTTCTGTACAGTTGCACGAATCAACAACGTAACCGGAGAAAGTACCGCGGAGGTGAATAAACCGAAGAGAAAGCACGTTGCTTATGTCGCCGAATAAGCGCCATACGTAATGTGAAATATAATATAAGTCGTTGATAAACCCTTTCAACTTTTTTTCTCCCTTTTTCAATAGCCTAGTTCTATTTTTAATAAGCCATTATAATACGTACGAGTCTACGAAATTTTACATCATTTGTAACGGGTATATCGTAAGGTTTCGCAAAACTACTTTAGAAATTCAAAGTTGCGAATTGAACCTTGGAGCTGATTATTCCTTACATGGGGGAATAAGTATTGCACTGCAATCAATTTGTATTCTGATGAAGTTTACTTTTCGATATACTCGTAGTGAGTATACTACGTTTTTTATCGCCACAAAATGCGAACAAAGACCTATGACAGTCAATGGTGTTACTTTCTTACACCTTTGAACATTTTAATTGGTCAGAAGTGTCATTTTTTTTTTGCACACGAATTAGAAGATACGAGTATTACAAAAAAGAAGTTCGCTTTCGAAAAAGATTACTAAATTCGGATCGTAGATGTCCATTCTACGTACCTCCACGTCCACGTAGTCATCACCCCAGATAGGTTTATCGATCAAACATGACGCTCGCATGTCGAAATCCAGCAAAATTAGATCTACTCGGCTCGACGTTGTCAATTAAAATTCAATTTATGACGAAACAAAGACTATTTGCAATCGGGCTGCCAAACGAATCCACTTATATTCTATATTTCGAGTATAATTTGCAAACAAAGTTGACGATAGCTACGATGTATGCATATTTCTTCATTGCTCGATAACGTATTCGCGACATGTACCTACGACGAACAATGTTCGTCAAAATTGAGCCATCCCGCCGCACAAGCGGAGGCATATCTAACGAAATCGCTATATTTAAATTCGTCGACGTCTTCGTCGACGAAAAAATCGTTTTTAATTCATTCACCAACGCCCACACCTCTTTCGCGTCGCGTCGCGTCTTTTCACGACGAATTTATTTCGTAAAACGAATTGTCATTTTTTGTACAAATCGGCAACCGATCTTACGTAATAGCAACGGAAGCTTTTACGTTTTACGTCAACGTTTAAACAATTTAGAAAAAAAGAAGCTTTCGCAGCTCACAGTCGTGAATTAGCATCATCGCGTCGTCGTCTTCGAGATACCGAACAGTACACAACACACTACACAGGAAACGGGGTCATACCAAAAATAATTCGAACAGAGGTCGAATTTGGCGTTTCCTGGTTTATGTTCATTACGCAACCGAATAAAATAAAGTATTTCCCGTACGCTCACCAAATATGTAACGGAAATGTGCCCGCTTCGAGAAAATAATAAAACCTCCAGCCGTAACTCCCTGCTTCTTTTTTCATATACCTATACACACGTACGTGGTTTTTTCGTATTAAAAGAAATGAACCACCAACCAATTGTTAAAGGAGATAATTATTTCATCAAGGATAAAATCGAGATATCCGCAAGACCTGTTGAAAATTACAACAACAAATCATGCCTTCCTCCTCGCACAGACATTAAATGAAAATGAAAAGAAAAGTTTTCTCGAAGCTCGATTGCGGAGCCATATTTTCAAAAATTCCCAAATTGAGTATCCAGATCCACATTACACCTGTATAGAATGATACTTCAACATTTTTTTTTTTCAAAATTGTTTCCAAACAAAATGAGCTTTTAAAAAAATTGGACGATGAATTTTTCAAAACACAATAATTTAAGAAAAATCGTGTTTGGACAAAAAAAAAAAACATAAAATTTTTGTGTGATATCACACAAAAAAATTGACGAACAAAATTTTGAAGAAAAAAATTGAAAAAAAATTGTTAAAAAGACTTTTTTTTTAAATTCTCTTGAAACAAAACTTTGATACATTTATTTTTGGACAAAAAGTTTATCTATACTAGGTATAGAGAAACAATAAATTGTGCAAAATTATGCAGAAAAATGTGTAAACAATATTGAAAAAAGTTTGAAACTAAACTTTGAAAAATGCTCTTCAAAATATTCTTTTAAAACAACTTTGAAACTAAGAATTTTTGAGCAAAAATGGATAGAAAAATTAGTAGAAAAAATTTGGAAAAATGCTATTGAAAAGTTTTCTTAAAACTTGATTTTATTTAAACCAAACAAAAAAAAACACTTGAAACATAATTTAAAAATTCAAAAAAAAAATCGTGCAAAATAACACAGAAAAGTTAATGAACATTTTTTAAAAAATTCTTTTCAAAAAATGTGCTTAAAACAAAACTTGAAAATTTTTATTTTTGGACAAAGAAATATTTTAAAATTTTTTGACCAAAAATCGGCAGGAAAAATTACTGGAAAATTTTTGGAAAATGCTATTGAAATTTTTTCCTTTTAAACACAAATTTGAAAAAAAAATTGGACAAAACTATCAATATACTTTGATGTGAATAATTACACAGCGCAACTTTTAAAAAATCGATTATTAAATAAAAATTATTTACGCGTATTTTTTTTTTTTTTTTTTTTTTTTTTTCAAAAAATTACTCGGAAAAATTATTAAACAATAGGTATTTTTACAAGTGTTTTTCAAAAAAAAAAAAATTATGAGTTTTGAGTAGAAATGTTTTGTGCAAAATTACACTAAAAAATTATTGACATCGAAGTAAATTTTCAAACAAATTCAAAACAACACTTTGAACTTCCATTTTTGGGAAAAAAGTAGATATTTTAAAAAATTTTCAAGAAAAAAAATTAAATGGAAGAATTTAGAAAAATGCTAAGTATTATTTTAAAAAACACAATTAAAAAAAATATATTTTCAAGCAAAAAAATCTATACCTACTTATTTTTTTTTAATTTTTGAGTTGAATTACACAGAAAATTATTGAACAGAATTTTGAAAAAAATATTCAACAATGTTTTGAAAAATGGTTTTCAAGGAATTAACTTGAGAATATCAACTTCGATGCATTTATTTTTGTACGACTTCCTTCCAAAAAAAAAAAAAAAATTGAACAAAATTGAACAAAATTTTAAAAAATGTTCGAAAACTATTTTTGAACAAAAAAGTATTACAATTTGAATTTCTCTTGCAAAAAATCACATAGAAAAATTATGAAATGAAATTATTAAAAAATGTTTTTCGAAAGACATCTTTTAAAACAAATTTTTAAAAATTCACTTTTAAACGGAATATTTCAAATTATTTTTGATCAAAATTTTTAAAAAACATTATTTTTTTTTGAATTTGTAAAATCCTTGATAGGTAGGTAGCTAGGTACATAACATATTCCATAAATTTCACAAACTGAAATGATAGTTTTTTAATCAATTCAAAATTGATACCAATTTTGATTTTTGTAGGTGATAAGCGGAAAAAAAGCTCTCCTATCACACAGCAATTTTTCAAAACTGCACAACATACCCCAGAGTGTTTCAATACTTTTTAAGAATCACCTGTAGAAATAATCATTAATGAATACTTACGAACTAATTCGTTTCAATGATGTGAATTGCTTACCTGTAACAAAAAAAGAAACAAAAATTGAGCATTATTATAAAATTAAATGAATAAAAAAATGATAAAATTGTAATTTTTAAATCGACGATGCACTGTAAATGAAATATGAATCTCATAGACGGACAAGTCATTGATGACGATAGGCACGTGAGCGAAAATTTACAATTTCTTTATTCATTTTCTAAAATATGCAAAACTGTTGGATTCAATTCATTTAAAAGTAGGTGTTTTTCAGTAACGAATTCCGCTGTCAAAAATTCACAAGACCCAGTAATTCCGCAAACTGTTATACTTCAAAAAAGTAATAATAAAATTCCACTGAAGAGCACTTCCCATCGCAGTGCGATTTTCACCTACTTAATCACACGAGAAGGAGAACATAACGGGAAACAGAAATCTAGGTGTCGGTAATGACGTCATGAAATCAGTATCACGACAATAACAGAACAGAAGGGAAGAGAAAAATTAGAGGAGAGAGGAGATGCGGAATCCGCTACATTCGTCTCTTTCCCATGATGAATTTTCATTCATAAACGAGTACCCTACTTACGTACAAATACGTACCTAATGAATAAACCCGCATCCAACAAATTTTTGTTTTCATCGTTCAAAAAAAAAAAGAAAAAAATGGAAACGGTGAAAAAATACGACCATAAATATATTCCTTTGATCGTCATCCGGTATAATTAATTTTCGACTGGAACTGCACAAGAGGTATTCTCACCTCTGGTGAATATTTTACCTTTACCTTATTTTATAAATGATCGCGTGCGATCGATAAAAGTAGAAATTATATCATTATCGAACCGGGAGCGCATGTAATCAAGGTTACGAACTGATGTCGAGTCGAGGCGTACAATATAATAAAAATAGCTCGTAAACGAATCCCGAAGTGTCGGTGCAATACTTATCCCATAGAGGACGAAAATTACACAAGAAGTTGCTCGACCTCGCCGCATGTTAATGGCAGAAAATGATTTCACAATAGTTTTCCGTTAACGAACTCTCGTCCAGAGGCCGGCTACAGTTTTTTTTTCTTCACTTTTCCATTTAAAGATTCTTCGACGATAATTTGAAACGCGTAATTATACGAGAAAGATAAATTAAAATCGTATTTAATTTGGATAATTTACGTACAGTCGAAGTATATTATTTTTATCTGCCTTGCGCAACTTGTAATATTCCAAGGTACCACAATTATGATTTTTTTGACACATTAATCATATTATTAAAGTAAACTCTACACCACCTATGAGGAGGATACAGATAGGCTAAGCCGCGAAGAAATAGTATAAATTTCTCCATCGCCCATTTCCGATATTTATATTATATATACGCGCGTGTATTTCTATACCACATTGATCTTGAACATGGCGCAAGAAAGGTCGTTGACTCGTATCCGCGTCCATTAACGTCAACCGAGAAATGCGCCAATATTTCAAATTTAATTACGAAAATAACGCTGCAGTTTATGGCTGCCTTGCAGTACACAGAACACACCGCTATAGGCAAATCTTTGTGAAAGAAAAAAAAAATATATTTTAACAAATACGCGGCACGGCACACTCGTACGATCGTATCCGATCGACCACTTTATCGAAGGCGTTGCAAATTAATCGGTCCAAGACGATGGTTGCTTAGCTCGAAGGCATCGGATCTATTACGAGACTTCGTTTCAATTATCTCAACAATATGCGACAAGTTCAGTCGGACTTGTTTCCATTGTAGGTTGAAAACTATATGTACTTACACCATGCACTGCAGTCTGCAGACGAGATAATGCAGTTGCAGCAGACTCCTTTCGTATCTTTCCAATCAAATAAACCTGTCATTGCTAACCATTAAAATTACTCCACAAGGTTTAAGGCGGCACGCCGCCGTGCTCTTTCGTCAATCTATCGTGATGACTCGTTAGATCTTTTAAAATTTCCGCGTTTAATTTATAGTAGGTATTCCATATACGTACATTTGTATTTGGAAATAGTCTGAGAGGGCTAGGAGATTTCAAAAATGATCAAATTTCCATTAGTGTTGATTTTTAATTTTTTTTTTTTTTTTTTTTTTGAAAAATTTCTAGGTACTTATCTATTTTTTAAAATTTTCTTCATAATTTTTCGGATTAGTATTTTATGCATCAATTTTTTAGAAACCAATCAGAAACGGCTGCTGCATTAGTTGAACGCCAGTTCAAACACCATGTTGATGGTGAGAGGCGAGAGGGACCCCAGTGCAATAATTTTCAGGGTATTAAAAAAATTATTGTTTGGAATTTACCTGGGATGGTCGTCATTCATTTTTTTGTTTCACATCTAAAAAATTTTCACATCTCAAATTTTTAAATCAATTTTTGAAGATTTTTAATGGTTTTACCGTTTTAGAATAAAAAATATCACAATTTTTTGAAGGAAAGGCCTCTCGAGTTTTTTGAGGAAAAAATCTCAATTTTTTAGAGGAAATTTCAATGTTTTGAAGAAAAGTGGTTCATATCTGTACCTAACAGAAAAACACGTCTAAATTTCTTGTCCCAATTTTTTTTTGAAAAAATCATTTTTTTCATTGTTTATCACCCCCCCCCCCCCCCCAAAAAAAAAATCTCTTATATTTTGAAGAACAAATTTTAATTTTTTTTTTTTCATTTTCCGAGAAAAAATCTCAAGTTTTGCGTCAATTAAAAAAAAAAAAAACTTTCCATTTTCTAGGAAGAAACATTTTTTATGTGTTGCAATAAAAATATTCCTTAAAATAATTCTCGAAGAGAAAAAATTCTTGAAAAAATTTTTAATTTCAAGTTTAAAAGACTTTTCGTTTTAAACTCTTTTTTTTTAATGAAAGCCTTCAAAATTCAAAAAAAAAATAATCTTCACATTTCCTTTGAAGTAAAAATATTTCATTTTTGTGCAGACAAAATTTTTTTTCGAGAAGAGGTCTTTTACTTTATTCAAAGTAAAAAATTTTATACTTTTGAAAAAGGAAATCACTAATTTTTTGGAGTCAAAATCACTTTATTTTAATGCAGATTTTTTTTTGTTTTGATTTCAGAAATGAACTTTCTATATTTTTAGAGAAATTTTTTTTTGAAGAAAAATCCCTAAATTTTTTAGGAATAATTTTTTTTCAACTTTTCTAAAATAAAAAGACTGCTCATTTTTTCAAATTGAAAAAAAAAGTAGTTTTTCATATTAATAAACTAAAAAAATTTAATCTAAAAATTAAAAAAAACTATTACTATAACAAAAATAATTAATAAATAATTAAATAAAAAATCATTATTTATATAAATAATATTATAAAAAAATTATTAAAAAAATAACTATTAAAATAAAAAATAATAAAATATTAAATTTATCAGTAAACAAAATTAATTTTAAATTTAAAAAGTCTAATTAATTTTTAAAAACTTACAATTTTTTGAGAAAAAAATTAAATTTTTTCCTGAGTAATTTTTTTTGAACTGCAAGTTTATTAAAAAAAGAGTGTCTTTTACTCTTTTTTTGGAGGAATAAATCTTTTCCTTCTAGCGGTGAAAATCTATTTTTATAAAGAAAAATCCCTGATTTTTTTGAAATAAAAAACTTTTTCAAATTTTTGCAGTAGAGAGATTTTTTGATTTTTGAAAAAAATTGTTTTTGTTACTGTTTTTTTTAAGAAAAAAAAAATCTACATTTTTTGGAGTAAAAAATTTTAAAAATTGTTATAGAGTAAATTATTTCTCAATTTTTGAAAGAAAAAAAATCTCCAAAATATTTGAAGTACCTACCAGGGTAAAAATCCTTCGCTCGGGCCTAGGGTAAAACCCGGGCCTGGTGCAAGTGCGGTTCTTACACCCCCTCCCCTTCATCGTTGCAAACACCATAATAAGAATCGCATCATCGAAAACCTTGATTCTCATTTCTCGCGGCCACAAATTTCGTGAAATTATACAAATCTACCAAATCCATTCCCATAGTTTCAAATTTGTTCCGATTAAAAAAAGAAGAAAAAAATCAGCACGCTGCAAAAGGCAATGTGTACTTGCAAGTCTCGTTTCGAGACATCTTGCCACCGCCACCGCACCGCACTGTACATGGCGCAGAATCATTTCAATGACACAGGGCTGCGCTTTAACGATGGAGAAGGCTTCGGCTTCGGCACAAGGTTGAAGACCGGTTGGAGACGAATGTCAAGGACCGGGGACTCCGCCAAGCGGGACGTCGCGTCGTCGCATCAACATATCACTTCGCTTGCAATTGCAATTAATAAAACGTGTGTTATAGATTCGATTTCATTTGGATGAAAACACCAACGCCATTAACTATGCGAATGCGAACACGCGACTAATGGTAATTTTCATTTGCTAATAAGTTTTTATTATATTATTAAAGAAAGAAATTAGAATGGTGAATTTTTTCACTGTTGTAAACTTATCCAAGGTTTTTACTGGTTCATTGAAACTTCCGCTTTTGAAAATTTCTTACATTTCCTCGTAAAAATTACCTCATCTTCGCCTGCCTGCCTTTTTTTCAACGTACAGAAATTATAATTGGAAATTTTTCGCGGTATGTTGAAATACTCTCGAGGGGAATTTTCCAACGATTGCAAAAAAATTACGCAAAATTTACTTCATCGATCGTAATATCAGGTTTTCTTCAATGACAGATAAGGAATTTAGCGAAACATTTTCGGCATTAGCGATAATAGAGTTTAATCACTTTTCAAAGAAACGAAAAAAAAAATCGCGAAATTCTTCTCAAACATTGTCGATCAACTTTGAACCACATTAAGGGCTAAAAACACA
Source organism: Balanococcus diminutus (assembly GCA_959613365.1). Taxonomy (NCBI): domain Eukaryota; kingdom Metazoa; phylum Arthropoda; class Insecta; order Hemiptera; family Pseudococcidae; genus Balanococcus; species Balanococcus diminutus. Next base: position 46,900,396 of record OY390715.1, on the reverse strand, counting down.
CGCTAATTGGGCAATATATTTTCCAACCGGATTATATAAACTTTTCCAAATAAGTAAAGTTGTGTTTTCGCATCAACCGTGGTATTACATTTCATTTTTTTCAACTGTAACGTGTGTCACAGACACTTTAGTGTACAAAGTGTAATATAGCGATAAGATTTACACTATATTGATCTGTGCCAGCTTGATATCAGCTTGAAAAATTATTGTTTCTCTTTGGCTTAAAAGTTGAAGCAAGTTACCATGGATACGATGATAAAGAAAAATCACAATCGACTGTGTAATATCAGACTAAAAAAAAATTACCTTTTCGGAACTTTTAACAAGTTTTATCGAATCGAACGAATTCATAAAAAAAATATCAGATCAGAAAATCAACCGTGTTTTTCATTTATTTCGTTGATTAAATTCCTGAATCGTCCTATGTCAAATGCCATGGAAACTATCGAAAAGGTTTTTATCAAAAAAAAATAACGACGTATCGAAGTTTCTTATTTTTTTTAGGGGGGAGGACTACCTGCTCCTAAATGAAATATATAACCTAAAAATGTAAAATTTTGCAAGAGAAAAGTTCTGTTTTGAAAGTTCATCAGTTCATCGCCTCAAAATTTACAGAAAACCACTTCCCAAAAAGGGATGAAAAATAAAGAGATCCCATCAAAAAGTATAACCTAAATTTACATGATGTTTACAGATTTTTTTCTTCAAAAATCATTACTTTTTCACCACCTTTTTTTTACTACTTTTCACAAAATTTTCAGAAAACCCTCATCCTAAAATGACTAAAAATTGAGAAGCCAACCTCTTTAAAAAAAAAATTAAACCGAAATTTATTCCAGGAAAGTTTTGAATAGCAACTTCAAGTTTTGTTCAGAAATGACGAAACTTTGTAATTTTTCGATAACCGATTTTTTTTTTAATTTCTCTATTTTTTCAGTGCTTTTATTGAATTTTTGACGAAGTTCACTCCTTTTTAAGGTCTAAGGTTTGCTATATTGATCAGAAGAATTTTTTAGACAAAAGTAATTTTTCAAGTGAACACTTTTTCAAGTTATAAGAAAGACTTTTTGATGATTTTTTTTTTCTACTAGAGGATTTTTCAAGATAAGATCAAATAAAAGGATTTTTGCTGACGGATTTTTTTTTTTTTTTTTTGACTGGACGATTTTTTATTGGAGGGGAATTTCTTTATGAGACAGCATTTCGGAATTTTTCTGCAAAATATCGAATTAAATTAGGTAAGTTGATTCTTCGGCCAATGATTTTTTTGAACTAATTTGGCTGCGATGATGAAAGTTTTGAACATTCGAAGTTTTTCGAAAAATTCGGAAGTAACACGATATCTCGAGTTGAAATGAGGTAGGTACGAGTATATCGCACATAACCTTTCGAAAGATGATTAATTTTCGGTATAAATTTGATTGGTGTGACGAAAGTTCTAAATACCTATCTACGCTTACTTAGTACATAATTCTCTTTCACTCACACACTGAATATTCCTTATCTGATATCTCATACATTCCTCCTATGGTGAAATCCATTTTCAAGGTATCGATCGCTGCAGTAAATATAACACATGTTTTTCCTGCGTGCTCTAAAAATTATAGCATTTTGGAGCGATACAAAAAATGAGATAATTACAGGTATACGTATTTTATTTACCCCAATTTTATCATAAATCAGGTACCTCTGAGTAAGTAAAGTTAACCACCATCTAGCGTGATATTCGTTCACGCAGCAGACAGACATCTCCGGATGTATCATACCTTCTACGGAAAACTAAAGCAAAAGATTATTATAGAGAGAGAAAAAAGCCAACAAGGTATACACGCCTCCGCCTCGTGCAGACCATAAAACGCAAGGTGTGTGTACTGTGTACTTCATTTCTCTAAGAAACTAGTTTCGTACCAATGTGAATACAACCAGATTTACAGACATGCGCTTATTTCATTTGCGCTTATTGTTTCAACTGGTTTAATCGTCTGGTCGGCCTGCCGAACGCATATTGAAAAAAAAAAGCATTCCAAGGTTACATCGTTAATGACATACAAAATAACATTGCGATCGGCATGCGGCTTTTTAAAATCTTTTTATTTTCGATGGCAAAATGGCAAAAATATTACATCAGGTCTCCCATCGCTTTCAAATTCTCGTTAACCTTGCACTAATCATCGATGCACGTAGGACCCGTGGCTGTGGCATGGCACTTGGAAAGACAATTTTTTTCGGATGTATTTCTCTATATGCCAAATATGATATACATTATCGAAAGCAGTTCTTATCTTCCAATTTAGGTAATGTGTAATTTGATCGGGCGACGTTTACGTGTTGCACAATATTTCATCGTATTCGCTCAATTTTTTGTCATCTAATTGTGCAACAATGCTTAGCTATCTCGTATAGTATGCTGAGTGCTTATTACGAGCATCTATGTACTTGTGACTTGAAATACCTATCACGTAAACAATTAAAGTTTTCCAATCCTTCAACAATTATTCGTAATGGTTTCAAAAATTCGATGGTGATATTTGAACCGGAACTAAGCCACATAGAGTCCTCAAGTACCTAGCTTGGAGGTCGAAAATGCTAACCTGAATTTACGAATTCTACACGAAAATTTTTTTATGGTAATGAAAACTTTAACGCGGTCGACAAACGTGAGAATAAACTCCACGTCGTAAATATCATTCACGAGGCAATCTCAAACTACTCACAGGGAAGGGAACACTCTTTTTCAAAATGAGTTAACTCACTTACAACTCTTCTCAATTCCAAAAGTTTACCGAAAAAATTGAAGATTTTTTCCATTCCAAAAAATAAAAAATTAAGAAATCATTAATTTTGAAATTTATTCAAAAAAAAAGTACAAAAAGTGACAAATTTTGGGAAATTAATTTTTTTGAAAAAATTTCAAAAAAAATGCGAATTTTAATAATCATAAAAATGTCAATATACGAGAAAATTTTGGAAAATTGATTTTTTTTTATCTTGAAAAATTTTGAGAAATTAAAAATTTTTGGAAATTTGGAAATTTTAAAAATTTGGTGATTTTTTGTTCGAAAAGTCATTCCGAAAAAATTAAAAATGAGAAGTTTTTACCTACCTACTGAAAATTAAAAATATATATATTATTTTTTAAAAATGGGAAATTCATTTATTGAGACTTTTTTTAAAAATCTGAGAAAAATGTTGGCTCTCCAAAAAAGTTGAATTATTCTCTTGAAAAATATTTTGTAACGTGCTTCAAAAACATAATTATTTTAAAAAGTTTTTCCCTTAAAAAATGGAGATTTTTTTCTCCAAAAAATTAAAAAACTTTTTAATGCAATTTTTTAAATGATTATTCTGAAGAATTGGGAACGCAGCCTTGTATACGTATTGATTGATTGATTGCAAATTGTAAATTTTTATTTGTTTTCAAATTTCGCAATTTTTTTGGAGATTTGATTTCGAATATTTTGTACTTTCAAGAACTAAGTATAGCCAGTTCGAACATCAGATAACTGAAGTACATTCTATTTCAATTTTTAGAACCAAAAATTTGAGCAAGAGTTGCAAAAGAGTTATGAAAACTCTTTCAACTCTTTTGAAAAAAGAGTGGAACCAAAAAACTCGTGTCTATCCCTGGCTGCTCAAAATTCTCGAGCGAATCTGAATAACCACGAATTATCGTACAGCGTTCGAATAAGTATAAAATGCTCGATACCACCGGTGAAAATTGCAACATTCATGATAACACTTTCAACACGTTGCACATTCATCGATTACCTTTTTTAATGAATTAGTAACGTTTGAAAAAAAAGAAGAATAAATAAATAATGCAAATGCTCATAATAGATTCGATGCATCTTCATGTCGCTGTCGCAGTCAACAACGCAATACCTGTTTACCAGACATAACCGTAATACAAAAAGGATTTACTGAACGTTACAAAACCACTAGGTATACTAGACTAGCGTGCCATTGCAGCAATACAAAGTGAAGGACGAGTCATAATAAATGCGGTGTATCGAAAAATCTACGAAGTTTTTGCTTCATTTCGAGACAACGAATTAAACTAAACTTGAGGAGGTGTTGCATTTTTCGAATTTCTCTCAATTTAAAAAAAAAAGTAATAAGATGAGTTTAACAATCAACTTTCATTAAGAACTTTTTTATTCGGTTTGGAATTTGGCCAGTTTGAAATATTGTGCCATATGCCACAACCTACTTCACATACGCGGTAGCTCTGTAGCATACGTTGTAAAAACTCAAATATAAATTCGAGCATATGGTTTTAAAAAGTAGCAACATTTGGGTTTAAAAATACTTTTTTTTTCGTTTCATTCAACAAGCTAATGCTGTAACAGGAAGGTCGAACGTGTTACGAAAATTTGCTCACATCCGCAAATATACGAGTATATTTATCGCAAATGACGCCTTTTAACTGGTATTTTTTTTTCAACCACAGTCATAGTCATATTCTAGTATGTATGTTTATCTGGCTAATTTTAATATTAGTTGAATAATTATGTACGAAGAAAGTAAATAAAAATTGATAAGGGTGATCATTTTTCCTCGTCAGTTGAAAATTAATGATGAAAAGTTGAGAAATTAAAAGTAATTAAGGCATAAAATTGTATCATAGCCACTAGCGATGATATTCTGTCGAGGAAAAAGAAAAAATATCTTTACAAATGACTGTATTGTTCACTTTAAATAGGGCTTATTTTGAGTACTTCCTGAATATCACAATTAGAAAAGTTTTTAGTGTCTGCGTAAATCGACAGGCTGAATAACAATATCTCAAAACCAAAAAGCATGAGATTCTGCAGGAATTCAGTAGGTTTTTTTAAAATTGAAAAAATTATGTATGTTGTAACCACCTCCCCTCCAAAAAAAGAAAATTTCATGAAATCACAAAAAAAAAATAAAAATAAAAATTGCATAGGAATCCAAAAACATAACATGAGAGACAAATTGAAAGGATGGGGAGGGGGTGGTCAGTGAAAATGGCGACTCCAACAACTGGAAAATTCTCCCTCCAAACAGGAAGAGGTAGATATTGAATTGATAGATATCAAATTTCATCTTCGTTTTAAGGTTACTAGCTAGTTCATTGTCATGAGAAGAAAATGCCAACCTGATTACTGCCTGAGTAAAGCGATGACGAAAATTTTGAATATTTTTGAAAAATCCAACGTAGAGCGTTTACAGGATTTTTTTCTAAGTAGGCGTTTAAAAATTTTCTATTCGATTTTTTTTCAAATTTTAGAATTTTTTTATAAAGTTTTGAAAAATTTTCTCAAATAAAACTACACTGAATTTGTAAAAATTTGAGTTCAAACAATATGCGTAGATAATTAAATTTATTTTCCTCCAAAATCTGGGTATATTTTTTCTACCAATAAAAAATAATTTCAACAATTGAAAAAAAAAAATGTTTTCGATTTGACGAATACCATTAATGAGAAAAATTTCAATGTTTATAATAATCTACGACTAATTTTAAACTTAATTGTAGCTTCGAAGAAATATGTTCAATGTGGTATTACTCAGCAAACGTGTTGATCAGCACGAATTTATAAATCATAATAAACACAATATCACGTATATAAAAAATATTATTGAACAAGAACTAGCAATAATGGTTATTGCAAGCCCACCTTTATTTATTCGATTTTAAACGCGCAAAAAAAATTACACCCATTCATGCAAAATGTTCCTTTTCTCATGGTAAATAATTCAATCAACCACATCATCGTATGTATCCGCTTGAAGTTCGTCATATAGGTGTTCTTTTCTTGCAACATTCGTTGCACGTACATTATCAATAAAACTAACATTGTTGATAGGATTTCTCAATAAATCAAAAATAAAGAAAAAAAAAAAAGAAGAAAAAAACGAAATCGTTCAAAATCTAATAATTTAGTGATTAAGAGTTTTCACTACCGACCAATGAAATAGGTACCATTTAAAAATTTGTAAACTTTGCACCCATGTTGTACCGAGTATTTCGCGAATTGGATTTGTTTCTTTACGTCACCTAGTATAATAATATATATAAGTATATCGAAAGTACATGAAACGTCACATGCTGATTACTATCATCATGATAATCTATTCCCTTTCGAGTTTCATTCGATTCTAGATACTACCACCTACTTGAGTACGTATACAGAAATTGTTTTAACTGAATTTTTACAAAAAAAAAAAAAAAAAAACAACAACAACAAACAATCACCAATTTTTTTAGGATTTTTGTAAATAACACTATCATACTTTGCTGGATCCCCTCACACACTCAAATAGAAGGCAACGAAGCAGCCGATTCTTCAGCTAAACATGCTCACCGTACCCTTCCCATAGCAAACATTCCTATTCCTCTATCAGACCTCAAACTATTTGTAAAAAACATGATGAAACATGAATTTCAAAATTTCTGGTCAACTATTCCCATTTCTAACAAATTAAAATTTATAAAAAACACAGTTGACCCATGGTATACTTCCGAACAACCTTCCCGACGCTCAGAAACAATTCTCACTCGTCTAAGAACGGGTCATTCTCTCCTTACTCACCAACACCTTTTTCTAAAACAACCTCCTCCGATATGTACTAATTGCAACGTTCATATTAACATTCCCCATATTCTTATCGATTGTCCTAAATATCACCAAGCCCGAAACACCTACCTCGACGGAAATCTACAAAACATCCTCTCAGATAATCAAAACAACATCGAAAAACTTCTCCAATTCATAAAAATCACCCATCTAAACAAACTTTTATAATTACCTTTACCTTAATTTTTAAGCATGTAAATAAATTAACTTCTAATATATACACTTAATACTTACATACTATCCTAATCTTAAGAATGTGCCTCTAAGCATAGTACTTGTATATGGCACAATAAATGAAAAAAAAAAAAAAAAAAAAAAAAAAAAAAAAAAAAAAAAAAAAAATTTCTTGAAACACCAAGTTTTTCTAAATTTTTTTCCAACACAGATTTTGAAAATATTGTTGAAAATCATTATTTTTCATTTTTTTTTTCAAACGCCAATTTTCAAAATAAAATTTTTAATATTTTTTTTTCGATCAAAAATTTAAAAAAAAAATATTTCAACATAGGTCCTTTTGAAAATTGCTTATAAACATTTTTTTCAAATTTTATAAAAACAGAACTGTTCGAAAATTTTTAAAAATTGTTTTTAGACTGTTTTTTTTTTTTTTTAATTTTTAGGTACCTATAGTAGAACTTTTTTGAAAAAATATTTTTTTTTTTCAAAATTTTCTCTGACTAGGATTTTTTAAAATATCTTCAAAAATAAATCAATTTCAATTTTTATTAAGAGAAAAAGAAATTATTTCAAAAATTAATGTAAGAACATGAATTCTTCAAAATAGGAAGAAAAAAAGGTAATCTCTCAAAAACACGAAAAAATGAAGTATTTTTCTATATTTTTTCAAAATTGGCTTAGGAGTTGTTTTTTTCATATTTGTTAATGCAACTTTGAAATCATGAAAAAGTAACTGTAAGTAACTTTTGGAAAAAATAAAACAAAACACAACCAGTTGAAACGCCTGTATAATGTACATAGAAATAATAAAAGTGACAGTAGTGGATGCGAATATCTTATCAAAATTTTAACGCAATTTGCCTGCCATAGAGGGAGTGTTATAAAATACGAACTTTACTTTACTCGGCATGGCATGGCGCACGTATTACGTTGTAATTTGGCAGACGTGTAGGCGCTACGATAACAGGATGTGGAGCAAACAGTTGAAATTCTGTATAAATTTTTAACCAAGCCAAACCGCGCTAAGTATCGTCGATGAGTAAATCCATTATGTGAAATTATTCATTTTCCAATTGCAAAAGTTATACAAGGACAATGCAGCGTGAAGAAGAGCGAGTAATTGAAAAAAACAACACAGCGTAAGTTTTGATCAATGATACATTCACGGCAGACAGTAAGGCCTTGACTTTCTTCATTCATTTTTTAAACAGATCTCTCGGTCGTTTTGCCATATACTCCAACGCTACGCAATCCATAAAACCTTGATGGAAATTACTCAACTTTATTTGGTAATTTTTGATTATTCTATGAAATTTCTTTTCATTTTTTCCACTCTTTATATTTTTTAATCCGATACGTGTTTTAAAGTGTTTTCGAATTAACAGTCGTTTTATGCCCGTTTACCTGTTTATTCTTTATTTATTTTTTTACTTCGATTGTGAATTAAATAATGTAATTTTTTGAGTTTAGAATATTTCTAGCCTCGAAGCTGAAGGTCAGAAAAATGTTTTAATAGAGAATTATTTTCTCTTTTTATATGTACTTGGAAAATTTGAAAAATTAGCGCAAGGAGAAAACTTTTTTTTTCAATACTACTCGACTCCCACTGGAGCGAATTTTTTTCAAGTCTCAATTTTTAGAAATTTATTGGGAACCACTGAACCGATTTTTTTGGACACCTCATTTATAATTATTTGTTTCTTATTTCGAGTTCGAAATGCACCTATCCAATTAAGGAGAAAAATCTTTTACAATCACGCACTCGAGAAATCGGAAGGGGAAATCCCCTCCTCCTGGCGCACTCCAGCAACATACTTTTATCGTATTTTTAAAAATATAAACACGGCGTATCTTTCAATGTAATCGGTGCAACGGCCACAAAATAAACTTGTCCTTTTCCATGAACTTCATCGTGATAATTTTGAATTCAACTAAGGCTTATCTCGCACAATCTGATCATCATTAACGAACGAAGAACGAAATTTCATCACGAACGATTGCGTTTCAAGTCGACCAACGCTCAGACTGGAGCTCGGCAGCGTGGCAGCGCAATAACGTACACACGAAATACCGAAGGTTAGGAAATCCTTGACTCTGATAAGAAATCGCCTAAATCGGTAAGTAAGTATTTTTCGCGCGCGAAGCGCCGCATGTCTAATAATCGATTTACATTTTGCGAAACGAATATTATAAAAAATGATTCGCGTGTAGATGCCACAATAAAAAAAAAAGAATGGTAAAGCTGACACCTTAATCAAGTACGACATAACGTAGCTCGAGGTGAATCATGACGGACAAATATGGATAAAGCGATAGGTACATTATACTTATTGCGGTAATGATGAAAAATATTCAAAGAATACGATACTTTTAATTTCAAAATACACGTGTTGTAAGTGTTGTAACACGTGAATGGTAAAACAAATACAGAGAGGGAGAAACTCGGGTCGTACGTGAGTATAATAATGAAGACTTGGTCAAAACATCCGATTTTAAAGAGTGTGACTGAAATGACATAAACTAATCGAATGATGAATAAAATGAAAATTTAAAAAAAGCGAATCAACCAACAAACGAGTTTGAGTATGATTGCAGAATTGCAGCATCGTCAATGTCATTTTGTAACTAAGGTGTTGCGAGTTGTATTCGAATACACGCACCGAGTTCGCTGTGTCCGTTATGAGATATGACAAAACCCTCGGTCTCGGTGTTTTCAACATTACTTCGACCTGTTCAACAAACTAATCAATATTCGACCTAGTCGTAGCGTAAATGACCATTATTTTATACATTTCCTCATTTTCTCGTACACATGGAACAGAGCCGAGCCCGAAGTAGGTACCAATAGATACCTACATTACATTACACATACACGTGTATCGCAACAAATGAACTATTTTTCACCAGCACTTCATTTCCTACTAAAATATCGATTCGACGAAAGCTTACGCGCGAGTATTTGCAAAACATGGTGTAATATGGCAAGTGACGTTGAATTCTCATCAACAGCGGACAAACGGTTAACGAGGCTCGAAGAATTTTACCATTTTTGGATACACTTACTTTTACATTATGTATATATCTGCTCGTATATGTACAATAGCGTACGAGTTGGAAGAATAAGAAAAGAGAGATACGCTAACATCATCTCGAACATTATCTAATAAGTCAACTTTTCTTATCTAAGTACCCATCTTCGTCATCTGGCGTCATTTAATCAAGTCGCTAATTAGTTCGATATCGGTGTCATTAAATACGAATTATCTCCCATGTAGAGCGTGGCATGGCACTAGCTACCGCTTTCATATTTTCAATACACATCTTTAATTTTTCACCTTTCAAGTTCACGTTCAATTCCAACGTTCGTGACGACGCTTTCACTATACGTACGAGTATGCATACGCAACGCACGCGGCGGCGTAAACCGTGCTGGTGATGGCGATGCATGGCCTGGCCATGTTATAAGAGTACTCGTACACTATTAAAACGATGAAAAATACTCTTAATGAATGACTCCCATCCGTCAAAGCCATCCTCGTTCCTGTTTCACACTTATTTAAAGCGACATTACGAGCATGGTGCGCTACATTCGTGAAATAGTCAAAATGTGTTCGCCGCGACACAATTGACTGAATTGGCCCAGTAGTCATTAGTCAAGAGTTGGAAAGAATGATTGCGTGTCTGGAAAACGGGCTATCCTGTTAATTAAATTTCTAAAGGAAAAATTCTCTTGATAAAGTCATGTTTTTAAAAAAAAAAAGTGCATACATGAAATTTGAACAACGCTTAGTACGACTAACAAAAAGCTTCATATACCCCTGGTGCCTAATTTCAAAAATGAAGGAGCTACAAAGCTTTGAAAATTGATGTTTACTAAAAAGGGTCAACTCCGATTTTGAGCTGAAATTAGGCTCGCTGACAGAGCATATCACCTTCACCTCAGAACCAAATTTTTAGCTGCCAAAGTTGATTTTCAAATTTTTGGCGAATTTTTGAAAACGCAGAACATATTTCACTAATATTATGTGTAGGTAAATAAATTTTTCTCAAAAATTGTAAATTTTGGAATAGAATTCTGAAAATTGATCCATGTGCTAAATTCGATTTCCCAAGTCGATTGAGACTATTTTCAAAGCGATCTGGAACCTCCAGCGAAAGTTGACGTTTTTCCAGAACACTGGAACCGTCTCAGACGGCGCTGTAATCAACTTCAGAAGCTAAAAATTTAATCCTAGCGTTGCGTTGGTACAACATCATTAGTTGATTAGTACAGTTGAACCCAAAATCTGAGGTGACGAGTTGATGACACGTGCATTTTCTTGACAACTTGAAAATTTTTTGCATAGGAAATTGAAAAAATTCCCAAAAGCACCAATTTTTACAGGAAATCTTTGGGAACCACATATACCCCTCACAGTCGCCCCCCGAGTCGATTGCCACCACTTTCGAAGTGATCTGGATCCTCCATCAAAAGTTGACTTTTCTCCAGCTACGACTAATTTTTCTCACTTTTCAAAAAATCGAAAAATCAGATTCGGCAGCTAAAAATATGATTCTGAGGACTGGGTGATATGCTCTTTCAGTGAACCAACTTTCAGCTCAATCGGAGGTGACGAGTTGGCAAGGTCCCCTGTAAGAAAAATCGGTTGGCAACACTGTCAGTTCAAAAAATTTTCCGATCCCACATTTGAATAACCCAAGATAGACAAATAGAATTTCAGATATCTGCTTTTGTTCGTCCCAAGAAATTACACCAGTTATGTGTTTTGATGCTACTAGGTACAAAACATTAATTAATTAGGTACTCAAAATGAAAAAATTAACTGATTTATCGAAATCAAAAAATTCACAAAATTTACCACATTAGTGAATATTTAAAAACCTATCAACTCCACAAAATCGAAAATTTGATCGATTTTATGAAAATCGAATAATTTTTTGCAAGAAAAAATATGGGAAAACTATGTTCAAAAAACTGGTCTATTTTTCAAAATTAAAGAAGAGACATGGCCCTCTACAGTTAACAGGCCGGTATACTTAAATCTGGCAGCGTTGCTTATCAGGCTCACTTTTGATTTCTCCATAAGCTGTAATGTTAATATGTAGTTTTATAACTTGAAAATGACCATCTTAACGCAAATTTTACAAGATACATTTTTTATAGAGAATTTAATGCACTTTCCGTTGGTTTATAAATATTTAGCATTACTGTATTGTGTGATGAGATTTTTGAAAAACAAAATTGTTAAAAACTTCCGAAATAATTGAATAAATACGTATAAAAATATACAATTTTGTTTTTCAAAAATCTCATCACACAATACAGTAATGTTGAATGTTTTTACAAGAACGGAAAGTACAATAAATTCTTTATGAAAAATATATCTTGTAAAATTTTCCAAAACATCGTCATTTTCGAGTTATAAAAGTGCAAAATATAATATTGTAGCCGTATGCTCATGATTTTTGGCCTTGTAACTTTGGAAAATAGACGTTGCCACATTTAGTATACCGGTCTGTTAAACTTAAGAAGGCCATGGAAGAGATCGATTATTCGGTATTGAAAAATTTACAAAATTCATAAAATGGTGGAATTGTCAAAAAAACGATAAGTTCGCCCAAAATCAAAAAATAGATCGATTAATCGAAATCGAAAAATTCATAAAATTGGCAAAAAAGAAGAATTAGGTATTCAAAATATTAATTGGTTCGCCAAAATTGAAAAATAAATTAATTTATTGAAAAAAAAAATTCTTAAACAGATTAAGCTTATACACCAAACACAAAAGATGAACTTCAAAGAGGATTGAAGACTGTGTTCAACAAAAAAAAGTGTCATTTGCAGTAATAAAATAAAAAATTCACACCTCGATCATCAAAAGTTGACCTCGAGGTCAAGTCCATCAAATTGTAAAAATAAATATCACAAATAAACTCAAAAATTTCTCAAAAAATTTGAAGTAACATCACACTTATAGGAATGCTAAAACTGAAAATGCAAATAAAATTTTTTCAAATACAATTTTGAATTTTTCTACATTCGCGTTGACAAATATGGAAAAAAAAATGGAAATCGGAACCCCTCTCCCCATCCAGAAGGAAATCGGCGATAAATTTGATACCCGAAAAAATCGCATCCTCTTCTTTATATTATCATAAACATAGTAGGTATAATACGTAGATTATCCATACACAAAGCAAACAGGATATCCTGAACGAATATCCGTCCTCAACAGGCAGCAGTACGCAGCTACAACACCAACGAAAAGAAAGTCTACGCGGTAGATAGAATGGAAAAAAAGTTATGATAATTTCTCCTACGAAAGAAAGTAGGTTGCCGTGATGAACAGCGTGGGCAGAGTGTTTCTTTCATCATCCGACGACGAAGAAAGTACCCTTAATGCGAGACTACGAGGACGAGTCTTGTCTGACAAAATCATCCGCTTTAAAATACACCTCTTTGGAAAAATTCTTCATTCTTCGCGTATACGAGAATGAGAATCCTACGATAAACTTGACCTTTTTGTTAAATTGGCGGAAAAATGTATCAATACCGCAGGTTCGCTTATCTCGCTCGAGAATAAATTTCAATCGCGTGGCAATTTCAAACGCACCGAGGCAATGAGAGCAATATAGTATACGAGAAAGAAGCAGAAAAATACCGTGTACATTCGGTTCGTTGTACTATTTACACGGACAGGAAATTAAATGACGTGCAAAGTTCAACGTAACGAGTTAAATAAAAGTTCAGCTCAGCGCAAGCACAAATCACAGAACCTCTCGTAGTAATTCACAATAAGCTGAATGAACCAATGCATGTTTTCCCCCCAACCCCTGCCTCAATGTACAACATACGAGTACGAGATATTTTTACACCATTACGTACACGAGGAAGTAGGCAATAAATTTAAATTTAAAATACTCGCCATTTGAGCCCAGATCGTCGCGATCGCAAAATAAAAGCAAAAAAAAATTCTTAAGCGTACTTGAGCAAAGCGACGTCATTGGTGAAAGAAATTCAACTGTCATGGCCATGAACTGCGTGATCATCTTCGAATATTTCGCATTCGTTAAAAGTTAGAACGCCAAAGTTACGTTCAAATTAACTATGTATGTAATGTACATAATTATATCGATCGATAACATTATGAAGCTAATTACGTTACAGCTTTGACAAGCGACAGCCAGCTCATGATGATTTACAATCGTTTTGAATAGATTTATCAGGTTATCTTCGAGTGATAACAAAACAGTTTACGAAATAGAAGCCTTCAATCTTCATTGTGCATATCTCTACCTATAGTCTCACTATCTGCTCTCGTTTCCTCTCTGCCTCTCACTTTCAATTTCTGCCATTTTCATAATATGAAAATACTACATAAATGTATGTATTGTATATGTATCACCCACCAACGTCTGTTGCTCTGTACTCTACATTTATTCGTATATGTGCTCATAGTGTAATGCAATTTGCTGGGTCATTAACATCTCGACTGTTTCAAATAAATATGTGTGTGCGATATACATACGTATAAATGTGTAACTAATAATACAACGTTCGGTTAAACGTGGCGTAAAAACGCATTGCATCACTGTTCCGTGACCTCATACCCTCTGTCACGCTTTTTACATAATCGGAACTGAACATTTTGATCAAATGTAAACAACCTAAAAATGTGTAATTATACAATATTTTAAAAATAATCTCGAATTTGATCGAGAGCAGTTCTACTTTTTTCATCGAAGGCGACAGTCGAATGAAAAAAACCCCGTAGTACAACGGAGAGGGCACAATAACGCGGAGACGTTCGTCGTTCAATTTACAAAACATTGTTCATTTAATTAGGCCAAGAACATAATAATAGCTATACTGTGAAAGGAATAAAGAAATAGTTAATGGAGCATGGTACCCTGTACATAAGAATAAACTAAACGCCAGCGATTTACCAATAACAAGTGGTAATTAGGAAACGGAAGTGTTACGTTTCGAAAATTTTGGCAATACGTGAAGTTACGGAACTGTTCGCCGCGCATCTTAGCACACAATCGATCCTGCGTAAGATTTCTCTGCGGAATGGAATAAACGTAAGGTCGAGTTGAAAAAATGAGCCCATAATTTTAGATTTTCAAAAATCAGTTATTAGAATTAAATGAAAACTATCCAATTCCATAGGGTACGAACTGCCAAATATTGGAGATAATTAAAAAAAAAAATAAAAATCAGCTAACAAATTTCGAAAATTATAAAAATTTATCATACTTCGAAAATTGACCCAATTTAAAAAATTTAGGTATCAAGATTAAAAATGGCCAAATTTTGGAATTTTCTAAATTTTGAAAATTTGACCTTTAGCGATTTTTCAAAGGTTACAAAAAATTTTAAAAATTGACAACATTTCTTTAATTGATTAAAATCCAAATAAGTTATTAAATCCCAAAAATTGTAAAAACTAATCAATTTTTTTTTTTTGAAAATTTGAAAATTGACTTCCGTATTTTTCAAATTTTAATTAATTATTTTTTGAATTTACTTAAATAAGTTTCAAAAATTGATCGGATGTATAAAATTTATTGAAATTTGAAAATAACAATAACAATTGGTCAAATTTAAAAAAATTATCAACGTCTGAAAAGATCAAATTTTGAAAATTATGAATATTTCGTTAATTACTAAATTTTTGGGAGAACTCAGCAAAATTTCAAAAATTCATCAAATTATCAATTTTTAACAAGTTTTGAAAATTTTGGAAGACATCCAAACCTAAAAAGTTTACTATGTATTCGTCTTTTTTTTTAAATTGTAAATTTTTAAAAATACCAAATTTTAAAAATTGCGAAAACGAGTCAAACTTCGATAGCTGTGCCCTGATGTTCAACCTTTTTTCTTTCCAAGTTTTGCCGAATTTCAAAAACTGATCCAATTTTTAAAATTCATCAAAATATAAACTTGACTAAATTTTAAAGATTTACGTTATTAAATTTTTTTAAAATTTAGAAAAATTAAGAAAATGTATTAAAATTTCAAAATTACAAAATTTAAATAAAAAAGTTTTGAATGATATCTAAACTTTGAACATCGTATTATTTGTTTTGAAATTCAATTGAAATTTTAAAATTTCCAAACTTTGAAAATTGACTTTTTCAATTTTTTTGAAAATGTTGCTAAATTTTTAATTTTAAAAATATAGATTCAATTTCTAAGATTTATTAAAATTTCAAAATTTTCAAATTGCCAATTTCAAATTTTTATCAAATTCTAAATTGTAAAAATTGACCTCTCTAAATTTTTTTTTGAAAATTCAGCTGAATTTAAAAAATTGATTCAATTTCAATTTTTGTTTTAGATTCTAAAATTACCAAATTTCAAATGTTACATAATTATTGTGAAAATCACCTAATCAAACTTCAAAAACTGGTTTATAATTTTTTTTAAAGTTTATTAAAATTTAAAAAGTCTTGAAGAAAACGCTCGCTCTAAGGAGTGAGAAATAAGAAATCCTTGGTTGAAAAAGTATGCATTTCCTAGTTCCTAGTTAGTACGTGTTTTCAATTTTTTAAGTGTAAAATTAGTTCAATTCATTCCCGAAGCAGGCCACTGCAGTACTTTAATTTATCGATTAAAATTTTTTTTGAGCAAAATGCACATTAAATATATATCATGGCACTGACGGCAATCAATCACCTATGCTTATTCGTCCTTATCGAAGTGAAAAGCATCAAAGAAAATTAGAAAGAGTCGAATGATAAAAAAATACCTAACTAAAAAAAAAAGAATTAAAAAAAACGAAATAAGAGAACATGGTTGAAAATTATAGTGACCCAAAAAATCGCGAAATTGAGTAATGCCTATCGCGTACACTTTTAAAAGTAAAAGTTCACTGATAAGCTCGGTTCAACTATCGAACTTAAACGTTCTCGGAAGCGTGTAATTTATGCAATATTTTTCCCAGCAAAGTATCTATCTAAATACATACATAATTCATAAGGGGGAAAAAAATTCAGAAAACACGAAAAAATCTAAAACTATTGTCAGGGGCGTATGTTGACGCTCGTGAACATCGTATGTTACGAGGAGAAGAATTTCCAAAATATTACAAAATCCGTCACACATGACTACCTCGCGTAAGTCACATTGAAATAATCAAAACAAACGACATCCAACAGAACACATTACCAAACCATTAGCATACCTATTGCGCAATTTGTTATCAACGGAAAAGAATTAAAAAAGCCCTCGACTCGAATTAAGCGAAATTTTTTCAACATTCTCATACCACCATACAGGTTTTTCGCACAAAGCTTCGACTTACTACACTTCGCCCAAGTCGAGTTTTTAATTTTAATTCGGTAACCCGGATAGAAATGGCGATATTTTATAAAAAGAAAAAAAAATTCGTCGTTTATTCATCAATGATGACGTCGATCAGCAGCGCAAACACCACACACGTTTGTAACCTTGGCATTCGACAATTATCAGTGTCCGCGGGTCCTGTTCTACCGAATATTTTTCCTTCTTTCCGCCTCTACCGACGCATCTACTCAACCGCCGCGCCGTATATTGCAACATTCAACATAATACACCATCATTCCTTCGTATATTTTTACCTCGACACGTATTGCGTAATTTTCTTATGTTGCAAGTTTTTTTTTATCTACATACGAATTCATTTTCACGCTAAGTTCGGCTCGAAAGACCGAGCTAAAAATGGTGGAAAATAAAGACGACGTTTGTTCATCTTTATCGCAGCCAAAGCGTCCACTTTTTTTACCCATAGTACAATTTCCACGCGTTATCTGAGTTGAGAAGTCGCCTCCTGTCCAGAATGTTCGTATACTGTGATTTGTATCGAATATTTTGTTTACTCGAGTGTGAAAATACTCTCAATAAGTTCCAAGCCACGTATCGATAGGTCAAAAGAAAGATCTCCTAGCTTTTACTCGTATTCATGTTTACAATCTGGTTTTCCTATGTTAATGTTTCATTTTCAAGAATTTATTAAATGACAAATTTATGATGGGTGGAAGAGCCAGTTGAAGGGTGGCAAGTATTAACGTATAAGTCCAGATCACCTTTCAAGTATACTAACAGCATAAGTCAAAATTTGCTTGGTTCTTTGCACATTGAAACACATTGCTCTGGCCTCGTCATTTTTTTTCGCTTGACTTCGTTCTTTTGACTTCTACTATTGGTGGAAACCTTCTACAAACAATATAAGTCACGAGATCGAAGGAAAGCAAAGAAATGACAAGGTAGGAGCAATGTGTTTCTCTGTTCCAAGAGCTAAGAAGATCTTGACTTTTTCTGAGAATACTTAACAGGTGATCTGGACTTCTACCGTTAATACTTGCCACCCGTCAAGAGGAGGAGGAGGAAGGGGAAGTCGTATGTTCAACATTTATTTGATTTTTTTTTCAAAATTTAATTAATAAAGTGTCAAAATCTGACAATGAATCATGGGTCCATTAATTCTCGATTTCCAGAAATCAATCCATTTTTCAATTTTGATGAAATTTTTGATTTTTATAAATCTATTAAATTTTTTGATTTCAATTGATCTACCAATTTTTCAACCACTGCTTCAACTCTATCCAAAAAATCAGTGGGGAGTTCGATGATTTATTACACCAATACCAGCTTATTGACACACATGTGTCTGTGGTTGAAGAAAGTGTCATCAAAACGCAAAGGCATTTCTTTCAAAAAATATGTGAATTTTCAAAACACAAAAAACACCTCGAACATTCCTTATGTTTTCAATCCTTGAAAAGTCGAATAAATCGATACTACGAAAAGGTATTTTCGAGATGTACTATTTTTAAAACACCAAGCCACATTAACGCAGAGGGAAAAAATCTAGCCTACGTAATGTTCAAGTTGCTCATAGATGATGGATGAAACACAGAAAAATAAAGATTTCCAAACGAGAACCTTTATCCTTATAGGGAACCACGAAGCATGCGATAAACTCACGAAAGGGGAAATTAATTGCTGAATAGAACACGTCTGGTGCAACAGTAACAAGATAAATTCACCCTGTAAACAGTTAACGAAGATTGAAAAAATAAAGTACCCGTAGAAAAGACATTTGAAAGGTATTTATCATCGTACACGAGAACTATTTCGATAACTTTTCGAAATGGATGCTATCAAGTTGTTGGGACGATGCAATAGAAAGCTCAATAACGCTACGCAATTTCAGTATATCGCAGCTACGAAGTTGGAAAGAAGAAAGAAAGAAAAAAACCTCGACAGTAATTAAACCACGCCTTATATGGCAAACTGGAAGCACTTCGACATCGTAAATGAAACAACGTCGTGTAATGGCTTTTATGAAAAACCAGTTTCACTTCGGAGAAAATTAATACCGACGCGGAAAATAATTTCACCTTGAATTTGCCCAACCAAAGCTAGAAATTGGCTATGTTTGAAAAACTATTTCGTTCGATGCGGCAACAAGAGCAACAACGACCGCAAATTTTCCAAGTAAAAAGTAACCCAGTGGGTACCTCGTTGGTGTATTAGAGATATGTACTTTTTTCGCAACATATTATTACGGTGGTTTTAATTAATTCTAAGTGTTAAATGACGGATCTGACCCATTCAATTCTATACATACATATACGGTTGGTATTTCGACACTGCCTAAAAAATGTTTTCCGTGAATCATTAATAACGTTTACGCGATACACCGCGAATTAGGCAATAACGATGACCCTGCGCAATAATTGTTTCATGCATGTTTGCGAACAACGTCTCAATCGGAACCGGTTCTGTTGAAAATACAACACGATGCAATTTTCTCTCTCTCGTATCGATTGTTTCTTTAGGTAGCATCCATTTGATACGAAACTGGCATTTGAAAAAAAAGTTCAAAAATTTAAGCCAAGGTTAGAACACCGAATCGTGTACAAGGTTTACACGGAAAGATTTTCGCCTTAAAAAAAGACGTTTGCGAAATGAAGGTGATATGTATGTACACGGCGCACGCAGGGAACACCTTACCAACCGGATACACGTTTACTCAAACGATCGTCTTCAAAGGATATTAACCAGACGTGACGGCCAGTTTAAATGAGGTGTGCAGAGGTGATACGGTTTAGCACAAATTTACATTAATTACCGCAAAACTTTGCTTGACATTAATGCATTCTTGTGAAATTCCTTTTTCGGTCAATTTCAATATCACCACACAAGACGATTCGATGTGATCGATTAAAAGAATTTATCCCAGACCAGGCCAACTGAGATACCCATGAAGTCCAGAGATGGGCAGATCCACTAATAAAAGGATCTAGATCCAGATCCAGATCTCTTCCAAAATTAAGGGATCTGACCTAGATCACATCCAAAATTTTGGATCTTTGGATCTTTAGATCCGATTTCCAAATTTTAGGATCCAAATCAAGCCGGACGGTCAGAAGTGTTTAGGGTTTCTTGGCTTTACGGTTTACTTTTCATTTATTTCACAGTTTAAATATTGAAAACAGATGGAAAATGTTTTTTCGAAAATTTGAGGATCTAAAGATCCAGATCAGATCCTTTTCAAAACTAAAGGATCTGATCTAGATTAGATCCACATTTTTGGATCTTTGGATCTTCAGATCAAATTTTCAAATTTTAGGACGCGCTCCACCACCTGATGGCTGACACTGAACTCGACCAAATATTTCATATAAACAAATGAAAAATGTACGAAATTCGACCATTACAACCGTATCAAAAGTGTTTTATTTCCTGGCCTCTGCTCTATCCATATCTTGAAAATTGTCCATCACTCAACTCTCGGGTCACCCTGTGTTCCATAACTCTCACACCATCCTCCAAAATATTCGGAAGGAAAAAAAATCCAACTACAGATGCGGACAAATTCCAACAATGTGAACTATCTCGCATGACTCACACTATCGAGTATCAAAATGCATGTCCAACTGTCAACGACATTTCTCAATTGTTAGTTGCAGACGCGATACGATGAGCTGCCGAGTGATTAATTAGCTCGTCATAAAGATTACCTTAGCATAGCATTGGCGCTAGTATGCAGTGTTCTAAAATTAGTTAGGGTCTGCCACGCCATACCTACCATCTTGTCGAGTAAATACACCTTGATCTACAAATCGATAACATATTTCAGACAGAATTCTCAGCCAGGTTGGTGGAGTTCCGACGGCCCAGCGAGATATTGTTTTCGAGATGACTCGCAATCATCTACCGAAGCCTTCGGTAATGATACCTTCAACAACGTACGAACAACGTGGCGCAATCTTTTGATATAATCATTTCATGGACATCCATGAATACAACCGTATAGTTTCGCGATTCTTTTGTTGATTTTTTATTTACGTTATTGAATAATTAACGATAAAGAAAAAGCACAATAAATCGATTTCATATTGTGGTCAATAGAGTAGAACTTTGGTCAGGGTTTCTTTCTATATGTTCCTAGGGTAATTTGCGGATCATCTAGATTTTTTTTTTACGAGAAATAATCGAAAAATCAAACCTATTCTTCCCCATGGTGCTTGAGAAAAATATCGATTTCATTTACCATCGTCATCAAAATACACTGTCTTGACCCAACAGGACTGACTTTACTCTAAACTGATATCACCGAGGAAATTTCCAGGACTGGAGCTGGAAATTTCTATGGGGTGATGACATCTTTAGAGTCTGAAGCAGTCCTCTTGGATACGACTAACTTAAGTTTCTAACTGAAATGAAAGCAACAAACATACCTTTGAGAATCGGCGAACACGAATTTTCTTAATTTGAGATCTCTGAGGACGATGCCTTGTTCATGACAGGCTCTGACCGTTTCCACGATCTGTTTAAATAATTTCTTAGCTTCGGCTTCTTTTAACCTTTTTCTTTGACGTACATAAGAATGTAGGTCTCCGTGAGATGGAGGAAATATTAAATACAGGAACTTATCTCCTAATATCACTTCATGCAACTTATTTATGTGCGGATGAGAATCTAGCAAATAATGCGCCGATAAAAGATTTGAGCTGTTTTCTTTCGGTACTATCTGCAAACAGAGAAACAAACACGAGAACAATATGAAATAACGGTTTTGAAAACGAAAAGTCGAAGGTCGACCATGGTAATTATGTTGTGGTAATATTATTGGACGTAGTCGGATTATCCTGCATAATGGCAGCATCGCATCGCGTAATACCGCGTATTTACGAACGCGTTATTGCAGACGCAGCGTTTATAACGCAAACTTTCGAACCTTGGACCTGTTTTAAAAGACGACACATCTTGACTCAATTTTTTTTTTTTTACTATTAACCAACGTTAAATCGATAAAGAAAAATATCTGGTAGGAACGTGGGATGCTTTAAAAAATTCTCCACTTCCTCGCCATCTATTTTTGGTGTTATCACCCATCACCCTACCGCACGTGTCAATCAAGAAAAAAAAAGGAAAAAAGAATGGAAATTTACCTTATGAAATCGTCATTTCCGACTTTTATACGTATCTGTTGTGCATATTCGATGCAATTTCATTCATATGATAGAACTTCGATAAACAGGTGAAGAAAAATGTTGAATGACTAGTATCCTTTTGAAAACCAGTTGTTATAAATAGCAGCTGGTCAAAGGATACGACCAACGTGCATACCACACACGCACGTATCAGTATAAAAGAACGCTGCAACAGCATCCCACTACCCGTATCAAATGGGGTGCCAAAATGTATTCCAAAAAAGCCTAGCCAGGTGAGTTGATAGGCAGGTGTGTCATCTTACAACCTATGTATTTGAACAAAATCTCGCTGCCACATTCACCTTACACGCGGTGCAGTACTTACTCGTATTCGAACGTTTTACTCATCTACGGTACAATGGCTTCTATAATATCAATTGTTCGACGTACACGTAGTTTCCCCTCGACCCTTTTGATGGAAATGCAGGCCATTTCAAAACGAACGTGTGCGACTAATACGACCTTCCCCATGTCCGGCTATTCAAGCACACTTCTAAGCTTCCGAAACGAACGAAATTTATCAACAAAAATTATTTTATCACGCTTGGCAACGATCACTTTTCAAGTATCATTTGGTAATCAGAATGCGAGCGAATTTCGATATCTGAGAAAATTATGACAGTCTTTCTAAACAAGTCGTAAGTATACATTGAGCGATAAATTATTACTCTCGTACCGTGCCGTGTCGTACGTATGTGTGGAAAAGTTTCGAAAAATTTCGTAAAAATTTCAAACGCTTTTACGAGTACTGATTTCGTAGGCGCAAGCGATAATAGACAAATACATAAAAATCTATATCCCCATTGAACG
This sequence comes from Balanococcus diminutus, assembly GCA_959613365.1. NCBI lineage: Eukaryota > Metazoa > Arthropoda > Insecta > Hemiptera > Pseudococcidae > Balanococcus > Balanococcus diminutus. The sequence goes on along the minus strand of OY390715.1, from coordinate 46,877,315 downwards.
ATTAACGAACATTCGGTATACATTTCATCACCCAGGTACTGAGCCGCTTTGAAAGCTCAAATAGAATTAAGAATTGAGATTTGATTTTAAAAAAGTGGTTTAAAATCTCAACAATGGCTCTCCACATGATCTCAATTTATTGATAAGAAAAGTATGTACTTGGAAGGATATACAAGTGGAACGGTTCAAGGTTTAGACGTTGAGGTGAATTTTTCAGTTTTTGGTGAATTTTTGAAAAGATGGTGTACAAAGATTTTTTTTTTCAAAAATCACTACTTTTTCACTAATTTTCACATTTTCAGAAAAGCACTCCAAAAATGACCGAAAATTGAGGATCCCCGCATTCTCAGAAAAATTGAGACTCAAATTTCTTGCAGAAAAATTTTCAAACAGCAGGAAAAAGCTCAATTTAAATTTTGTTCAAAAATGAATAAAACTTTGTAATTTTTCAACATTGATTTTTTTTCACAACTTTTTCGCTACCTATAGCAGAGTGTCTAACAAAATTTAAATTTCCAAATGAAAAATCAGCACTATTCAGTATTCCAGCACTTTTCAAGTTCTCAGCACCTTTTTTGCAACTCTTTTACACAATTTTGTACCATCATCAGAACGATGTTTTACGATATTTTTTCCTCAACTTTTTTTTCTTCAAATTTTGCTGAACTGGAGTTTTTTAATAAAAAATTTTCCCAACTGATTTCTATAATCAATTTTTTTTTAATTTTCTAAATCTTCAACAAATTTTTGCCAAATTTATTTCTCTAATTTTTCAATTAATTTTTTTTCATTTTTTGAAAAAAAAATTTCTTCGAGTACATCTAAACTAAAAGTACTAAAACTAAATGACTTTTCTTTAATTGTTTTATTAGATAACTAAATTTTTCATCAAAATTTTTCCAGCATATTCATTATTTTCGTCAGCCACCAGTCAGCAAAAAAATGAATAAACAGGAATTTTCAGCATAAATTAAAAAAAATTTCAAAATTTTCAAAATTAATTTTCAATGAATTTTAGCGAAAAAGGACCTTTGAGCAAAAATCAGCACTTTTTCGATTTTCAGCACCAATTTCCAAATAGGAGGACCTTTTCAGCACTTTCATCAACTGTTAGAAATGATGTGTAGACACCCTGGGGCGCTATTATTGAAATTTTTTTAGCGCAACAGCTAGCGCTATCACACACTATCCAAAATTTCCAATTTTTTTTTTTTTTTTGCATTGTGCTTTGGTTTTGACACTAATAACGATTTATAGTGTATCATAGACGCTGGTCGGGACCAGCGTCTATGGTTCTCTATCATTCACTATCGATGACTATGAAAAAATAACAATTTAGTATCTCGGATAATTCGGATAGCGCTAACGTGATTTTCATGAAAAAATTTCAATAATAGCACTTCTGGAAAATTCTTCTTGCACCAGAAAAAAATCATTGAAAATGCTGATTGCAAAACTTCCATAAATAAATTTTTCCAACTTCCATCAAGACATTTAAAACTAATTTTGTCCAAATTTTTGAAAGCTGATCCATCATTCTACCCTCATTTTTTTAGAATTCGTCGAGGTAAAAAAAAGTCTCAATCTAGGACCTTCCAAAAAGTAGCTGAAATTTTTAGGCACGTCTGAGTTCATTTTTCCACTTTTCGCAAATTTTTGAAAATATCATAAAAATCATGAAAAATGTCATTCGCAAAAATTGGGGGGGGGGGAATCTCGCTACGCGTTATTTTCCATCAGTCCATTTTTATCCTACCTTTATTTTTCAAAATTCATTAAAAATCGAAAAAATTGAATTCACGTAAAAGAAAGTCTTAATTTAGATCCATACAATAAGCACTTTCTCATATGCCATAAATTTATCAAAATTAGGAAGCGATGAACTGTGTGCTCGTTGGCCTGAAATATAGGTACCCAGACTTCAAACCAGACCACCCTGAACATCTAGAATTTCGTCAGTTTCACGGTCAACTCTACGAAACTCATGATAATACTCTTCTAAGAGCAAACAAATTTCATTATGATGTCATACGATATCACCTGCGCAGTATAAGTGGTTATTGATAACTTTCGAATGTTACTGATAAACGTACAGTTAGAATCTACTCGAAATACTTATTAAAGATAAAATACATATTTTCATTTCACGTGTATATTGCTCGTATCATTTAACACACTTGACTCCGAATACCTACTTAAATTGCCTAAATTTTAGGCGTGCCGCTACCAATCCACTCATTGCGAACTTTTCACTACGAAATACTTATAACCTCCAAGTTACATACATAGTTGCTCTTTTAAACGCCAGAAACGAGAAAAAAATTCGAATTAGAAACACCTTACGAATAGTCTACGTAGGTGACAGGTGTACCGTTACAAAAACGTCGGCTTACGCATCACATCTTGTGCTTGTGCACGAATTACGCGGCCATTCTCATTTTCAAATCGTGAAGCGGCGTCAAATTAAATGGTGCGAACAAGCGGAATCTCATGAGCAATCTATTGCTGCATAATGAAGAAATCAAACGGCACGTTGCCAGATATTTTTCACTAAATGGACGGGCGATCTGATTCTTTTATCTCTCTTTTTTTTCGTCATCCGTAATTAATTTATTTTGATAAATTCTAACTACGATATTTATATAGTTTACGTATACGTTCAGCTGTCTCGACGAGTAAAAGTGAATTCGACCTTCGTTCAGATTGCAAAAACTTCATTTTCATTTAACGTGATTTCAGATCTGTTTATATGTATTATATGTACCTACATAAAATTGTAATCGCGTTTGAATTTGACGACACGGAAAAATTTAAAAAAAAAACGAATTTATACGTTTAAAAAAAAATCAACAAAATAGGTAGGAAAAAGTATACCTAGTTATTACAAATTTTACATTATGTCAAACGAGGGATTTGTCAACCATCTAGTTCATTGTAATGATTTTATTTCTAGTCATATTATTATCGAACACGCTCGGTATACATTTCAACAAAAGAGAAATTACATTTTTCAAACGAGAACAGCTCAACAAAGCGTAATTATTATTTTTTTTAATATTACAAGGAAGTTTGGCAAACACGCTTTTATAACACTATTAGTATAAATATAAGAAAAAACAACACGAAGGTAAAATTCACTAGTATTTCGAAAACGAGCTTATATAGGTATAAGAAAAAAAAAACCTCGAATGAAAATAGCAACTGTTTATCCGAATGCTGATTACAATGGATATTTAAAAGTACTATAACGGGGTGTCTAACTTGATTTTTTTTTAAATTCATGACTTTTTCATGAACAATATTTCTAAATTTCCAGGGCCCCACCCCCCGGCATAAACTTAGCATAACTTGGAAGAAATATGGGGGGGATCCCCTCATTTTATTTTTTCCCCTACATTTTGAGGTAAATGTAGCTATTTAAAAAAATGGGAGGGAGCGAATGCCCCTTGAACACCTTAAGTTATGTCTATGACATCCCGATACTCCTTTTCTTGTAACCAAAACAATTTTTGATATTATCCGGGTAAAATTAAAAATTCGTTTAAAAGTGAAATTTTTTCAAACTGTTGCATCTTCTCAAAAAAAAAAAAAAAAAAAAAAAAAAAAAAAAAAAAAAAAAAAAAAGAACATGGGCTATAATACTACATATTGTGATTTCTCTGAGAAGAAAATTAATTGTCTTGAATTTTTTTTATAGGAGGAAGGAAATTTATATATATATTTTTTTTTTTTGAAAAAATACCCATTTCTTGGAATGAAAAAAAAAAGAATTTTGTGTTCTCATTTTTGGAATAAAAAGTTCAAAAATTTCAACATAGAATTTTGAAATTGTTATTGGAATAAAAACAAGTAGGTATTCAAATTTTTTTGAAATAGAGAAATCTCAATTTCTTTTGTGGTGGAATTTTTTCGGAGGAAGAAATTTAAGGATTTTTTAAAATAAAAAATATCCAAAAATCTCAGACACTAAAAAAAATTTCATATTTTTAAACTTCTTTCTCAAAAAAAAATAAAGAAAAAAAGATTTTTGGATATTTTTTATTTTAAAAAATCCTGAAATTTCTTCCTCCGAAAAAATTCTACTCCAAAAGATTTGAGAATTCTCTATTTCAAAAAAATTGAGTACCTACTATAATGTGTTTTTTTGCTTTGAAATTTTCCAAGAGTATGGGGCAAGAAGTCATTTTCTGCACCAAAAATAAAACGTTTTTAATCGTATTACCTTCATATTATGAGGAATTATTCGAAAATTGTGAATTTTTTATTCATTTACAACTTCACGAGCTTTCAATTAAAAGGGCATTTACCTACAATTTGAGCCAGATATTTCCTTGTGACGAGGTCATTTCGATGCATATTCATTAATTTACCGAAATAATCACTAATCTAATTTAGTCCATTTTTCAGCTTTTTAAAAGAAACCAGTACGTAAGTATCGACGAAAACAACACCATCGTAATATCAGTCGTTCCTTAAAATATCCATTTTATCAACTAATTATAAATATTGATTAACTCGAGCCGCTGAATTAACAAATCTAACACCTCTGAAAATCGAAGCATCGACGCTTTTGTTCCTCGAAAAGGTATCCAATTTATACGTCTTCGAAATGAATACGAATCCCAATCCCAAATCGTCAACTTTTCCCTTTAGACGATATATTATGTACCTTGTTACTGAGAAAGTTGAAATTGGAAAGTTTTGCAATTTATTTACAGTTTCTCGGCGCAACGGTAAGTTTTCACGATAAAATATTGAATAGGTTGATCCGATCAAGGCGATCGTCTAGAAGAAAAAAATAATTTTCGAAATGTTGCCATCGAACGGTGTTATTTTCTCATTCGACGCGTAATTTCAATAATATTCGAACGATAGAAAAATTTCGTCAACGGAATGACGTCTACGTGTATACGAAATTTGTGTACGTTTATCAAAAATACAGACCGTGTAACTTTTCGAGAAAAATTCTTCGGTATTGAAAGAATTGAGTAACAGTTTGTCTACAAATACAATAACAAAACGCATACTTCCGCGGCCGACATTTTATCACACATAAATATAACTAGATCCGATAATAAATCAATGACCGCGATTACACAATATAAATATAAACGTATACACAATTTTATTTGTACCACATGCGCGAGAATACGTAGGTATACAATATACATACGTACATAAATATCGATACGTTAAAATTTAATGCAGTAGTAAATTCTCGAACTATAAGCTCGACTCAACGAATCGTTCGCGATCGCGATGCTATGCGCTTTTCCCAATTATTTGCTTAGTTTGACACTCGTTTTGTATGTACTTATGTTTCTCGTTTGAGCAATTTTTACTTAATAAAAACAACACGCGCAATTCGCCGTAAAATTACAAAATTTCTCGAACCAACCCGATAGCAAATAGGCGTATTACGAAAATTTTTTTGACGTTTTGGAAATTGCGTTAATTTTAGACCAACTACTAATTTATTATCCGCCTTACGATAAATTATGCGTATTTTTTATTCTTCGTTTAACATTTTTACACATTTCCTTGCGAGATTTTTTATTTGTGAAAAATCTAACGAAATAGGTTGTTTTTTTTGTCGCGTCGGAGTTTTTCAGTAAACAATAGTCAGCTTTTTTTACGTGTCGCTTTAATGCATATCCGCATCACATATTTAATGCATATTGAATTTATTCCACTTTTATTTTTTTTTGAAAGTAAAATACTACAGAACAAGGTTTGGGTAACTTTCGTTGTATCGTATTAATATGAAATGGAAGGATAGAAAATGAAACGATACTTTTTTATTCGAGATTGGAGGCTCAGCATCTAGATCTGATTTTAAGATAACTGGTGGTTTCCAAAATTTCGAGAATAGAAACTTTAGGGGGAAATTTTGATTAAAAATGACTGCAAAATCAAAATTTCAAGAATTATTTTTTCAGTTGTTGAAGAACCTGAAGAAAAGAAATTTAAAAATTGAAAATGTAGATGAAATTCAAAAAATGTCAATGAAAATAATTCTTAGAAAATTCTTGGAAAACGTAGGAAAAATTCAGAAAAAAATATCTGAAAAATTAAAAGTTTGGAAAATTATTTTTTGAAACCACAAGAAAAGCAATTTCTCAATTTTTTACTATTTTACTGTTTTTTTTTTAATTTTAATTTTAATTTAAAAAAGTTCTATCAAATTTCGTTTGAATGCAAATTGTAAAAATTGAACTCAAATTTCTTTTATATAGGTACCTAATTTACCTATAGGATCCTAAAATTTTTTGATACGCAAATTTTTGAAGGTTTCCCAAATTTTTTTAAATGTTGCCTGGAAGTTTTTCCCAAAAATTTTGTTAATTTTTTTTCAATTTTAAATTTTAAAAAGATTGCGACGTTAAATATTGTCAATAAATAAATAAATAAATAGATAAATTTAAAAAAAAACGGACAACAATTTTTAATTTTATGCAGTAGCTTTTTTGAAATTTTGTTGCAACATATTTTTTTCAATAATTAGTTTGAAGGGAAGCTTTTAAAATTTAATTTTAAAATTAATATTTTAATTTTTTGCATTTTTACCATTTTTAACAAATTTTGCTTGAAAGTAAATTTTTAGAACAGAGTTCAAATTTTTTTGTCAATAAGTTTCATTTTACGATTTTTTTTTTCAAAATTAGGTAGAGATTTAAATCTAGATATTTTTTACAGTTCTGGATACTGAATTTCAATTTTTTTTACAATATTTTTAAATTCTGTTCTATAACACAATTTTTTCAAAATTAAATACGAAATAAAAATTTTTATAAACTTTATATGTTCAAAAAAAAATTCCGAGCTTTTCTGAATTATTTTAAACTTGGTTCAAAAACAGTAATTTGAATTAAATTTCAAGTCAATTTGTTTTTGAATTTTCAGTCAGTTTTTGATAAATACTCGTATCAACAAATTAGGTGATACAATGGCCAACAGTGACTTTTATATGCAAATAGTAGATAAGAAATAATAACTTCTGACAAAAAACTAAAAAAATACTTTGAAAAAACATACACATTGATGCTTGCCATTATTATCAAAAAAAAATGCAAATTTGAATACAGCTGCCTTAACAAAGCAAAAAAGCAAAAACTTTGAAAATTTTTGAAAAAAAAACAGAAGCTTCAACATATAAGCAGGACTTTTGTAGGTAGTAGTGATGTACACCTACTGAAGAAATTTAGAATTTTTCTCACCACAATTATTTTTAAAAAATAAGAAAAATTCCCTTACACAACTCTTTCGTATCTCTCCACTTAGGTACATGAAAAAATATCCTACGAGAACCTCTACCGACAAACATTATATATTACAATCGAACACCCACTTTAATGTCAATATTAACAAAGACAAACACCCAACCGATGATGTGAATTTCGAAAAAACAAACCTATAGATACGATAAAATTTACTCGAATGAACGCCTTTGAGACAATGATAATGATAATACAAAATTACGAGCACGCGTTCATTACATAACCCTGCAGCAGACAAAATACGTACGAGTAACACTATGTAGAATAATTCACAGATATTTCGCAATACGTTTGACCGTTATTTTTATAATGTCGTTTACCTATGGTAAATAATAAGAACAGAGCCACTTAAAAAAACGAACCCCTATAATCACATTTAACCGTTGTTAACTGCCAGCCGATTCTTTTCTCGTAATTATTCGCCATTTAGAAACACCCTATAGAAAATATCTCAACAATGAATGCATCTGGTAATAAACTGGAATACAATAATGAAATTCAATCAAGTCAAATAGCATCTAACAAAATGTCACCAATTACGTGGAAAAAGAGGTTTCGAATGTACACACGAGTAGATCATCACTTTTTCGATTATACACTCTTGGAACAACTTCCCTTTTTACAAATGTAATAAGACGCAAGATTTCCAGGAATTAAAAATATGCTTAATATATTTAAACCATAGGTACAAACTCGACGGTTATATATGTGTACGCCCAAGCATAAAGGGACCATTTGGCCGGTTTTAGTTTAGGAGATACAGCCGTTTTTGTGATCTCGAGTCAAGATTGTCGATTTTGGGATTTTTAGCGTTTCTTGTAGAATGAACCCTGCTCTATCTCCTGACACTCTCCTCCCCCTACCTACCTCCAAACCCGAGATATCTTCGTTTGAAAAAAAATGAAAAGGGACCATGTTGGCGATTGAAATTTTTTTCATTTTTTTTTTACAAAAAATCGTTGTAAAATCGGTAATATCGATCTGAAATACTGTTTTTACCACTTTACAACATTTTTTCGATATACCTGAGCGATCTAATTTATCCTTTTCGTACTAAAATCAATTTTCCAGAAAAGGGACCATCTTTTCGGTAACCATTTCTCCAGCTGGAGCAGCTGACATTTTTCGAAAAAAAGAAAAATCTGCAATCGCGATAACGGCTAATTAACAGGTCGCTAACAATTGCAATTAATTCGACGAATAAATCGTCTCCGAGCGTTTACGACGTACGGTACGCGCGCCAACGGTGAGCTAAGAGCAGAAAAATACTCTTGAGGTCGATCGCTGCTGTTCCATCTCATTAAAATATACCTTGACACGGATTATCTGTGTACTCGACCCCGCGCCCACGCCTTCGCGAGGACGATGCTATCACCACCCGAACACCCTTGGTCATACCGCAATGCCATTCGCTACCGTGTCATATCCGATATTACATTAATTATAATGAAATTGCACATGTGTGTGCCCTGCCTGTGCCATGCCATGCCGATGGAAAAAAAATCAACCAGTAAATGGAGAACAGAACGAGTTTAGATGTCGCGAGCTGATTCTTTACTCACATTGGTTTTAACAAAATCAACCGTTGGCCTAACAATATATCATCTTCAGAAGGTCGAATCTTCGCGGTAAACCCTTCGAATTAATTACAATCGCACGCTTGAGTTGATTAAGGACGTATTTGGCACCGTGTTTGTTTAATTACTCGACAAAGTTGTATCTACTTTACTATCAACGAGTACAGCGAAACGTCTTTTTGACAAAATTTTCAAGTTCAGTGGTATAGACACTTCATTTTGCCAATTTTCCCAATACGAACTTTACAAGAACCTTTGAAAATTATTCTAATGCCCACAATGGCGAAATGAAGACATTACATTAAAATTGCAAATTGATAAGTTCATTTTTGTCAACTTTTGACTGAATTTTGTCAATTTTATTTTCATTTTTGAGGGATCAATCTCTCTATTGTAATACTCTTTGAAATAAACTTCATCGAAAAACAATCATGGATCAACTAAAAATCACGTATGATTCTTCGAAGTCTGTCCAATTGGGGGAAAACTACCGGCTTGTCAGGGTCGCCAATTTAGAATTTGCTAGGTTATGTACACCAATAGCTTGATTTCTTCCGGAATGGGCTGTAGATTGTTGAATATATGAAAAATATTTTTTTCTCCAAAAAAAATTGGTTAATTTTTTCTCCAAAAAATTGAGAAGTTTTTTCATTAAAAAAAAAATGGAAAATTTTTTACTGCTAAAAAATTGAGAAACTTCTCACTTCAAAAAAGAAATGGGAACTATTTTACGACAAAGAATTGGAAAACTTTCAAAAACTGAGAAATTTCTAAAAAAAAAAAAATGTAAAATTTCCAATTTCAAAAGTAGAGAAATTTTCTACTTCAAGAAATCGAGAAAATTTCCACCATAAAAAGGAATCAAAAAAACACTTCACCCTAGAAAAATGAGAAATTTTTCACTTTAAAAAGCTGAGAAATTTCTACAAAAAAGTTGGGAAATTCACCACAAAAAATTGAAAAATTTTAATCCGCAAAAAAGTAAGAAATATTCTACTTCAAAAAATTCAGATTTTTTTCAAAAAAAAAATTGAAAAATTTCTTACTTTAAAAACAGAGAAATTTTCTACTTCAAGAAAAATGAGGTATTCTTTACTTGAAAAAAACTGAGAAATTTTTTACTTCAAAAAAACTGAGAAATTTTCTGGTTTAAAGCAATAGCCAATTTTTCATTACAAAAAAAATGGTATATTTTTCATCACAGAAAATTGGGAAACTTTTCACTTCAAAGAAATGAAAAATATTCTAGTACTTTAAAAAACTGAGCATTTCTACAAAAAAAAAAAAAAATTGGAACATTCCTTACTTCAAAAACTGAGAAGTTTTTTCTTTAAAAAAATAAGAAATTTTTATCACAGAAAATTAGGAGACTTTTTACAGTTTTCACTCCAAATAAATAGAAATATTTTTCTTCAATAAACTGAGAATCTTCTACAAAAAAATTGTAAAATTTTTTACGTACTTCAAAAACAGAAATTCTCTGCTACAAAAAAATTGAGAAACTTCCAACTTCCAAAAAAAAAAAATTTTTTGCAACAACAATAATATGGAAATTTTTCACTCTAAAAAAAAATGAGATCTTCTTTCTCTAAAAGTGAGAGATTTCTTTCTGAAAACAAATTGTCTTAAATGTGGCAAAAATTGTATTTCGAGGTGAAAAATTAAGGTGTTAGGTAGTTGGCAAATTCGCAAAAGTGACGAGGCTGATGACCTACTTATTTTAGGTTAACCTGAAATACTAAAATTCACATTTGGCAATTTTCAGTCGTCCTTCTTCAAATTTTTTTCACACCATTTCCGAACAAAATAATGAATTCTACCTCTAAAAATATCTACGTTCATCGCATTAACTTTATAGCCTCATTTTGAGCAATTTAAACTACAAATATTTACTCATAACAAAATTAATCCTTCCATTATCCGTTCAAATGGGGAAAATAATCGAAAACACAATCAGAAACCTATTGAGAAAATTTCGAGTTAATTATCGTTAAAAACACAAACGACCCTACCAATCACGAAAATTAATATTTCATAATTCGAAAAACTTTCCAACGAAGCGAGGTTCAAAAAATGAATATTACAAATTCGGAATCGCGACAAAAGTTGATTAACTAATTAAAAATGCATGTAAAATAATAAAAAGCCGGACGAAACAGAAATTTTGCCTTTGTAATATTCGAAACTCGTTCGAAAGCATTTTCATATTTTTAATAACGCTTTAAAAGTTTATATAAACTTCAAAAAGCTCATCACAATATGCTGAAATTTTCTAATAGAATTTTTAAACACACGACGTATAATTAAAAGGGTCGAATATATAGCTGAAAACTTATTCAAGTTGGTATTAATTTATGATTGAAGAATGAAAAAAAAAAAAAAAATGCGAAAACCTTCAAAATAATCGCATAATGATTGCTATCTTAATCAGAAAGATAAGTCTGCAATACAAAGCCAAGCCAAATAACGCCATAAACCAGTCAATGGTGTCCACTATAGTAATTTTCGTTGTTTCAAAACAACATTGACCTTCTTTAACATGAAGTTGGTGAAGTAAAACAGTAACGAGGTAACCCGTCAAATAAGCCGAATCGCTACCAACCGTTTTCCAAATATTATTTGCCCATATCTTACTGGCAGACTAATACCTATTGGGCTACATATTTTTTTATAGACTGAAAAATACAACTAGTTATTCAATTTGTTGAATTTTACCAAGTCCAATACTACACAGATACTTGATATTCAAAATTGGAGAGGAGGAAGGGGTCCTATCGAGAATTTTGTAATAACCAAAATTATTTCCAAGACTTAAAGCTACAACTTTTGTATGAAATTTTTTTCAATTGGACCCCAACCTACCCACCAATTTCGCGTAACACTCAGAAGATACAAATTAAAAATTAGTGGTAAGATGGAGTGAGGGAGGGAGGAAAGGAGGGGCCAACTGGAAATTTTTTCAAATAAAATTTGTAGATTGAGGACTTGGAAATAATTTTTCTAACACAAAATTTTCGATTAGACCCTTCCCTCCCCTTCAATTTTGCATAATATGACTTAAGTTAGATACTTGAAATATTATTAAAAATTGGAGGAGGTAGGGGTCCAATTAAAAAAAAATTTCAAACAAAAGTTGTAGCTTGAAGTCTTAGAAATAATTTTGGTTATTACAAAATTTTCGATAGGACCCCTCCCTCCCCTCGAATTTTGAATATCAACTTATCTATGCATAGTATTGGACTTGGTAAAATTCAACATACAAAGCGCAACTCTTCATCGATTAAAGAGTGATTTTTCTTCCATCGAATTCGAGTTTTTGAAATTTTAATTTAATCACGAACTCTTACGACGAAGATCAAAATGACCTATTAAATTCGTTCTGGCGAACGCAATCAACGACTCGACGTGTACATTTCGTGCGTCATTTCTATAAGATATTTCACTATCCGCAAAATGAAAAATTTCCTACGGCCATCTCGACAACTTTGGTAAGATAAATATTACATTACTGGTAAGCTGCAACGCCACCGTAACTACAGGAAACATTATACACGCAATACGGTTATTGATAGCAAGGGCAAATAACCTAATGGTGTCTGCTGCAATCTTAATGAAACACGCCGCGGGAAATTTTGTCAAGCACCGCTTCACATAGAAGCGGCTGAAGGTCTTGATCGCGTATTTCGATTGTCTCTTGCGAAAAGTTTCATAAACATTTTATTCCTATTTTCCTTAACAAATCGACGAACGATTTGTAAATTTTTTGGTCACGACAGATACGTCTGACATCTACGTAATGCTCCAAAATAAACACCATACGCCCAGAATGTTTACAGCTTACACGTTAACGCGTGATTCGAAAATTGATACGATATTAATTCCTACGCTTTAAAAATATAGTAATTTTGTCGTCGAAATAAATTTAAATCGCTTTAGCGAGCTACCGGATCCGGTGATTTTGTTCAAATCTTCGCTGCAGGCTGTGGAGTTCGCGAGCCAAGCTTTAGATTCGGTCGTTGCAGCTTGCGATGGCCACTAATTTAACTCATAAGCGAATAAAATCATCTGCATTGCGATGGAAATCTTACCTTACAAACGAAATCCTGTTTTGAGTGTATATTCACACACATATTCAACGAACTGCCTTCTAGCTCGTCTAGAATCATATATTTATCGGCGACCAAAGACACCGGTGGGCATTTTCTAACGTGCGGCTCGTACTGGAGTACGCCGTTCGAAGAATTAGATCTTTGAGTTCCGGCCGAAAAGGCAACCGGCGGGGATGATACGCGGGGTTGGTAAGCAGCCACTTCGGATCCATTTTCAGCGACCGCATCGTCGGCTGTCACATTCACCGAAGATTGTTCCGAAGCATTTCTTTCCGCTTTGTTTTCCAGACTCAAAAAAGCAGCTAAAACTCGGTCCACTTGCATCGAATCCAATGATTTTCCTCGAGTCGAGGACGCAGGTGATGAAAAGAAATCCGATGTTGTACCTTTAGCCTGCACCAACCCCTTGTACGTTGGCGAAATTTTCACTTCCTTTGGTTTACGTGCATCGCTCGTCCCATCAGCACAACCACTGAATGTATTAGAATGATTTTATGTGATCCATCTTGGATGTATTTCTTGGAATCGTAGCAAACCTATAACATATAAATCAATCGAACAATAGTAGTCATCTTATGACGATTGGACGGAAGCTTAGCGTTACGTTAAAATTAAACATGATTATGGTAAAATCTGTTCAACTTGCACCACACATAAACACAGACATAATCGATGACGCATATGTTGGTAGCTCAAAAACATTTTCGATGACATAGTGAAATATGTTCGCGTCTGGATTGTATTTCTTTAGTGTACGTAAGTAGGTAAGTACATAGTAGATTGCACATTGAAAATCCTACTGTAGCAACCGTCGCGTCTGTTTGTTTCTTTTCACATGTGAAATACATCAGGTAACGCGACTTACCGGAAAGAGATTCACCGAGAAAACTGCTAACAGATATAGAGCAGGACAAGCCGACAATTTTTTAAAGTATGAACCACACTATACATTTTAAACCAGATATTTCAACGAATGGTAAATATTTTAAAATTGTTATTGAGCCAACAACAATGATGAGATGTATCGTATAATCAAAATGCAAAAATAATAAAAAATTGTTCAATGTTCAACTATCCAAACAACTGATCCAATCAGCCGCTTTGAAAATAAATGAAGACGTCATTAATTTATGTTTCAAGTTTTAATGATTAAAAAAAAACAAAAAAAACGCAATAACGTGGCAAAACATTTCCATCATTAGAGAATACTCGAAATGAACAAAAATGAAAGCAAAATGAGAAATTACGAACGCTGGAAAACTATTGCTACGTATAGGTATAGGTAAACAGTTCTTAAAAAAACAAAAAAACTTGATGAAAACATACTCGTAAAAATTCAACAAAATAGAATCAGGCAAATTAATGGAATCCCAGGTATTTTTTGGTCATACTTTAGACAATTTTTCTCCAAAAATGTGATTACACGAGTAACTATTGCGAGGTGCAAGGGGGTGCAAGGTGCAATCCATCATCAAATGATGCACTGGACAAATCAGGTCGAAGACTCGAAGTGCATCAAACAAGAAGAGGGTACCTAATTTATTCATTTCATTTGAAAATAAATCAAAATAATTATGCTTATTTGAAAGCGAAACCCATCAAAGGGTTTCAGTTTCTTTAGCTATGACATTACTCTTCTGTTCAATGTTCTTTTACCTGACTGCTTTATCAAAATGTCAAACATGATGTCGAGTGAAGTTGAAAGTTATCACATTATTTCGAAGCCTCGAAGGTGACGTTTATAACAAATTTATCAAAGCGTGGAACTTTTTAATTTGATTTTTCAAAAAGACAATCGAGCTTATATTCAACTTTTGAATCGAGTTTCGTAATAATTTCACGGGAAAAGAGACCATGCCAATCGTCAGTCGTTGATATCAATGAACACAAAAAGCAAAAGCTATGGAACAATAATTTATTGAATGTATTAACGAGTCGATCGAAATTCTACATACCTCAATAGATTAATCCAGGGATGTACATTCCGTATCCGTAGCAAATGAACTTCAAAATAATTTTAAATATTAAAACATCGAAAAAAGAAAAAGGAAAATAAACAAAAATATAGCAAATCGACAAAAAAGGGAAGCAAAAATGAACACTATAAATTGCGCATTGTACAAATTATATGAAAATATAAACCGGCATTAAAACATTAACATTAAGAACACTAAAATCCCGACAAACAGGATATCACAGCTGGTTCAAATTAGCCCGAATTTTGGCATTTAAAAGCTCAAAGCACTGCAATGGACACGCAGCGATTTACTTTAAACGCACGCACACACGACACACACTCAACATCAGGCTCCGGTAAACTGACGAGTAGGGAGTCTCCGAAACAACCGTTGAAAATCGTTATGTTTCCTACATTGTTGAAACTTGGAAGTAACAAGGTGTAAAAGGGGGAAGGGAGGGATTGTTTAATAGGTATCGTGATTAGAAATACGTATCAAGCAACTCAGCGATTTTAGTAATGAGCAAATTTATCGGCGGACGTAATTATTTTTATCGGTTACATCCTGTGAGAAATTGATTTCTTTGAATTTTTTAAAAAAGCTCCTTATGAAAAATGGAATTGAGCTGTTGGTTGTAGGTTGAAGCCGTGTGTGTCGATTGAAGAGGAAATTCTATGTTGAATTATAATACGTACCTAGGTTCATATTATTTTATTAATGAAGCAATAAATTTTTATGAATGGGGACGTGATGGACATGAACAGATAAAAAGGAGATAGAATAATGAAATAAATTTTTTCTCCGACAAAATTTTTATTCCCACTAATATAAATTTTCTTTAAGCTTTCACCTTAACCTAACGTTATTTTTACCCAGAATTTTGGTGAATCCTGGTGAATCAATCTTTAGTTTTATAGGTAGGTACCTATTTAAAATTGTCGTTATGTGTTTTGGAACTTGTGTAAAAATTATATTGTTTTAAAATTTTAATTCAAACTGAGATTTAAAGGTAGCTTATTCTAATGACGATTTTTTCTAAATGTTGAGAGAAAGAGAAGATTATTCATCTTTATCAATAAATGTTGCTTGTGAAATTTTGTACATTGCATTGTTTCGCAATATTATTTATCTTAAATGAAAGTATGTTTCATTGTGAAAAACTAATGTCTATTAAAATTACGTTTACTGACCCTCGGAAAGATTTTTTGGGTTAATTGGAAAAGATTATGATAAGAAATTTTTGTATACGATTAATATAGTGCATGATGCAAAGTAAGATATTTTTCAATCTAGATTACGTAAAATTAGAAGTGACGTAATGGATCCGTACGCCAAACCCTCCGTCCGACAGACCCTCCGTAAAAACAAAGTTTTTTTGCAGGTCCGTCAAATCCTCTTTACCATAGTATCCCTACGACGACTAGTTCCGTACGACAAATCCTCAGCATAAACTGAAGACCCTTGAAAGCTGTTAACCGAAGTACCCGTACGACAAACCTTCCGTACAACAAACCTTCCATACGACAAACCTTCCCTACGTCATCTTTCTGCTATTTGAATTTTAAAAAAAATTGGTACCTTTTGCCCTAGAAATTCATTTTAGCTGACTTTCATTTGAAGAGAGGTTAGGTTAAGGTTGGGTTTAAAAACAGTTGAGGTGAAGTTAAGTTAGATTGGGGTTTGGATAATCTAAAAAACAACTAGCCGACCTTTCACTTGAAGAGAGGTTAGGTTAAGGTTGGGTTTAAAAACAGTTGAGGTAAAGTTAAGTTAGGTTGGGGTTTGGATAACTTAAAAAACAACTATAGCCGACCTTTCACTTGAATGGAGGTAACAAGGCCTCTACTAATGCTATTGTGGATCGAATGTCGCACTTTTTTTCAAAACTCATCAAGTCATTTTTGCCAAAATCATCCGCACGACAAATTCTCCGTACTTTCACAATACGGAGAGTGTGTCATACGGATGATTTTGTAATGATGAAATGACGCACTTATTTAATAATACGTTTTTGCGGAGGGTTTGTCGTACGTAACATTTGTCATACGGATTATTTTGCAAACTACAAAATAGGTTTTTGTATTTTTGCGGAAGCTTTGACGTACGGAGGGTTTGGCGTACGGATCAGATGGCTTCAAATCGTAAAATTACACCAGTTGTAATTTTTTCATTAAAAACTTAATGTTAATCGATGAAGATTCTTATATTCGCAACACTCAATAAAATGATAAAAACTTATACAACCTACCTACATGCCTATTAAAATTTTATCATGTTCAGTTCAAAGAATATCCACAACTGTCTCCAAATAAATTAATGCCAATCTGCGGTTAGAAGGTAAAAATAAGGTAATTTTACTTCGAAAAAAAGCGAAAATAGTTTTCGAAATTTCGTACTCGTAAAAATCGATTACTTGTTCTTCTTTCCTTAAAGTTACACTTACACATTATTTGGATAAATAAGAAAAATTAGTCAGGTTGAAAGTTGAAACATTACAATTTTTCTAATATACCTAAATCAACTAATGGTAGACTAATAATGTTTCAGTTTAAATTAAAGACAATTTTTAATACCTACATGTGTATAAAATGTGTTTCAAAAATGTTATTGCTTGACTGCCTATAGCCTAGAGCTGTACTGTAGCGTGTACTATTTACTAAATTACAGGGATGGAAACCCGATAACCTAAACTTAAACCGAAAACCGATAAACCTAAAAAAAAAACGATTGAATTTTGAAGAAATCAAAAACCTAAACCGAAAACCTGAACTTTTAAACGTTTTGTTGTTGTTTTTCCAAGGTTTTACGCATTAATTTTGAGAAAACCCTGAGAAAACCGATAAAACTCAAAAAAACCGATTGAATTTAAAGCAGGGAAGAAAACCAATTGAAACCAAAACCGGGTAAAACCACCACCACCAGATATTTCAATTGGTTTTCAAAACCATTTGGAACCATTACAATGAACTTCAAAAATTCATTCAAGAACCACCACCAAAAAGAACCAATTCCTTTCGAAAAGGCAGGGAAGAGAACCGTTTGGAACCACAACGAAAAATAATTTGCTGAAATAACCACAACCACAACCACAAGAAAGTGGTTTGAAAATAAAAAACCACCATCACCACCACCACCATTTTCAATTTCCTTTACAATGAAAACCAGAACCACCACCAATTAATGGAATTGGTTCTTTTTGGTTCTAAAAAGAGAAATAGTGGATTTGAAAGGGAAGGAGGCGTCCAATCAAAATTTTTGTTATGACCAAATTTATTCCTAGAACTTCAAGCAACAACTTTGATTTGAATTTTTTTTTAATTGGGCCCCTTACCTACCCCCTGTGGCCTGTTTTCTTCATTTTTCTGATTTTTCAGCGCTCTGGAAAGTGGAAACATTATTATTTTTTGTTTTTTATTTGAATGTATATTATTTAATTTAAATTTATTGCAATATTGCGTTTGTAACTTGTAGGCAAATTAATTTTTTATTCAAATTTCAAAGATCTGATCTTTTTTTAGTTCTTTTGTGGTATAATAGGAAGCACGAAAATGGTTCCATCTGGTTCTGATGGTTAATGCCATAGATAAATGGTTTAAACGTTGGGAAATATTTTTCATACTACGAAATGGAAGCAATTCGATGAAAACCAATTGAAAAACCAAAACGGAACCACCACCACCACCACCACAACCATTTGAAATGGTTTTTAATTTGAGAATCACCACCACAACCATTTGAAATGGGTTTTAATTTGAGAACCACCATCACAACCAATTAATCAAGCAAAACCAAAAACCCAGAACCAGAACCAATCAAAAAAAAATAAAAATTAAATGGATCCACTTTAGCACCAAAACCTTTTGAAAATTTTTAAAAACCAAAAACCAATTGGAACCACCAGTAATTTCAAAATTTTCTCAAAACCACCATCACCATAACCAATTGGGTCTCAATTGGTTTTCTTCCCTGATTTAAAGAACCCCGATAACCAAACCTAAACCTAAACCAAATACTTTAAATTAATAATACTGGAAACTCAATGCTTTTGATTTGACTCCCAAGAAGAGCGCTCTCTAAGCGGCTCGGCATGAAACTAATTCCAGGTTTTCGACTAATCGTCGCGTGATTCGCCCTCTGATTGGTCGAAGACATGACGATCGGTCGAAAGTCTGAGAATAGTTTCATGCCGAGCCGCTAAAACTGCTAAAAGAGCGCTTTTGTCGAGGCCACTTTTCCCCATTGAAGTTTCCAGTAATTTAAAGTATTTGCCTAAACCTTTATTTCAAAAACCTTAAACCAAAACCTAAACCTTTATTCAATCGGTTTTGCCATCCCTGCTAAATTACTATTCTATCACGTAAAAATTATGTTTTACATTATTTACATTATTATTTTTGATTCTTGATAAGATTCCTACCGCCAAACAGAAACAATTTGACATCGATGAGACGATGACATCAATTAATTTATGAGTAGAAGTACCTGTTTAATCAAATCAGACAATCAGAATCAGGAATTCAGGAGAGTAATAAATATTTAAACCTTTGTTTCTTCTTTTTCTTCGTTTTCCCAACTGGTGATGAATTATATCAGCACTACTGCGACTAGAAATAACTATTTTGATTTTGAAGTACATATTTTTATTCTTTGGCAGAATTTAGATAAAAAACTGAATTTCAAATTTTTAAATTTTGAAAAATTAGGGAAAAAAAAATGCAATGCCGTTATAATTTGACAATTAGACTGTAGCCTGCGCTGCAATCGCTGATATCAAAAACCAAAACCAACAAATCGTAAAATTTTGTCGAAGGGGTAGGGGATAAGGATAAAATATAAAAATAGGAAAAGGGAAAATGGTTTTTAAGTTTTTTTGAAAAAATCTTATTCTGCTATTTTCCTAAATGTTTGTCCAATTTTTCAGTTTGTAGGACGAAATTCCTCTTCAGCATGTGATCAACACATCCTGTTACTTTGAACTTTTGGAAATCTATTGAAGAAACAGATGTAAGTACAAGTAACTTGCTCATTACGCGTTTTGATAAAAATGCCAACATAAATCGTCATTATTACTTTCCGTAAGTACTATTTTAAAGTGTTTATTTCATTCTAGATGTTGACTTTAAATTACACTTCTCAGCGAACTTAGCTTTCTTTCATTTCATCCATCGAACAATACATGGGAATCATGGAGTTGAGTCACAGCTTGGTATTGAATGAAGAGGCTCTGAAAGAAATTCCAGAGCCAAAACGGCCCGTATTCATCTTTGAATGGCTCCGTTTTCTGGAGAAGGTCCTTTTAACAGCTCAAAAGGCGGGTAGTAATATGTTGAGTTTATTAGACTGCTTTTTAGTTTGATTAATTATCAATCTAAATTTCCTATTGTACAGTCCGATATCAAAGGATATCAGAAAAAATTGGTAGCGCAGTTACTGGATATAATCCAAGATAATCCTGGTCCTCCAACTCGGAGATTGGTTGCTCGATGTTTAGCTACTCTGTTCAGTGTTGGCGATACTTTCCTGCTGTTTGACACTGTTAATAAATGTAATGATATCTTGAAAAACAAAGACGACTCTACTAGTTTCCCGCAAACAAAATTGTAAGTATTTGTAACTTTGCTTTAATAAATTCGATGTTACTTAATATTGTGTTTGTTTACAGAGCTGCGATTTGTTGTATTGGATTCATGTATCAAAAATTAGGTCGCATGATGGGAAGATCGTACGAAGAAACTGTTCAAATTTTAATCAAATGTTTACGGAATGCGGAATCATTAACACGTATCGAAGTTATGCTGGCATTTGAAAAGGTTAGAATTTCATTTTTGAGTCTAATTTTTTTTCGGAAAAATTACATTATTAAAATTGTAGGTCTGTTGTGGAATGGGAGGTGCTATATCAAACATTCATAAAGAAATTTACAAAGCGGCTCGACATTGTTTAACTGATCGTGTTATGGCTGTACGATGTGCAGCTTCTAAGGTAAACGAATTTATCCAAACTTTGGTCATATTTGTCATGAATTGTATCTTCATAACATTTTACAATCAATTGTAGTGTTTATTGGAAATGATTAAACATGCACCTTTCATGTATACCACTGAATTAGAAAGTATGGCTGCCCTGTGTTTTCGGGCATTTGACGGTGCTAATTACGAAGCGCGTTATGCAATAGCTAAATTACTAGGCACTTTAGTGGCATCCACCCAAACACAATCAAATAACCAATTGCCTGTATCAGGTTGTTAATTTACTTCTAAAACTCGATAAATTAATGAACTGAAATAATTTACTAATACTGAATCATTTACAGCTTCTAAAAAAGATGTCAAAGAAGTCTCATTAGACGATGCTTTTGGGATTTTAATGTCCGGATTTCTACGAGGAGGCACGGGATTTTTGAAAGGCACTGGAGAAATCATCAAAGGAAGTTCGACAGTAAATCGAGAAGTTCGCGTGGGAGTAACTCATGTAATTATTTTCCCTTCATTAAGTGCTTATTCGGGTTACATCCTGTTATTGATTGAATTTTTCTCGTAGGCGTATGTGATATTTATCCAAATTTTGGGAGCTAGTTGGCTTGAACGAAATACCACTTTTATTTTAAATCATATCCTGGATTTGGTAGCCAACCCAAAAGCTGCGTCTTCGCATATAGACGCGGTGTATTCGCGCAAATGTATAAACTTCATACTTCGAAGCATCCTCGGTCGTATGCTTAGCGAAAAAGCACAAGCTTCAACCTGTAAACAACTAGCTATTATTGTAGCTAAACAAATGGCCACAATAGGTATTATATTCTCTATTCTCTTATTTTTACTGCTCTTACGCTAGGATTCTTGTAATTATTTGATGGTCGATCGTTTGTGTAGATTTTAGTCCAGAAAATGCTAAAGACAGCAATCAAGAAACTCTCTTTGGTCAGCATTTATTAGTATGCGCATTGCAAGAAATGGGATTATTGATGTTGAGTTTGGGAACGACCGCAAATAACCTAATTTCGGATCCATCTTGTGGTACCTACACTTTTCCCATTTTCCTAATCTACGTACATATTTTAATCACAAAAATTGTACCTTTACCTTTTTTTTTGTGATCAGGTTTGATCGAAGCTGTAATGGCAGTTTTGGTTCACCCATGCTATGCTGCCAGACTAGCTGCAGCTTGGTGTCTTCGATGTATATGTATTGCTGTTCCAGGTCAATGCACTATTTTAATTAACAGGTAATTCAATTCGTATGCAACTTTTAAAAATTTGGGAAAATAATAATTCGTAATTTTTAATGCGCTTCAGATGCCTCGAAGGCTTAGAAAATATGAAAACCACCTCAGAAGCGATATCTGGGTATAGTGGAGCATTGGCTGCAGTTCTAGGAGGAGTAAGGCTTTCTCCGCTGGGCGTTCCTCATACCAAAGGCAAAGTAAGACGAATTTTATAGCTTCTATCCAAGAAACACATTTTATTATTCTAAAATGTAATCAATTATTTTTTCAGATTATATTCAATACAGCTGAAGAGTTGTTGCGTAGTGCAAACCAAAACAGTCGGCTTTCATTACATCGTACACAAGCTGGTTGGCTTTTAATCGGTTCTATTATGACGTTGGGTATGATTTTATTTTATACGTGTATTCGTATATGTTTTCAATTGGCAATTTCAGCGCAAAATTATAATTTTATTTTTTTTAGGGAGTTCCGTCGTACGGAGTTTATTACCGAGAATGGTATTATTGTGGAGAAATTCGTTTCCTCGTTCAAATAAAGAATTAGATTCGGAAAAGGCTCGTGGAGATGCATTTACGTGGCAGGTTAGTAAGATTTAGTGTACTTCGTTTGGTAATTTTTTTGAATTTTAATTCAATAATTTTCTTGACAATTAGGTGACACTTGAAGGAAGAGGAGGAGCATTGTCTTCTATGCACAGCTTCTTACAGAATTGCCCTGAACTAGTGAATGAAGACATTATCCGAAGATTGCTAACTCCAATTGAGTCTGCTATATCAATGCTTATCAAGTACGGTGTAGAACAATTTTTTTTTTTTTGTGTGTGTTTGAGGCGAGTTTTCTTTTACTAGAGATCAGTCTTTAAATATTTAATATTTTAGTATGGGATCAGTATTAAAATCCTATGGACAACATATCAAAGCACCTGCGGCTACGGTGAGACATCGACTATACGAAACTCTTTCATTGATTCCACCGCACGCCTTCGAAGGTAATTGTCTCTTGAACAAACTCGAATCGTTCATGACACCGTTTGTAATTTATTTCCAACTCGTTTTAGGTTCCTACACTCACATATTAAGACTTTTGGTATCTGAATTCACATTGAGTGAAAATCCAGCCAATACGACTTGTTCGTTGCTTCGAGCGTCGTGCCACACTGATGAATCAGTTTTACTGGGGACAGCTCCTCTTCTTCATAACGACCATCGCATCGTTGAAGATCAAGTAATTTTATTTCCACGTCGTGTAGAAATAAAATTGTGAGATATTCTGGGAGCAATATAATCAACACAATTATTGTTTCAGCTAATGGCCAGTAGCGCTTCTGGTTCTGGAGCATTGGAACATGATCCATGTTGCTTGTATAGACCAATGACGGTAAAGCTTTATTGGCGAGAATTCGTTTATTTGAAAACTGGCGATTACTAAATACCATGTTTTTTTTTAGAATGAAGAATTTCCTGGACCTTTACCACTTGGTGTAGCAGTGATTGATTCTTCGGTATCGCTATTTGGTTTGATATTTCCTCGTGTCGCAAACAAACATCGGTTTCAAATTTTGGAACATTTTGTCGAATGTATTCGACAAGCAAAATCATCTCGCGCTGACGCAGTCACGATTAATATTTTCGCTTCCTTGTTAGCTGCGCTCAAAGGTTTGACCGAAGCCAAAGGAAACATTGGTCAAGAAGATGTCAGAAAAACTGCTACAACCTTTATTGTGGTTAGTAACCGTTGATTTTAATTTTAAAATTGTGCATTTCGTTGTATGCATTTAATTGTTAAATTCAATTTATAGGGAACGTTGACAAATAGCAGTCCAATTTTACGGTGTGCTGCGGCAGAGTCCCTCGGTCGTTTAGCCCAAGTTGTTGCCGATCCAAGGTTCACAGCTGAATTGGCTCAAACTAGTTTTGATCGTTTGAGAAATGCTCGCGATGTTGCTAGTCGTACAGGGCATTCGTTGGCGTTGGGATGTATACATCGGTATGTCGGTGGCATGGGTTCTAGTCAGCATTTAAACATGAGCGTTAGTATTTTACTAGCTCTGGCGCAAGATTGTACTTCTCCTGTGGTTCAGGTTAGTCACATTGAAATGAAATTATTTTTTTTAATTTTCATAATTTTTCTAATGATTTCGAAATATTTAGGTGTGGTCTTTGTATGCTCTGTCGCTAATCGCTGAATCTGGTGGACCAATGTTCCGTGGTTACGTAGAACCATCGCTATCGTTAGCATTGAAATTACTTTTAACAGTTCCTCAATCTCACGTTGACGTACATCATTGCATTGGCAAAGTACTCTCTGCTCTGATTACCGTTATTGGACCAGAATTACAAGGTACCCGATTTCAATCGATTTTTTTCATTTATTCGAGAAAAGATTTACATTTTTCATTTTATAGGCAATGCAACCGCTACTTGTACGGCACGATCTTCGTTTCTGTGCGCTTGTGCCATCATGCAAGACCATCAAGATCCACTGGTTCAAACTGAAGCTACCGCTTGTCTCCAACAATTGCATTTATTCACTCCTAGACACGTCAACTTATCCTCTTTTGTCCCAACACTTTGTGTTAGTATTCGCAGTGAATTATTTACTTAAAATAATCTTCTAGAATTAAGAATTATCGTTGGGTTATTTTACAGAAAACATTGTCGAGTAATCATTTACTGTTGAGAAAAGCGGCAGTGTCTTGTCTACGTCAATTAGCTCAACGAGAAGCGAGAGAAATTTGCGATCACGCGTTAACATTGATCAGTGAAAATAACGAAAACGCCGCCGACGATAATTTGCCTATGACTGAAAGCGGTTTACCTGCGTTACTATTTAAACTACTTGATACGGAAACAGATAAACAACTTATTAAAGACGTACACGATACGTTGACCAGTATGCTACAAATGCTGGCTGGTGATAATCTAACACAATGGCTTTCGCTTTGCCGATCCGTTCTCACTATAACAACAGGTAAGGACTCGGAGTCGTATGACTGTTTCGGGACGTTTATAATTTACGAATAATCTATTGCAGAATCTACTACCGACAACGACGTCACTAGAAACGCGACTCTTCTCGATGAAACCGAAGAAGAAGGAGACGATTTGGCTGAATTTAAAACCGGAGACAGTAATTCGAAAAAGAATTGCATTCAGCCCCGCTGGCCTACCAGAGTATTTGCCGCCGAATGCGTACGACGTATTATTATCACGTGTCAAGCAGCTGGTCCTGCACATTTTGATTTACAATTAGCCAAAGAACTGAATTTGTCTAAAAATAAAGGTAAAACTTTAAACTCGATCGAAAATTCCAATCTAAATCATGTCTTATGTATTTGAAATATTTTCTAGGCGATTATTTGGTGTTGCACTTATCGGAATTGATACGAATGGCGTTTATTGCCGCTACCAGTGACTCGGATGAATTGCGATTAGAGGGATTGCAAACGTTGCACATCATCATTGATAAATTTTCCAAAGTGCCCGAACCCGAATTTCCCGGTCATTTATTGCTAGAACAGTTCCAGGCTCAAGTCCGTATTCGTTTCAATATTAATCTTTTGGGATCCTATTCGCAATTTTAATTCGAAAAATGAAAACAGGTCGGAGCTGCGTTGAGACCTGCATTTTCCAACGAAACCGCCAGCCACGTTACCGCTGCTGCTTGCGCGGTCTGTAGCGCTTGGATAGGCAGTGGAGTTGCCAAAGATTTGAACGATTTACGTAGAGTTCATCAATTACTTGTGTCTTCGCTGACTAAATTACAAAATACATCGAATGCCACGACTTTATACAACGAAAGTGTCGCAACTTTGGAAAAGCTGTCAATTTTGAAAGCATGGGCCGAGGTAATTTTCATTATTCTGAAGAATTTTTATGCTATGAAAATTGAAATTTAACATTATTCGTTGTTACGCTGCAGGTTTACATCGTAGCGATGGTAAACGAAGGCTACACTAGTGATATTAAAATTACTATGCCTGTAATTGAAGATGAAGAAAGTGACGAAGATTTTGGTAAATTTGAAAGCAAAGGTGAAAGTTTATTAAGTCTGGTGCAGCCTGAATTATCTTCATTGGCAGAGCATTGGCTCGCAGCGTTACGCGATCACGCCCTATTAATGTTGCCACCAGGTTTGCTCATTCTCTAGATCATTCGTCAATACAAATATCGTAAACAGTAATATTATATCAATAAATTTTACACAGAATATTCTAGTCAATTGCCCAGAGACGGAGGGGCATTTTATACGAACGATACTATGGATAGCTGTAGACCTCATTATTGTGCTACCTGGCCTGCGCTTTTGCACGCCGCTACTCTTTGGCTAACCTCGGATTTTTTCAAACAACCGCCTGTGGAGAAAAATGATAAAGGTGCTAAGAAAGCTACCGAATATTTTGGATTGATTTTTGGTATGCGTCAAGATTTCTCGTAAATTTGTATAATTTGTGGTATTTGTAGTTATATTTTATGATGATTTTTTTCCTCAGGTATATGCATGGAATCGTTATGTAACTCACGTTCTGTGTGCCCTACTGACAATGTTATTACGTGCTTACGTACTTTGTACGCGTTGTTGAGTTTATCATATCCGCGTCAGCTACTGACGGCTAATTCTAAATTACCTGTTGAAGTGTGCAATGTTCTTCATAGGTAAATAATACGACTTTATTAATTGAAATTATTCTGTTTGCATTACGTTTCTTATTTTTTATGTTATTTAGATTGATTCTAACGAAAGATCATTCAGAAATTCATAGATTGTGTATGGATGTATTGAAACAAACCATTTTAGCGGTTCAAGAATCACTGGCATCTGCAAAGAAAAACAAATTTAAAGGTGTGTATCTTTCGGCATGAATCTGTTTAAATGTACACATTTACTATAATCAAATTAAAAATGGATTTTTTATTATTAGAATTATATCCTGTCAATCAAGATGTTTCCATCAGTAGTGTCGAGGAACTAGATCTATTAGGCGAAGGTGGCCAAGATGGAAATATAAATCATACCAAAGGTTTTGTTTTCGCCGTGCTCGAAGTATGCCTGTGTTTGGTCGTAAGGCAAATGCCAACCTTGAATTGCTTATCCCTCGTTTCGTCTACGGTTCAAACCAGACAGCAGTTGTCTAGTAATGAACTCAGTGATTTAGTAGCCAATTCTATTACCGCTATGGAGTCTTTACTTGATCTTTGTTCTCCAGCTGGTAAAGTGTTTTATTAAATTAAATCTCCTATAAAATAAAAAAAGAATTACTATTGAATTGAGATATTTCATATGCAGGCGCTGTATCCATATTACCAACGGTTCTGTATCTTACTACCAGTGTTATGAAAGAGATTGCTTCGATGACAACGAATGGCAAAGCAAATAATGTAGCGGTGACTACTGCTTTACATGCGTTGCGTTCTTTTGTTACCCATAAGTATTGCGCTGATCCTAGATCAAGTCAACAATGGAAATCTTTGCTACAAAGTACCATGGCTAAGATGATCGATTTAGCAAAAACAGGTATGTGTTGACGAGTAATTCGATCCATCTCCATTCTAACTTTACGTAATCAAGAATATGAACAAAAATATTTTAACGTTGCTTTGAACAATTTTCCAGGTTCCGATGAGAAGAAAATCGACGAAGTTTACATCATGCTGGCGCTGTCAATTTTTGTTTTAAATGCTCCTGCTGATGTTATCGTGGTTCCTAATTTACAATATCCTTGCATTAATTACTTTAGACATTGCTTCCAAAGCGAAAATATTCAAGTACGAAGAATTTCTGTTGAATCTGTTCTCTATATTAGTCGTTATTGTAATCACGTTTATTCATTTTAGGTCAGAATGAAATGCGTACAGACGTTGAAACATTTATTTAATCATTCCGATAAAACTGTCTCAAACGGATATATTCTAGCTTTGGCTCCAAGGCTGGTGGAGTATTTGCATTTGGAGTCGACTAAATGTCCAAGTTCTGAATTAGAACTTCAGTTGTCCATAGAAGTGATAAACGCTGTGGAATCGTTGATACGACTGGCTGAGCCAGATAAAGGTTTGATTTGACATTTTTTATTATTAGGTGTATTTTAATAATTTTAAGTTACTTATGTCTTAAATTCGTACGCTTTCTATTTTATTTTATTTTATTTTTTACAATCTTGCCATTATTAGGGAATATTCTCCAAGGTGAGATTTATCTGGTGTGTACTGTACCGTATGTCTTGAGTGTGTTGAAACGTACGAAAAATGTTACTTACCTGTTGTTATTGTTCATTTTTAGGCGTTAAAGTATTAGGCATGCTTGTGCCAGCTTTGGTTGGATTTTTGCTGGAAGATACGATAAAATCGCCAAATAAATATCAAAAATTATTACACGAACATAGTTTACAATGGTTAACAAAAATAGGCCCCCAGTACCCGCAAGTGAGTATTTTTCAACGGGTTTCGTTCGGTTTCTCTTCAATTTGTGTCTAATTTGACTTCTACCTCAACAGGAATTCAAAACTGTAATTTATCAGAACGGAAATTTACGTTCTAAGCTAGAAGCCGCAATCCGAGCAAAAGCTCAGAAGAGTAAATTGGATCAGAAACCTGTAATTTCCAAGAGTGCGATGATTTCCACGGCCCCGACAATTAAATTAAAAACTGATTTTACTAATTTCCATTCCTAAAATCTAAAATGTTAGTATTATTTCATCATTTTATTTATTTATTAAGATAAAAGCAATATCCCTCTGTACAAATGCTTAGTTCTAATTTGCTTTTTATTTTCGACTTCAATTTTAGTTACATTTTTATTTTTTATTTTTAAGACTGCGTAATATTACCGAAAGTTCTTCCACTTTTGTTTTTGTTTTTTAATTGATTTTTATTGGTTTACCAATTACCATTAGATTTTAAATATGATTTTTTTTTTGTTTCGTTCGTCGATTGTAGAAAATATGGCTTTTTAGTAAATTAAATATATTTCTGTTGAAGTATTTCATAAACAGATTTACTAATGCATTCATTTTATTCATGCAGTTTATCAATTTATTAATACTTAATAGTTCAATTATATACCTAACAGTGTAGTTTTTTAAAATTGAAGATAACGAATGAATAAAAAAATAGTAATTTATTTTAAAAAGTGTATAAAATTTTTTATTCGTAATTTTTTATACAAGCGTGTTCATCGAGTGATCAGTAAGTCACCGAAAAACTGAAAATTATTAACAAATAACCAAGAAAAAAAATCACATTAAATTTTAAACGAAATTCAATAAGTACCCTCGAAAAATTACTTCATAATGAAAGAAAATCCAATTCACTTTCCACAAAAACCGATCTTATGAAACACCTACAAAATTATAAACCCTATAGTAACACAACAAAATAAATTATCAAATAATAATTTGTATACTTTTCAGTACACACATCACCGAGTAAAGAGGTTAAATTAGCAAAACGATTCGTACACATTCGCAGCTAAAATCTGCAATTTATCGGAGATTATTAAATTTTTCAACCATACCTTATTCTCTTTCATTTTAATGGTATTATGAATAACAGGCAACATTTTAGCTATTGGTAACGAAAAAAATTTCAAAGGTTCTTCTCGATTCGGATGCTTTTCCGCTGCACTTTCGGTGAAAGCGTGTAACAGTTGATCAATAGCGTACATAAATCCAGAATTTAATAACGAATTAACACAGTGAGATGTGAGTTCTTTGGTGGAAAGAACGTCAGCTGTTTCGTCATAAATTTGCTTCAATAGCGGATCAGATGTTTTCATTATCTGATCATCGATTACTAAAAAGTTGGGAATATTTTTGATGAATTCTTCGCTATTAATGGACGTTTGTATCGACCAGAAAATTTCTTGTAAATTTTGAACGGATAGTTTTTGCTTCAGATCGATGTTCGATACAATATCTGAAACGTTGGCTTTCACATAATCGTGCAACTTAGGCAAGCCAGTCTTTAAGAAATTAACGTATAAAGAGAGATATTGCTCGTTCGTATGTTCATTAATGTCTTTGTTATCTCCACGGTCCAAATTTTTGTACAAGTAGCCTCCAATTATTGAAAATTGTACTTTTAAAACTAATACCAATAGTACTTGAGCATAAACCATTAGACAAATTTCAGTGAACGTGTACAACTTCAAGTCTTCCCATAATTTCAGACTGTTGGCTGGTTTGGACTTCAGTTGTGAAACAATAGAGTCGATATCCAGAAGTTGTAAAATTTGTTTTTGCAATCGACTACCCAAATTGATGATGGTTTGATGGCAAGTGATTTCCAACGATTCGAAATGCCTTTGACGACGAATCGTTTCTAAAAATTCGGTGGCTTCAAGTTTTTCTTGTTTTTGTAATTGGTAACGTATGTAGTTGAATACAGCAACTCCACCACCAACAGCTATGCCACTGATTAGAAATTTTTTTCTATGGTTGTACAAAAAAGTTTTCAAACTTCCGAAAAATTCCATTGTACTGCTTACTGCTGATGAATTGTGGTAATCGAACTTCATACACTGAAAGTTGAAACTTAATTAATTAATAAAATCGATATGAAAGTTTTTTGGAGAAGAGTAAAAATGAGAGAAAGTGCCAAGTACTTACGTGTTGATTATGGATATTTCAAATGAAAAATTTTACAATGAATTTTCACTACGGAACAATGGATTGAAAATTTTTAAACGTTCTAAATGCTTAAATATAACAAGTAATTTTTTAGATCATTCTCATAAACTAATAAACTTTCAATTTTCATCAATTTCCATTTTTTGTAAAAGTTGATATCAAAAAACTGATCAATGAGCTTTTTTGTTCAACTTGAACATAATTGACCACATTCGAACGAGATTGAACGAACGATTAGTCGATTAAGCAACATACACAAAGTGATACGATGGAAAAAAAATGAAGACAACGTTAAGCATGAGCGATTGCCATATATATGATTTTCATGATTTTCAATTGCATTTTTCGGCATTGTAATTAGATTAATTTTAATATATTATTTTAAAATCGAAAAGCACATGAAAAGAGCTTTCTTTTGACGTATCTTCCTTCTAAATTGATCCATTCTGTTCAAAACTATAGCTTTATCACTTTTGCTACCTCTTATCAGCTAACTGTTTGCAAATTTTAGTAACTTTAATTTTCAATTTTTTATACTATATTGTCAAGTAATTATGCTTTTCATTGATTGAAATGACAATATTATTGAAGGAAGAGAGAAAATTGGTACGTAAAAGATAAAAAACGAAAATTTACTTCAATGAAAATTTTTGATTTTATATAGCGATCATAGCGTTTTTTTAACAAAACCAAATTTTAAGATGAATAACACGGCCGAAATCATGACTAACGTCTAGTTTGATAGTTTTGTTTACATTCATGGGGTGCAACTTCGATGAATTTTTACCAAGTCCAGTGCTACATAATACTTTATATCCAAAATTGGAGAGGAGGGAGGGGTCCAATCGCTGAGATAACCAAAAGTATTAGCGAAACTTCAAGCTACAACTTTTTTTTGAAAACTTTTTCAATTGAGCCCCTCTCTCTCCACTTATTTTGCATAACACTCCCAAAATACTAATTAAAAATTGAAGGGGGAAGGGGAAATGGGTCCAATTGAAAAATTTTTGCAACAAACTTGTAGCTCAAAGTTTTAGGACAAATTTTGGCCATGACAAAAATTGCGATTGGACCCCTCCCTTCCCTCCAATTTTGGATAATCCTTAATCCAACTCATTCAAATACATTATTGAAAACAGGGGGAGGGTAAGGGGCTCGATTGAAAAATTTTCAAACAAAAGTTGTAGCTTGAAGTACTAGGAATAATTTTGGTGATAACAAAAATTTCAATCGGATCCCTCCCTCCCCACCAATTTTGGATAATCCAACTCCTTCAAATACATTTTTAAAAACAGGGGGGAGGTAAGGGGCCCGATTGAAAAAATTTTCAAACAAAAGTTGTAGCTTGAAGTTGTACAAATACTTTTAGTTATTACAAAAATTTCGATTAGACCCCTTCCTCCCTTCCAATTTTTACTATAAAGTATTATGTAGCACTGGACTTGGTAAAAATTTATCGAAGTTACACCCCATGAATGTAAACAAAACTATCAAACTAGACGTTAGTGAAATCATCTTGGTCGCGTGAATGTTCACGAAATATTTGAACTGATAAGGACATATTTTTAAAAATATTAAAGGTATTTGCAATGTAAATACTTCATTAGAAAGCAAGCTGATTTCATGAGCTTTCCATCTACAATTTTTCCATTATTCAAAAATTTCATTTTCATGATTAAAAAATCAGTTTAAAAACAGTGAAATTTTAGATATATGCGAAACGCAAAGAGCTAACGTTGTTTTCAATTTTCTACCGTCGCGCCTGTATGTGTCTTTGTGTGAGTGTGTATCAACATAAACAGTGAATCTTCGTTCGAATGTGGTCAATTTGACCACATTCGAATGAAGATTGAATAAATGATTCACGAAATAGACTTTGTTTCTTATTGGTTGAGTAAAATGCTGACGTGTTGGAATAACAATCCTATTGGATATCAGCAAAAATAGAGTTGTTCTCAAAGTATGAACATAACGACCGAAAATTTAATTTGCACGGTTTCATGAAAAAAATAAGATAATCGTTATCATTTTGTTGAAGAATGAAGAAAAATCAAAATTGAGTAAAATGATGCAAATTGCAAAATGAATTGGATATAAATCAAAGCAATTGTATTTCTTAGTCAGTCCGAGTCAGTCTTCAGAAATTTGCGATGAAATTTGATTTTTATTTTAATTTGTGACTTATTTGATATCTGCTCGACTATGGAAGATAAAGACATAGAAAAACTCGATTTGTATGCTTTGTTTGATATCTCCTGCGATGCCGAGAAAGCAGAGGTAAATATTTTATATTTTTCCAATGTACGAAGTTTATAACGTTCTTTACACTTCAATTAATCTTTACGCAAATTTACAGATCAAAAAAGCGTATAGGAAAAAAGCTCTAACCTGTCATCCTGATAAAAATCCTGATAATCCAGATGCTGCCAGATTATTTCATCAGCTTTCCAAAGCTCAAGATTTGTTGCTTAACGACGTAGCTAGAGTAAGATTTTATCAGGCTGCTTATGATACTAAGTTATTCATTGTTAATCCAAACACTTTTCTTCTTCACCTTTAATTAGGGAATATATGATAGAAAGCTAAAAGCTAAACACGCTGCTCAACTCCGTAACAGAGAATTAAACGATGAACGAAAAAGATTCAAGCAGAAATTAGAGGAGCAGGAATTTCTAGCAGAGCAAGGAAGAAAGGATGACTTATTACAGGTTAGAATTTCGAATAAATTTGTAATTATTTGAGCTTTTTTGAAAACATAATGTTTAATTTAACTTTTCGATTGTAGAGAAAAATTAGGATTTTACGAGAACAAGCGAAAAGGGAAGCTGAAGCAGAAGATGAAAAGAATAAGCAAGAGAGAGCTGAGCGCTTACAAGAACACTATTTATCCTTTTGTAGAGTTAGACTTTCATGGAAAGCCAGTAAAAAGGATCCTACGAATGGTGGTTATAATGAGAAACTGTTGAAAGAAATATTTTCACCGGTCAGTTCTCTTTCTCTATATTAAGAAATAGATTTTAAAAGTGGTCGACAGTTGATTAAATGAACTAATAATTAATTTTCAGTATGGAGAGATAGAAGCAATGGTGCTGCCTTCAAAAAAAAATGGTCGTGCCCTTATTGAATTCAGCAATCCTGAAGCAGCGGTAAATTTTATTTGATTATTTTTGAATACATTCAACTCAAATTTTCGACTTTGTGTTAACGACTTTTTAAAATGTATTTTATTTCATTAGAATCGTGCTGTACTCTTGGCGACTGGTATACCTTCAAATCCTTTAGAAATGAAAATATTAGGAGTAGCTGACGCCGAAGACCGAAAGAAAAAAGTACAATCCATGATGTATAATTCAGTTCCTAAGTCTACTTCTTCTCAGAGTCCGGTCACTACTGAGGTAAGCAATAAGGACCAAGATTTTTACGATTTACTTGCAAAACTACGAATTTAGTTTTTCACTTCATAATCGTAGGCAATCGTACAACGTTGAGTTCTATTTTTAATTTTAAAATAATTTGCTCACCGCTAGCACTTTAATTAACGATATTGTAAGAAAATAAATAAATTCCTGAAGTAAAAATTGTTGTAGGAAGGTCAAGAGTGAAATTACACTTGAAACGAATTGCAACTCAACGTAAAAGTTTTCTACATTGGGCATCTTCTAATTTTGGATTCGAAGTCTTGTACTTACAATTTGGACGTGTTTTTGTACTGTTTTTTGTTAATTTAGATCTGTAAATAATTGTAAATAAATCATACTTTTTTCTGTTGACAATTTTTCTATGAAGATTATTACCTACCAATAAGCTTACTTTATTTATTCGTTTCTATTGTATTTTGAAAAAAAGTTATTTTAATAACATATTGAAGCGTAAATTTTAATACTTAGATCAATTCACAACACAACCTTATCGGTAGACCTAGACATAAACGAAATAAAAAAGCAAATAAAATGAAATCTTATTTCATTTTTCACAATTTCTAATAGTTTTTGACATAACCTTAATCATTATAAATAATTAAATAGGTACCAGTAAAATAAGCTAAAAGAAAATGGAAGTAGGTATTTGAATATTTGAAAATCGTTTACAATTCGTCTTTTGCCGGAGATGGAAATTTTTTTAATACAGCAAAGTATAAATTACGAAAAGCATAAAACGAAACAGCAATGATTCCGCCAAGAGTGACCAAAAAAATAGTGCTGAGAAAGTTACCATCTATTATGGTTGAGCAAGTCTTTCTCCTTTCTTCTTTCGATGTTTCCATTTCATGTAAGCTTTGGGCTAGTAATAATTTCATTTTGGCTAATTCCGTTTTCATTTCATCGACATCAACGTCTTCGGCTAGAATTGAAAAAATTAATTAAAAATTTACAGAAAGTTTAAATCTAGTCTAGTAACATTAAAAATTGACCAACCCGGATGATGTTGATTCATTTTAATAACGTTTTTATCTATATGTTTGGTTTTTCTGTATTTATCGCATTAAACTTTTAAAAGTTTTTTTGTTTTAAACTAGAAGAATAAGGGGTAAAAAAAGTTGAACTGAATTTAAGATTTTATTGATTTTTTGAACATTGATTTTACCAGTTTGAATTTAAACACAGATGCGGAAGCTGCGAAGATGGAGCAACAAAATTTTCCTCTTGTTTGACGATTTTGGGAAAATTGTTGCCGACATTGCTCCGAAAAACGATATGTCAGCGTTTTGTGTATATTTTTTCGATTAAACAACCATCGTTTATTATTTTTGATGATTTTTGAAAAAACATTACCACAGTGTTCACGAAATCAAAACCCGACTCACATTTTATCGATTAATTTTTGTCAATTTTTTGATTTTTTTGAAATTTCAAATCCAGTGTCTACAAAAAGGTTGAGAAATGTCTTGTAAAAACTTCAAAAGTTTGAACTCTGGGAAATTGGATTGCAGATGCGCGGATTTCGTCTGATGACAAAATGACACGTGACAATTTTTGTAAAACTTGTCTAAACGTCAAACTTGCCAATCTATTCAACAAACTTGGAGCTTTGAAATTATTTTAGTCAACGTAAGTTCAGGGAAATTAGTGATAAGGATATTAAATTTGCAAAAAATTCAGTGAACAAATGGCGAAATGATTTAAAAAACTGCTTGTGTTAAAAAGACTGCTTTCAATGATGTTGTTCAGTTAACTGTGTAAACATAATATAAGTTACCATTCTATCATAGTTCGAATTTGAGTAATTTTTTTGAGTGTGTATAAAAATCAAGTGAAAAATGGTTTTAGCAGATTTAGGACGGAAGATCACTTCCGCTTTAAAGTCTTTGAGCAATGCTACGATAATCAATGAAGATGTAAGTAATTTTTTAACTTACTGTAAATCGTAAAAAATAGCATCTAATCATAAAACTGTTTGCTTCACAGGTCTTGAATTCTATGCTGAAAGAAATATGTTTGGCGTTGTTGGAAGCCGATGTAAATGTTGTACTTGTTAAAAAACTACGTGAAAATGTACGATCTGTCATCGATTTCGATGAAATGGCAGGTGGATTGAATAAGAGACGTATGATCCAGAGCGCCGTATTCAAAGAGTTAATTAAAGTATGAAACTTCGACAATAATTTCTCAGCATGATTTTCAAATATTCAATAAGAATCTTCTCTTTTTCAGTTAGTAGATCCGGGTGTTAAAGCTTTTCAACCAACCAAAAATAAATCATCTGTGATCATGTTTGTTGGTTTGCAAGGTTCTGGTAAAACCACCACTTGTACTAAATTGGCTTATTATTATCAAAAGAAAAACTGGAAAACTTCGTTAGTTTGTGCTGATACATTCCGTGCTGGTGCCTATGATCAACTTAAACAAAATGCCACCAAAGCGAGGATACCTTTTTACGGAAGGTATGTATGGGTTTACAATATTGATTACTCGAATATGAACACATATCTAATTTATGAATTTTACAGTTATACGGAAGTCGATCCAGTCGTCATAGCGCAAGATGGTGTTGAAATGTTTAAAAAAGAAGGCTTTGAAATTATTATTGTAGATACCAGTGGTAGGCATAAACAAGAAGCTTCCTTATTCGAAGAAATGTTACAAGTTTCCAACGCGATTGTAAGTTATACTGATTCGAAACCCCTTGTTTTCTTCGAACTTTTCTCTATAGTGTTAATTTGTGCTTAGAAACCAGACAATGTCGTATTCGTTATGGATGCCACTATTGGTCAAGCTTGCGAAGCTCAAGCTCGAGCTTTTAAAGAAAAAGTCGATGTAGGATCTGTCATTATAACAAAATTAGACGGCCACGCAAAAGGTGGTGGTGCTTTGAGCGCGTAAGTACCAAACGGACTACCAAATTGAGTGTTTTCTTTTGGTAAAACAATATTTTTAATCGATACATGTTTAGTGTTGCAGCAACGAATAGTCCTATAATATTTATTGGTACTGGAGAACACATAGACGATTTCGAACCATTCAAAACCAAACCATTCGTGTCCAAATTACTAGGAATGGGTGATATCGAGGGTCTTATTGATAAAGTAAACGAGCTTAAATTAGACGACAATGAAGAACTGATAGAAAAAATTAAACACGGGCAATTCACCTTGAGAGATATGTACGAACAATTCCAAAACATCATGAAAATGGGCCCCTTCTCTCAAATTATGGTAAAGTGCACTTGTATAGCTTGACATATGGTCGAATACCAATAAAATAATAACATTTTCTTATTTTTAGAATATGATACCCGGATTCAGTCAAGATTTCATGTCAAAAGGTAGCGAACAAGAATCAATGGCTAGATTGAAAAAACTTATGACTATTATGGACAGTATGAATGACGGAGGTACATTCAATCCCTTTTTAAAGGCTAAACAACCGTATTTGTACGTAATATAAATTCGTATGAATTTGTCTACTTTTAGAATTAGATCACAGAGACGGCGCCAAGTTATTCTCCAAACAAGCTGGCAGAGTCACGAGAGTAGCGCAAGGTGCAGGTGTTACTGAAAAAGAAGTCAAAGAATTAGTCGTCCAATACACCAAGTTCGCGGCTGTTGTTAAAAAAATGGGAGGCATTAAAGGATTATTCAAAGGAGGCGACATGGCTAAAAATGTTAACCAAACCCAGATGGCTAAACTGAATCAACAAATGGCTAGGATGATGGATCCTCGAGTACTTCATCAAATGGGTAAATCAACTCGCCGATTTACTCTCTTATTTGTTTACGTGTAAGATATTAATTCTTTTTGTTCATTTTCAGGCGGAATGTCCGGCTTACAAAATATGATGCGACAATTGCAGCAAGGTGCTACTGGTGGGCTGGGGAATTTGATGAGTGGTTTAGGAGGAAAGTAAATGCTACTTTGTGATTTGGGTAAGCAAAATGATTTTTAAACTAATGAAATCGAGTTAGTCGTATTATTAATGTTTTTTTTTCTTGCACAGTTTGATTCGCTTTATACCTGCATCTCTGGTCATTCGATAGATAGTGAAGTACTATTTTTTTTTCATGATTGATTTCATACAAGTTTACAATTATTTATTACGTTTCTTTTTACTAAATTTTTACGGTGCCAGGGCCAGGATAAATTAATTTATTTTCCGTAATAATTCAAAAATAGTACAAATAGATCGTTGGTTTCTTATCGTTGAGCGTTGAGAAATCACCGAAAAAACCATGGAAATTTTTTTCTGCTCTACAAATTTACGCTTAGTATTATTTTTTTCAACAAACTCTTTTTACGAGTTATGTTTTATAATTTAATAATTTTTTTGCATGGCTCATTCTGGTACTTTCAGCAGACCAATGTTTTATACAAGATATCGTTTTCTTTGAACCCTGTGTTTTTCCCTTTCCATATTTTTTATGAATTGAATTTTTTATTGAATTTTCTAAGCCGTTTATTAAGATTGTTGAAACATTTTTGAATTATTATTTACCATCGATGTATCCGAAGTGACCTATACAATTTTATGATTGATTTTTTGCCAACTGTAGTTATTGTTTGTTAGGAAAATTGTATATTTATGATAGTCTTACTTCTCGTTTTGTAAATTTGTACAATTTTCGTCTTTTGTTTGTTAATATTTATCGAAAAATGTATTCAATCTTCAAATACAATTTCTGTTTGTATTTAAATTTCTTATGGAATTTTTTTATCGCTGATGACTAAGGCTTCTGGCTCGAATTTATCAACTTTTGACGTCATCGGACTAAACCCACACGTAGACAGAAAGGGTACAAAAACTCGTATAGTTACAAAAAATAACAAAACAAGCATAACTAAAAATCAAACTAAAATAACATCACAGTGTCACGTTAATAAGGGGCACAATGTTGAAGTTTCACATGGCACCAGAAGTACCCACACCTTTGGACAATGGTGTAGTTTTGTTCAGGTAAGGAGTATCAGTAAATCGTAATTGGTAATTTTCGGGTACGCTTTGGGCCTCAAATACCACAATTTTGTTAACTTCCGGCGCAGGCTTCAAATAGCTGGCAGGAACAAATAACGTAACTTGTGATCCTACGCCGGGCCAGTATCTTCCGAGATTATGGTCGTTAACAAATATTACACCCTGAAAACATAACTTTTTAGTCATTTGCTTTCTTAAAAATTTAATTAGTTCACAGTTATTACTATTTACCTTTCCCCAACCGGTTACATCAACATATGTATGCAACGGTTCGGGTGATTTACTCGGTAATACCAATTCTCCGTAATAGTACGCTGGAGGGGAAATATGATTACTAGAAGGGGTTAGTTTTTCAACCCATGAAACACTTGTGAATGGCAGTCCAGTCATAGTCCACGGAGTCAGAAATTGTCCATCGACTGATGGGTCAGAAACGATACCCTAAAGTAATCGTATTAAAATTAGAGACTATAAAACATTCGTTCAGTTAACAAAAAAAAAAATTCAATTAGTACCTTGACGTCTTTCAAATAAGGACCGTAATTCACACGACCTTGATTTTCCACCAACAAATGGAGTTTCGCCTTTGGTTTAGCCATCAATGGAATACTTTTTATCTGTCTTGTACGAGAAAGTATACCAGAAGGAACCTAGAAAAATATCCAATTAATATCGTAAAAGTGTCTACAGTACAGAATATAAAAGTTTTCTTACTTGATCAACAAAAACGATAGCTCTATCTCTTAAATCGTAAACGTACAGAAGAGCTGGGTCGTCCAAAATATTTGGTAGTTTGGTCTCGTAAAGCACATATCCATAGTACACTTGCATTTGCTCAAAAGTAGAAGGTCGGCCGGAAAACTGTTGTATTTTATCCGGAATGTATGAATTATTAAATATTGATAATACAGGTTTTAAGGTGACTGGTCCATAATTTCCTTTGGGAGTAGGTCCAGGTATTGGAATGTTGGGTATTTTGAAATGCTGCAAAATTATAAAAATTTTCAACATTATGTAATTTTCTTTTTTCGATGGTAAATTTATAATTACCTTTGATAGTAAATCTCTTATGGCAAAATATTTTTCCGTAGTATCGCCAGCTTCGGTTAAAGGAGCATCATAGTCGTACGAAGTTAATTGAGGATCGTATCGAATACCGTTAATATTTGCTCCTACGATTAAAATACAGCGATGATATAAAATTTACACCAAAAAGTACATTTTTGTACCTTACCATTCATAAATCCAAAATTCGTGCCACCGAAAAACATATAAAAATTAAACGAAGCATTCAAAGCCAACATCTCTTCCATTGTTCGTAAGATTGCAGTCGTAGTTACAGTTTGCAAAGGCTGTTCCCAGACGGTAAGCCAACCTGGATAAAATTCCGAATTGACGAAAGGCCCTCTAGGCGAGTATTCTCTCATATTGGCAAAAGCCGAAGCCGCATTAGAGGCTGAAAAAAAAAATTAAAAATCAATATTAACGAATTTTAAAAATAATTGCTTTCTCGACTCGAAACTTGTATGTAATTACCTGTGCCAAAATCGATGGTCGCATATACATCAGGAATGACTCCACATCTTAAATAACTAGGCCCAGGTCCATCGGTGGTAAATAAAACAGCATTTTCGTTCACGTACGATAGCATTAAATTTTTCAGCCATACTTTATAATCCATATTGCAAGCGTTATAACTTCCGTATTCATTTTCAACCTAGATATGTACAATTTTTAAAATGGGTACCAATTGCATTTAGAATATCGATCAACGAATTTAATATTTTTACCTGAACCATAATTATTGGACCTCCTTTACCGTATAAATATTTTTCCATTTTTGGCAAAAGTACGCCAAACCACATTTTGACTTCATTTTTAAAATCTGTAAATAAATAAATAAAATGAAATGAAAGTTGACGTAGAAATGAACCATTTCTTGCCCTTTCGCTTATCAAAAATTAATTTAAAAAAAAAACTCACTGTCGTCGTTAGTTCTGAGCTCGATCAAAGGATATAAATTCAACAGCCAAGGTGGAAGTCCACCCTACAAAGAAAAAACACAGACATCGTTTTCATCGCAGAAATTATGAAAATTTCGTACTATTTAAAATCATTTCAATACTAACGAAATCTCTTTCCGCGCAAATATAAGGACCAGGGCGTAAAATAACCAGCAAATCTTCTTGAACAGCTAAATCCAAAAAATGTTCTAAATCTTTGTCGCCATCGAATTGATAATTGCGTGGAGAAGGTTCATGCGAACTCCATTCGACGTAACTGGAAAAAAGCATCGAGTAAGTAGGCATCTGCCAAATGGTGATTATTACCTGTTGGTATAAATATACTCACGTTGTAATAGCATTTAATCCTGCGGCTCTGTACTTCCTTAATCGATCTTGCCAATAAACTCGTGGAACTCGAAAATAATGCAGCGAACCAGCCACATATTGGAATGGTTTTCCGTCTTTTAAAAATACGTTATTGGTGTAATCAATTTGAAACGTACGATTCGGAGTAGCAGGAATAGTAGGACTGTACAAAGCGTAAGAAGTTAATTTTTCCTGAAAGCAAAAATTTTCACAACGATTACAAAAACTAGCATATTTTTTAATGAATTATAGATGATCTTAAAAGAAAGACTCGAATAGAAATTTTTTCAACAAGTAGAAGTACATTACCAAATAGGTAGGTACTTGAAAATTCAATTTAAATTCACTGCAGTCAAGAAAAATAAAGTAAAATAATTCAAATTCAAAGATAAATGCAGCTTAAGCCAAGATACCAAAATTGTTACCGGAAACAAACTTGATGCTTAGGTCATGAAAAAACCCATTTATTATAATATTAAAATAGATAACTCTTTCAAAATTGATATTTTAAAAAAATAACTCACTTGTGAAAAAATCACAAAAACCAGTAGAAAGCAAAACATTGAATACGCATTAGTCCGTTGTTTTACAAAAGTAGGTAAAAATAGCCAAATAAACTACTAGTCATAGCAAACCGAACTGTACTACGTTATTTAAACATTACTGCGAGCGTGTTCGCACTGCTCAACGTTTACGAATGTTTTAAGAGGTAATTATAGAATAGGTCTCCTCATTTCAAAGTATTAGTTTCAGTGCTTAAAGTACTCATCAATGAATAAAAATGAACAACATTATCAGACCCTCCCGAAAATACCCGACGACGAGTTTCCTTCGACATAAAATAAAATCAGTGTACGATACGTACAAACTATCGCGAGACAATATAGTCGGTATCGGTAACACAGTAGTCGTCGAGTATATGACACCGATAAAATATTTAACAAGTAACAGTAATGTATGTGTAATTGTCCTAATTGTACTCGCAAACGAGAACGACGTAACGTTACTGATTCTTCTTTTTTTTTTTACAGATAATACTTATTCATTTTGTTAGGTATTCTGATATCAAAATACGGTTCATTATTTTTGAATTTGGAAATACCTACCTACTTAATTTCAGGGATTTACTAAATACACTAAAATTAAAAAATTAATCCAATTTCTGAAATTTATTGAAATCACCAAAATTACAATTTTTACAACTTTTTTTTGTTGAAAATTTGCCAAATTTCTAATTGAACCCCCTTCCTACTCTTTAATTTTAAATATCAAGCATCTAGGCAGTATTGAGCATGACTGGAGGGGAAGGGAGGGTCCAATCGATTATAACAAAATTTTCAACAAACGACGATGACACCCACCTGCCTTTATCTTTTTGAAAGTTTGAAAAAATAAATTGTTCATGTTTTTTTTTTTTTTTTTTAAATCATGCAAAATGGAGTTTTCATTAAATAGGCACTCCTCATTTGGTGATTTATTCATGAAAATTTTACGTCAAGCGTTTGCCATTGTTTTTGAAACATGCAAAATGGAGTTTTCATTAGATAGGCACTCCCCATTTGGTGATTTATTCATGAAAATTTTACGTCAAGCGTTTGCCATTGTTTTTAAAATATTTTTCTAATTTTTTAAAATAACATCCATAGATTGATTTTGAATATCTCTGCTAAAAGTAGATAAAGCACCTGAAATACTTCTCTCCATTATAAAATTTATGTTTTTTGAAAAATTATTATTTGGAAGCTCATCCTTTTTACTTTTTTTTACCCATCTAGGGAGACCGAACTGTTAATCATGCGATGTCGTATATGTACAGATAATAGAGATGTCTGTTTATCTATTGTATATACATTTAAAAAAAAAAAATTATAGTCAGTAAAGGAAGTTATAGCATGATTATGCGACATGAGATTTTTTAGAAGATAGTATTTCAGATAATGAGGCAAATTTTCATAGAAAAAACTAACGTTATTTTACTAAAATTAAAAAAAACGTGGGAAGTTCTAAGAACTAATTTTTCAGAAAATGATAAGCTACATAACGAAAATGAAAAATATATAAATAATGGATTAACAAGGCAGTACATTTTTCCCTGTTATCGAATCAGGAAAAACGGAAGACCTTTCGCAGAAAACAGCCTTAGTCACATTTAGGTGTTCATCTTTGCCAAAGGTTAGCCCATTATCTGCGACTATTATAATCAAACAAAAGTGTGCATTTGAAGAAGGCACTATTTTTTAATTAAACTATGAGGATACTTCATTTTGCTAGATTGCTTGTACAGTGCTATTGAGCGACTACGTTGAAAAACTGAAGGTGACTAAGGCTGTTTTCTTCAGAAGGTTTCTTCAAATACGTTAGCAAAAAAACTGAATTTATCAAGAATTGATGTTTACGGTTTACCTACGAAAATATT
The DNA here is from genome assembly GCA_959613365.1 of Balanococcus diminutus. NCBI lineage: Eukaryota > Metazoa > Arthropoda > Insecta > Hemiptera > Pseudococcidae > Balanococcus > Balanococcus diminutus. Next base: position 46,833,350 of record OY390715.1, on the reverse strand, counting down.
TAAGTATACAAATTTATGAATTTTGATGTAAGTCAGTAAGTAAAATTTGAAAATGTTCATCGTATACTTTACCTGAATAACTCTTACATCAATCGGATAATCGGTTCCAAAACGCCCGAGGAAAAAAAAATAAAAAACTGTCAAAAGGACAAAATTGAATATCAATAAGAATATAAGTCCATAATACAAATACGTTTTCCGGTAGAAAAGAGGAACTAGAACCATGTTGACTCTTGCAATCACAAGTCAGCTCACTGGTTAATCATTTTTTAACACGTGCGATGTACAGAGACGGAGAAAACTACACTAAATTCATTATTCAGATATTATCGAAGTCAAAAATAGAATATGGAATTACATTTTACCGACTATTCAATTTTTAAAGGTTCGAATGAGCCATAACAGTGGCAATGACGAACGTGGCTTGAATGGGTTCTTGATAAGATAAGATGTGTAATCAAATAATAAACTTCAACATCAATTCGCGAGTGTTCAGCAAATTCCGAAAATGTGCAAAAATCGACGAATAAAACATGAGGAATTATTTTAAAAGCAACTTTTCTGCTATTGTTTTCTATTTTTGAAGAATTTTCATTTTTTCGAGATAACGTTTTTTATCACTTTCTGTTATCAGTTCACGATTTGTTTACCTACATTTTTTTTTTTTTTTAAATTGCACCGATTGCACCATTTGCACTTCTATTCCATTCATAATCATTTCTTATTTAAAATGATGAATATTTTGTTATTAAAATAAAATTAAAACATGGAACCGGATGATATCGCTTCTCAGAAAGAAGCTTTATTGCAGTATGAATCTCAGGTAAAAACAACTTTGTTTTATTGTTCAAAATTTTACTTGCGCCAAGCGTAATTTTATCCCACTTTCCAATTATTTTTCAGCTCAATCATGTAACAAATCTTATTCAAACTAGTGATCAAGAATCATTGTCTGGATTAAATTCTCTGAAGAAGAAGCTCGTTGAATTAATTGAGTTGACTAAAGAGAATATTTCATCTTTGGAGCCACCTACTACCGATGATAATATCGACGATGAGTATGCTTTATTTATGGTAAATATGGATTGATCTTTATTTCATTTTTTACTTTGAATAATACGTATACGCGTTCGTTTTATTTAAAGTACTCCTTGTATAAATTTTAGTCAGAGTTACAAGATGGTGAATCTGAAAACACTACGGAACAACAAAGCAATACCGAAACGAGCACCGGTGACACAGATGAGCAGAAAATTTACCCGGAAAATTTTGATAGTACCGAAGATGAAGAAAATATAATGGTAAATTTTAGGTTCACTTAGGACATTTTGCTCAATTGTAACAATTTTTAATTTCACAGGACGAATTGAATAGTTTAATTGGAACAAAATGTCGAGCTCCTTATTCTGAAAACTGGGCTGGCGCCTCTGTAACTTATCATAACGCTTTAATCATGAGTATAGAAGCTATTGACGATGCTGAAACATTAAATGTAAGCAACAAAACATACTTTATTATCCATCTTCTGCAACTATTTTTGAATGTACATGAATATTTTTTATTGAATTTACCAGATTAGAGTTATTTTCATTAATCCAACGTCTCAAAAAATGGTTCCTTGTAATTACTTCCTAGACGGAAATTGTAAATTTTCTGATGAACAGTGTCGTTTTAGTCATGGACACGTGGTTAGTTTTTCTGATTTAACAGAATACAAGTATGATTCTTTTACTAAAGAAAATAATTGATTAAATTTCCTTTCAAAATCTAATTATTATTAAAAATTTTGCAGAGAGCCGGATTTCAATCTCATTAAAGAAAACGTACAAGTATTAGCAAAAGATACGGATAATTTATGGAAACGTGCAATTGTAATGGAGCTGATATCAGAGGAGAACCAATGCACTGTGCAATTTGAATCCGGCAGCAAAAAAGTCGTCGTGATTGACATACACGATACTTTACCACTGCTAGAAGCAGAAATAAATGATTTAGATTCGGAAGATAATACTTATCAAAGCGGCAGTAGCATTGCACCAAAGCGGTCAATATCTAACGAAGAACACGCAGCTATTGTAGAAAAAAGTCTAATTCAGCAACCTCTTCCAGAAAAACTAGGAGGATGGGAAAAACACACTAAGGTATTACATTACATACTTTTCTCAATATATCTCAATTTTTTTTTCACACCAGGTACTTAATTTTTTTTAGAGTATTGGTTCAAAATTGATGGAAAAAATGGGCTATGTGGTTGGAACAGGATTAGGTAAACGTGGAGACGGTCGTGTAGAACCGGTAGCAGCGGTTGTTTTACCACCAGGGAAATCTCTAGGTAATTATACCATGTTTTGTAGATTTTCCTGCTGAGTCGTTATTTAAAATTATCTTGATTTTTTAGATCATTGTATGAGACTACGAGAAGCCGCAGGAGGCGATCCGAATTTATTCAAAGCTGAAAAATATCAACAAAAGTTACAAAATAAAATCATAGCTCGTAACGCCCGGAGACAAAATTTAATAAATAAGAAGCCTCGAAATGTTTTCAATTTTTTAAACGATTCTCTCTCAGGTAAAGTCAAATAATGCTCAATGATGAAATCGCGAATACTCATTGCTGGAAATTAATTGTAATCATTTTTTACTTTAGGTACATCGTCAAAAAATTCTCATTCCAACCCACTACCTGAACCAGTTTTGAGGAGTTCATCGGCACAACAATTGAACGTTGAAGAACTCAAGGTTAGCGAACGTATTGACAAGAAAAAATACGAATTATATGTTCTTCGAGATACTTTGACTAGGCAGAAGAAAGACACCGTAGGATTCAATTCAGTTGCAAAAAAATTGAAACAAGCTCAAATAGAACTCGATTCATTGGAAAACAAATTAAAAGATGTGAATAAAGAGCAATCATATCGAAAAACTATGAAAGAATTAACTAAGTTTTAAAATTTGTACTATATTTTTAAAAATAAAATTATAATTTTTTTATTTTATAATTTATGAATTGTTGAATAGAAAACATCACTTTATAACTTGTGTCATACTGCTCAGATTAGACTAAAAACAAAGTAGGTTAGGTCGAAAAATTAAAGAGTAAAAAAGCGTGGTGAAATTGAAGTTAAAATATAAAGGTGTAATAAACTTGAAAACTATAGTTGAAGCAAGTGTTTTATTTTTCTAAAATAATTACATTTCTATCCATTTACTTAAAGTCCAATACAATACAATATCTCTTTTAAAAATTACACAAACGCTTGAAAACATTACAACATTTGAATACTAATCATGCATTACAACAAAAAAATATCATGCTTAACATTAAAAATTTACAAATAAGGTATCAAATATCAACACAAAATAATCTGAGATAAAAAATTACACTAATCATCACAATTTTAAATTGTTGAAAGTATACAAAAACATCAATTATTTTTTAAAATCTAAACGGAACAAGATTTTCCTTATTTTTGGCGCCCGATTTTACTCCAGTGGCCTTAAACAGAAAAATGATGAATAATTATTATTTTCTATGCGAAAAATATACAGTTTATAAGGAAAGAAAATTTTATTATTTTCTAGTCAGTAGTCAAAAATAAATAACAAGCGTAAATAGACATGCATTATGCGCAATAATATATCGATAACAGCATTATCACGTCAAATAGGTATACGTTTAATAAATTAGTGAAAATTTACTACAACAAAGCACTCTTAATATTAGTTTTTTACCGTGGATTTAACAGATGAGTTCAACGAAGAATACTTTACATCTTTTGATGATTTTCGACTGCTTGGCAAATAATTGAAACTGGTACTGCTGCTGACAACGTTTAATGCTAATCTTCTCGAACAAACCTGGGAATATTTAAAAAAAATTATTTTAATGAAAATTACCATACATCAATAAATAAGCTCTTCAGCAAGAATACCAACTTTTGTTTTAGAATTAGTTGACTTGGGAACCATCAAACGTGTAGAGGTCGAGTCCGGAGAAGGTGGACAAGATCTTGAAGACTGAGTTGAAGGTGTCGATGGTTTACTTGATCTAAAAAATGATATTGAAATAATTATCTCATTCGAGGGACAATTTGAAAAAAAAATGTATAAACTAACGTTGCAATTTTAGATTTACTCATCGAACCCAGACTAGGCGTTACAACCGGCGTTGACGTCGCAATCGGCATTGATCTTCGTTTTAATTTCTAAAAAAAATAAAGCTTATTTTAAAACGCTGTCCAAAGATGTACATATTACTAATCATATGATGCTCACCGATGAAGTAGAGTCGACTTTCAATTTTCGAGAAAAACGATTGTGTTTCGGAGTTTCGACTGTTCAAAATTAATTTTCATTACAGAATGAAGCAATTAATTATAAATGATAAAAAATTCCAAGTAGGTACCTAATTTTTGATTGACGTTTTTTGCCATATTTTCAACAGGAATTATCGCTTTCAATGGTCCTGCTTCTTTTACTACAGCTATTTTTCTTTTAGCACGGATGTTTGGATCTAAACAAATATTATTGAGAATTATAGACAGGTGAATATGAAAAAATGGTTCATGCTTAGATATGAAAATTTTACCTTTCGAACCAAGAGGTAACCGAGGACACGACTTCTTTTCAACTTTTTCCGCACTAGTTTCATTTTTCAAATTACTGGACTTCTGAAAAAATTAAACAAATACAGAATTAAGTCATAATACGTACAGACTGATAAACAAGTAGAACAGAACTTGAACAGCTTTTGAAAAAGAGACTCACCTTTGCAGGCATGTTTTTGATAGGCGAATTTTCTGATTCTTCTTCAGAGCCAGATGAAACCCATGTTGGTGGATTGACGAAGTTTAAATCTTCATACAAATTATTAACGTTGAACGATAATGATTCGAAAAAGGTATCGTTTGTTGAATTTTTACCAATGAACGCTTTATTTATCGATCCAGACGAATTTGTATTTTCCTCGCCGTCGCTTTCTTTCACACTAGCTGATTTAATAGAATAGAATGAAATCTCGGAACTAGATGGTATGGATGATGATATCGGATTAACATTTGCGATCAGACGATCTCCACCATTATGCGATGTTGAGAATTTGTCAATGATCGCAGACAAACGCTTGCGTAATATCTGCACCTCGGAAACGTCGCTTGCAATTGGTGATACATCAATCACGTTTGAAACATCGTCCGAATAACGAGATCCATTTTTCGGAACAGATTCATCTAAATGTAAATTCAATCTATCGAAGCCATCGACAACACGCGTTACTGAATTTATTTCGTCACTTTTTGGCGGTAACTGTTCGTTGTTTGTTTCCATAACGTTGTCCAGACCAATTTCCTCTGATGAAGAGTTCAAAGATTGATTCAGTATCATATCGAATGGTTCATTTTGATCTATCTGTTTTTCTAAAGCGTCAAAAGGATTATCTCCATCAATCGTAGGATGACCATCGAAATTTGGAAGTGGAATGAGAGGCTTACAGTGGAATTCCACGACTGGACTATTCCAATCAATAAGAGATGACAAATCTATAATCGATAAATCATTACCGTTAATCACAATAACAATCACAACATACTCTAGGAATTTATTTTCAAATATTCTTACCTTGAGTTCCCATTTTTCAGTTGATCAATTTAAAATTACAAATAAAATCTAAGAAGCAGCACACTTTTTAACAATCTCGTCAACAAAATTTCTGATTTCATTTGATTCAAGAAATAACAAGCATTTGAAGTTTGAACCAACTTTGATCTCGGAGCTCAGGCTCGAACAAATCGTGTTATCAAGTGATAATCCGCAACCGGTTTTACGATTTTCAAACGAAATAACGAATCGGTACCAGGTGTCTAATTATTCATAAAGTGGTTGAAGTCGTAAAAACGAACATTGATCTGAACGAAATTAAATTAAATTTAAATTTCATTTATTGATCCCAGATTTTTTTTTAAATATCAAATTTTATTCCAAATAATTGAATTTGCTTAAAAGGCTGTAGGGTGACCAGGGAGTTAAATCATAAATGGGTTCCAATCGAATTATTTCAATTTTTTTAATGGTTCCGATTTGTAAATGGCAATTGGTTAAAGTAAAATATTATTTTAGAGCATGTAAGTAGTAAGTACGCAATTTTTTACCTCACCTTCTAGGAACGGGAGCTGCGAAAATTCCAAATGCGTGTTTTAAGCTTAAAAATTCTAACTCCGCAGGTTTTCAATCGATTTTCACCTACCTAACTTGGTACGCTTGGTACCTAATACCTCTGTAGGTACTAGCTAGGTACAAGTGCTGGAGGAAAAGTGTTGTGAAATTTTTTACAAATTTTTCCCATTCTTTGAAAAGCAGTTTGAGAGGTGACAAGACACTGGTGGAAAAATTAATTTTTCGTTTCCCAGATCATTTTAAACTACCTACTTGAAATTTTTCTCAAGTCTCGTCAGTGATGGAAATATGTAAATCTTCAAAAATCCTATATACTCGATATATTCGTCTTCGCCCCCCCCCCCCCCCCCCACCCAACCAATAAAAATCTAATTTTTAATCAGAATTGTTTCCCCTCGCGATACATTGCGGGTACATTACTATTTTACGCCTGCATGGTGAATTTGGTGAAGAGCTGAAGATCAACATATTGTCGAGGTCGACGTTCGAAAAAAGTACCTACCTTACTTTGTTACATAATTTTATTCAATAGCCGATTGAATTTTTTAGAACATTTTTGTGAGCATCAAAAAAATTGATGGAATTTTGGATTTTTTTAAAAGGAATAATACGAGTAAGTATGTTGAAATATTTCCTTTTGACTTTTTGTTCGTTTTTTTTTAAATAAAAAAAAAATGAAATTTTCAACTTCATCAGAAAAATTTTTAAAATATTTTCTTTTAAATTTTTTTTTGATTATTTCTTAAAAATTAAAAAAACGAATTATTTTCTTTCAAAAAATTTTAATGGATTTTTTTGCAAAGCTAAAAAAATCTCAATTCATTACTTTGTCCAGATAATTATAATTATGTATTATTTCATCTTCGTACTGTAGGTATGTATTATGTAATAAGTACTTTACATAATCATTCACCTACTGGATATTTTATTCACTGGTGAATTTCATGCTCAAATGAAAAAAAAGAGAATTCATCAATAATAAAAAAAACGTTCAATGTTTCACTCGTGTATTTCATTTTTTGCTGATTTCCAAGCTTTTGAAAAGCTTACACAATCACGTAGTCATAGACCAGTTACAAAAGAAAAAATTAAAAAAAAATTAACAAATAAAAAAAGTTTGATTACACGTTTGGATATCGATTACCAAAAGAAAAAAAATGAAAAATGAAGACTTCAAAGGCTAAGTAATTAAGCAATTTGTTTTATGTTTTGGAAACAATGGAAAAATCTCTTATGTACAAAAATTAAACTTTCAACAGAAAAAATAAAAAAATAATAAAAAAATAAATGAAAATACTTATGTTTACTTAAAAAATCTTGAAATATAGTACAAAATTAAACCGTGAAAAAAATAGAAATAACTAAAAATAATAGTTATAACGAACTAAAAATACCTACACGTAAAAAATTAAGTGATCGTTAGCGATAAATTGAAAAAAAAAGGAAAAATAAAAGAAAAAGATAATTATAAGGCACAACTTAAAGAAAAATGTTAAGCGTAATTACGTTTTTATTACTTTTTAAAAAAAAATGACAATAATTATTGCAGGAAGGCTTAGAATTACACCGTGATTTAAAATTTTTATGGCCAAAATCGAAATTCATTAATCTTAAATTTTATTTTTCAATAACTAATCGAGGAAAGATTTTTGCATAACACAGCCTTTTTGATTGTTTACGCAAAAGAAAAAAAGTCATATAATCTAAAATTAATACCTAAATAACAAATAGATATTACTCTTCATTTCATTATCAAGTTTGAAAAGAGTTTCAAAAAATGCGAAGAAAGTTTAAATAATTTTACGTGAAAAATGAGAGAAAAAACTATCGAAGGTAACTAAAATTATATATTTTCCTATTAGCGAAGTAGAAGTAAAGGAACTTCATCTATTTAAGAGATTAAAACATCAAAACACTATTATCGTATTAATTAGGATAAAAGCTAATTGAACTTCAACATATTAATAAAAACAATGAGAAAACAATGAAATTATGAGGCTGTTTGAATCAGCGATGTATAAGTAAAAAAGAAAAGAAAAGAAAAATAAAAAAACAAAAAGCCATGATCTCAAACATATCACAGCACTAACAGAAAAAAAAATTCTTATAAAAATTTTAATTAGTTGGAAGAGATTTGGTTTTTTTATTTTATCGATCTTAGATCCAGAAATTTACAATTCAAGTTAATACAAGTGTCCACTGCTTATAAATTTAAAAATGCAAATTGCGCATAATGGCGTAAAAAAATTACTGTTCAATCAAACGTTTTCATTTTAAATTTTACACAAAAAAATGTACGCTGTCTTTTGCACACTGCACAATAAATTTACAATACGTTGTGCGTACTAGATGATGAACGATGAGAAACGAATTTCCACAGCGCGCGTTTTTCCGTATGATTGTTTGATTTCAGTAATAGGACTAGATTGTAAAAAAATTAAGTTAATAAGCTCGTCAAAAAGCTCGTTCGAGTTTCATCCTGAAAGAAAGAAATAAACAGTCGAATTAGAAGATAAAAGTCAACATAAGCGATAAATTGAAATAAGTAGTAACTCCCTACCATCTTCGAGAATTATTTCAATTCAATGATCACCTCTCAGCAATTCCATTAATAAATTGAAACTAGGACCTTCTCCTTCTTTATGTTTAATAGAAAGCATTTCTTTGCCGACCTGTAAATCATAAAAAAAACTTTGTTATAATTTCAAACATAATAGGTAAATAATTTCCACACAGTTTCTCTTTTCAAAATCAAAATCGTAAATTCCGAATTTTTAAATTAACAATGTGATATTGCAACTTACTGTAACTGTGTGGTTCCAATAAAGCTGCATGCATTAAAACAATATTTACTCTATCATTATTTTTTAATTGTGAAAAAAATTAGAGACGAAGATACATAGTTTAATCAATAAATCTCTCCCCCTACCCCCATAAAATTTCAAAAAAGAACATTGACGCACCTGACACGTTCTTTGCAAATCTGGAATTCTTAACAACAATTCACCAAACTTGGATGGCATTTCAGGGTAATGTGCAATCGTATACTGCTGTAAAGCTTGCAATGCTTTCTCTTGAGATGCTCTGGCTTTTTCAGGTTCTCTCAAATCACTCGAATCTTAAAAAAAAAACATATTCAAAAACCCATTCTTTGGGGGAAAAATTTAAAATTCGTAGAAAAATTACAAACCAGAAGAGAGGAGTACGATAACTTTCATGGCAACGTATTCATACCGATCGACTCGAAGTCTACGTAGATGTTCGGTGAAATTCAACATTCTTTCGATACACGGCGCTAGACCAAGCTCTTTAGCCTGATTCAGATTAATTGATTTACCTAAACTAACTCGAATTTCACCGGGACTTCCGACCGAACGATAACAGCAACTGAATAATAATAATTCGCACCATGCGTTTATCAGCAACGAAATTTGATCGTCGATCTGCAATAAAAAAAATCACGGTTACAAAGTTTGATTTTCACGTATACTTGACAATCTCGAAAAAATTTCACTCGAATACTTACAGAAATATTTTTAAATAACGGCAGTGATTTGCACCATTTGACAATTTTATACAATCGATGATCAGCTATATTACACAAATTAGACAAAAAATCTGGATTATTTGTATTTGTTCGTACGTTAGGAATTTCACCTTCGTTATACTGCCACAGATGCTCCACTTCCATAATTTCCTGATTTAAAAAAAAACACATCACGATAAAAAAAAATCATCCATTGTTGTTGAATTTCACCAGATTAATCGAAAATTCGTACTTGGAGCAATGGAGGTATTAATCTATTGGACATCTGCGGGGAAGGAGGTGCATCGGAAGTGGTTTCTTGTTTAACCATATTAATCGATGCATCGTTAGAATTCTGCATTTGCGTAATACTGGCTGGCAGCGTGTATGAAAATGGGTAAGTACTTCTACCACCTCGCGTCCTATCTACTCTAATAGCTAAAACGAAAACGAAAAAAAAAAAAAAATTATTAGAGAAAAATAAACATAATGAACTGTAACTGTCTTCGAGAGTATCTTTACCTTCTAATTTCATTCCCATATTCAAACATTTATCGAATCTACAAGCTGGACATTTTTTACGAGTAGCGATTGTGACTAAACAAGACGATCCTCGCAAACAAACGTAATTCTTGTGATTTTGCACGGTTCTTTTGAAAAAACCTTTACAACTTTCGCAAGAGAAAATTCCATAATGAAAGCCGGAGATTTTATCGCCACAAATAGGGCATGGACTGAAAAAATCAATATATCGATGAATAAATTGCGGATAAATTTGACCACCTTTCAAGTATTATTTTTACCTATTGATTAGTTGTTGCCTCGATATACCGGAGGATGTGCTCAAGTTAGGGGAATGATGGCCCATTTCGGTGGTAAACGGAGGTACCCGGTCTTCGTACAAATTACTATCGTCTGAAAAAAAAAAAAAATGTAATCAAATACCTTACCGAAGAATTCATTTGATTTTCGTATTTCTAGTTAAGATAAGAAACTAATTCCAGGATTTAGAGCTATTGTGCAGTACTGCATAAGCAACATGGAAACTATAAAATATTTGCATATCGATGCATTATTGCACGCGTTACTCAATCAGCAGTTTTTACGAGCAGATATAAAAAAAAATATATATCGCCATGTTGTTATTTCATAAACCCTATAAAATCGAATAATCATCAATTTTTACGTCGATATACGTACCATTGTGATGTTCCGTTGAAACAGAATCCAAATGCATGTTATCTTCTAAAACGTTATGCCTATTTATACTATAAACGTTATTTCCATTAATACCTAGAAAAAGAGAAACGGTTACAGCATTGCGGTCAATTGATGGATAACCATTTTGGAAAAAAAAATTAATACTCACTATGAGGTGGAAAATCTGAAGCGTTTTTATACCCGTGTCTTCCTTGAATCGGCGAATGAGTGGGTGAAAATTGCGTAGGAGATACCGAAACCGAAGAATAACTTTGACTATAGCACGAACTATGTTGCGATCCTCCGTATTGAGAAGCGTCGCTGTTATTACGAGACAGCGACGGTGTGAACGGCGAAGAGAATCCGGAAGACGGTAAATGTCTCGATGTGACTGGAGATTGGGTCGGAGAATAGCAACTATGTATGGCAGAATCTGGGCTAGGAGTCGGTGGTATTTGAGTTTTTCCAGATCTATGCTGTAATATCGGACTATAACTACTTCCTGCGAGTGAAATACAATCGTAGTATCATCGAACGAATTTACGGTACGTGATTTAAATTTCAATCGACAAACAAACCTAGTAATTTATCCACTAAAAGAGGGATTTCTGATTGTGATGTAGCTTTGCTCACTTTAACATTGTCAGCCATCTGGTCCACCTGCAATCGAAAGAAAATCCGACGTTAAAATTAAGTACAACAAGAGACGAGTATATTGGAATTTCAAATCGAATACAGCTTACCATAACTTCGGTAGTAAACTTCAGAAGAGCTGGTTTCCCGTCGTCGGAAGTGTCCGCATTATCAGTTCTTGAATTGGCAGAATCACGTCCGTTATTATTGACTAACGTATCGCCGTCTTCGTTTTCCTAAGTTATAAATAAAATAATCGCATGATATATTTCCAATTATTGTTGCGACGACTAATAAACAAAAGAAAACAAATTTATCGCAAATAGTTGAACACGCTTTGTTCGCGTTGCTTACTTGTTTCATTTCTGAATCCGATAGTTCACCTTCCCAGGACATTGGTCTTTCGATTCTATCGTTAGGAACTTCGTCCGATTTAGATTTCTTATTTCTCATGCTTACACCTGAAATCAGACAAGTATCGATTAGTGAAATCTTATCATGTGTGTAACATCGTGAGCAAATTTCATTTTTTTTTAAATCTCTCATCTCTCGACGAATCACTTCCGGGGAAAACTTACAAGTTTGATAGATTGATTAAAAATTTAGTTATCTAGGAAAAGTTTAGGAAAATTTTTAAACTTCGGAAATGCGAAAATTGAATATGCACAAGTTATTTTAAAAGCACTTTATTTTGTTGTTTGGAGAAACAATTCTGAACTTTCTTAGAAAAAAAGATCTCTCAATTTTTTGGATTTAGCGTAAACAAATTCATTTTTTTTTAAATAAAAAAATTGGTATAATATTTTCCAATTTTTTAGAGGAAAAAATGTCTTTATTTTTTTGAAGTACCTATACATAAATTTCTCATTTTTTTTTAGAAAAAAATGATTTTCAATTTTTTTTTTTAGAAAAAAATTGCAAGCTTTTTAGGAGTAAAAATTTTTGTAAATTTTTTTGTGATGAATAATTCTTACTTTATTTTGAAGTTGAAAATTTGTTCAATTGCTTCATTGAAAAAAAAATCTTTCAATTTTTTTAGAGTAAAAAAATTATTAATTTTATTAAAGTGAAAAATTCTCAATTTTTGAATACAGAATTTTCTCAGTTTTTTTTTTCAAGCAAAAAGAAATCTTGATGGTTTTGTAAAAAAAAACGACCATTCAATTTTTTTGAATTTCTCATTTATTCGGGGGGGGGGGGGGGTAAAATTTCTCAAATGTTTAATTTAAAATAATTTTAAAAAATAAATAATTATTTTGAATTTTTTAAAGTAAAATAATTCTCCATTTCGGTACAAAGAGTTTTCTCAATGTTTTTGAAGTGAAACATTTCTCAATTGTTTTATTTAAAAAAAAAAAAACTTTCAAGTTTTTTGGAATACAAAAATTCTCCAATTTTGGAGTAGATCTTTTCCAATTTAATTGAAACTGAAAAATTCTCATTTTTTGCGGGGGAGGGGGAATATTTTCTTAATTTTTGGAATAAAGAATTGCTCAATTTTCTGTGGATAAAAAATTTTTGAATTGGTTTGTAATATGTTCAAGGTTTTTGAAATAAAACATTATTTTACCAATTTTTTGGAGAAGAACTTTGTTTAACATGCATTTAGTATAACAATTTTTCAGTTTTCTAGCAAATATTTTTTTTTTTTAAATTGAAAAATTGCCTAAATATTTTGAGTGAAGAGTTTCTCAAAATTTTCAACTTTTCAAAATGAAAAATTTCTAAACATTTTTGAACTAAAAAAATTTGTTTGGAAGATTTTTTTTTTTTTTTTAACATGCACAGAGTGAAATAATTTTTCAATTTTTTTGGAATATAAATTTCTTAATTTCTTTGAAATTAAAAAATGTTTCTGAAGTAAAATATTTTTTGATTCTTTTTTAGGAAAAAATTTCCCGATTTTTTTGGATTAAAAAATTCTCAGTTCTGTTGCAGTAAAAAAACGTCAATAATGTTTTGAAGTGAAAATTTTTAAAAATTGTTTTGAAGTACATAAAAAAATTATCAATTTTTAGGAATTTTTTTAAAGTAAAAAACTATTCTCAATGTTTTTTTTAGTAGAAAATTCATGGCGTCTGTCTACATGGCATTTTCCCAAAAAATCACTACATTTTCACTACTTACCATAAAATTTTCAGACCCCCTCTCGAAAAATTACAGGCGATAATTGAGGATCTCCTCAAAAAAATTAGGATCCAAATTAACTGAAGAAAATTTTTTAAATAGCAGTAAAATCTTAGTGTTACCAAAACGAAGAAATAATTACAGTTTTTCGATTTTCAATTTTGACTTTTTTCACTATTTTTACTCCAAAATCATATTTTTTCACTACTTTTATAACCTGGTATGGTAGACACCCTGACTGCTCGATTTTTGGAGTAAAATTAAAAAAAAAATTATTTAAAGTACCTAGAACAATTTTTTTGCAATAAAAAATATTTAAAATTGCTCAATTTTTTTGAGTAGATTTAGATTTTTTTTGATTTTTTTGAAGCAAACAAATTTCAAAATTTTTTAGAATAGGTAAAATTTTCTCATTTTTTTAAACATGCATGACGTAAAACAATTTTTTTCTTTCTTTTTTTTTTAATTAAAAAAATTCTTATTTCTTTTGGAAAAAAATTCTCATTTTTTTTTTTTGAAGAAAAATAATCATTCCCATACTCAAAATTAAAGATTTTTCAACCAATCGCTCTTTTGAGAAAAATTTCAAGCTACATCCTAGAAAATTTCAAGTTTCCGGCTCTGTTCTCTTCACTAGTCAATATATCACATTCAAAGTTCAAACTAATAATATACTAATGACTCAAATACTCTGAACTCACCGGTGAAATCAATTTTACTCAATTCCTCCGCATCGGAATCGTCATCGATATTTTCTTCTTTCTTGATACTAAAATCTTCGGCTGTAAACAATGCAAGAAACCCGAGTCAAAACCAAATTCACAACAGATTTCCGAAATATGACGTAAATAAATGCCTACCTTTACCAATATTATTAACGCTGGCATCATTTGCAGATGGTATATCCTGCATATTGATCGAAGTGACGGTCACAGGTCCCGATGAGACGACACTGTGAACGCCTCGTGTCCAAATCGAAGACATTTTCTAAGATGAATCCTTTCTTCGGGTATATTTTTATACTATCTCAACTCAAATCCATCTATGATTGCGTTCATTTTGCTAACTCTGGTGAATAACGAACATATTGCCTGTAACGAGAAAAAGGAAACCAATGGTCAAGCAAACGAAATTGATTTTCATTTCGTAAATTATTCGGGTACCAATTGAGAAATTTTCAAATGAGGAAAAAACCTCCTTAGCGATTTCAGTTCAATGGTTCAATACGTATCGATAGTTCGATACCTCTGACGCAATTTCAAAACATATACCAGACTCAACTCAGGCACCCTACCAATACAGCTTCAGCAAATACGTAAGGAAAGCAATATCTAAATGCGAACGGAATGCAAAAGTAAGCAATACACGTAAATGTCGTAACTCGTAACACACGTTCGCTACAACGTGACCAGTTAAACCTGTTCAACGGCTGAACTGTGATTACTGTGACCTGACTACTGAACGTGAATTGAGGTCTTCTCGCACATCCCTAAGGCCAATATAAACTTCTTAATACCCTCTCTCGCTGCACCACCGCTAATGTATCATTAAAACATAATCGTAAAACTTTTAAACAGTTATAAGACGAACGTTTGGTTTGGTTTGCATTTGCAAATATACATACATAATTCTCCGACCAATACCATAAGTTAATGGGTAAAACTGTTCTGCGTCGATTTAATTAAGCTGCTGCGTATCCGCAGCTTCGCCACAGGGTGTCATTTTGAGAGTACGTATTTTTTTTAGCCAAAAATATTTTTATCCCGTATCGTCATCCGGTAGGTCCTGGTAAATCACACCAATTTCCATTCCCCTTTTTATTTGAATTTACTCGTATTCGACTGTTACTACGTCTCAAGTGTGCAAGTGTAACCGGTAACGTCGTCGTCTCAGTTTACGTATGAATCATTTTTTTTTGTCCAATGTCATCGTAATATGGTGTAATATTTCAAACTACTAAAATAAGAAAATAAATCGCTAATTTGTTTACATTCATACAAGGCGTCCTTGCTGTCCTATTTCTCAGTATGGGTTTAATCAGGGAAGAAATATATTCTGTATACTTGGGCTAGAAATTTTCACTTCTTGAACTTCACCTGAAGACTCTGCAATTTTTGAGTGGTTTACGAAACAGAGGCCAGATGCATCTCTGTATACTCTATCGAGTACACCATTATTATGTAGAATGGAAAAGCACGTACTAAATAAAGGATACATGTTCATACGAGATCATATACGGTAGCAACAACGTCACTCGTCACTCACATTCGAAGGTCTCACCATCTTACGTTATGTCGGTCGACATGAAGTTTAAAAGCGCAAGTACCTATAGGAGTAGTTAATATCTAATGATGTGTACTTAATGGTATGCGGTTAAACTTCCGACCATACACCCTTCTTAACGTATCATTATCAATATGAGAGAGAATATTAATGAAATGGCCCGATAACATCTTGATACAATTCAAGGTCATTGTGGTTTTTTTTAATACTCAGTACAGTTGTATGTAGTATCGCAATCAGCCCATTTATGCAAAAGGAATTAGGGTTCTGCTTGCTTCTGCTGGAAACACTTATAGGCACACACGTCATTTCCTACTCCTTTTGTTTCGTCCAATTCTACATACCTATAGGATGTTTCATAGCTGGAGTTGTTCATTCCATGCGGTGAATAGGCAAAGGCACCCATAGGGAATAATTGTTTGCATAAACATGGTGCCTATGTCAAAAATTGAAGGGGTAAGAGAAAAAAATCTATTCTAATTCGATTTTTTTTAATGATTTTTTTTTAGAAAATTATATCAATTTTGTACCTATTTGTGATGTGATTTAGGAAACTCATGCAGAAGTCGAAATTATTATTTTTTTGCATTTTTGCATTCTTCGTCATTTTCTCGTCATTTTACAGAAAACCCGAGTGTGCTAGGTGTTTTCATTATTTATTTTTATTCATATAATTTTAATTTTTCAAAGTTCTGTAAACTAAATTTGAATTTTTCAAATTTTTGGAGAAAAACGAGTTTTTACTAGATCCCTAACTATTCTAAAATGAGAAGAAAAAAATGTTGACAAAAATTTGAAAAATTGCTCTCCCGTAAAATTTCATTTGCTGACTTTTGCTTGGGTTTCATAGATCACATCCACATCACATTTTCTTTGCTAGCCCCTTCAATTTCAGAGATAGGCCTAAATATGTCATAATAAATTTTGTTTGTTTTTTCATGACGTACAAGATGGTATGCAAAGAAACAATTTTTAATCGTCTTTTAAATTTTAAATTTTTTTGAATTTTTTGACTTTCTCAGTACTTTAAATTTCAAAAATTCCCAAAAAATTTTCAAACAGAAACGGGCACCTGGCATTATTGTTCTTTAACTTACATTCATAATACTACATATTAAGCATGTATTCAATGGAATCTGAATTTGGCACTTCTGACATGACCCATACTTGATATTCAAAATTGGAGGGAAGAAAGGGGTCCTATCGAAATTTTTGTGATAACCAAAATTATTCCCAGGACGTCAATCTACAACTTTTGTTTGAATTTTTTTTAAATTGGACCCCTCCCCACTGAATTAGCATAACATTCCGAAGATACTAATTAAAACTAAGAGGTGGGAGGGAGGACGGGGACAATCGGAAATTTTTTCAAATAAAAGTTGTAGATTAGGGTTTTAAAAATAATTTCGGGCATTATAAAAATTTCGATTGGATCCCTCCCTCTCCTCCGATTAAATACTTTTTCAAAATTGAAGGAGGGGTCCAATTGAAAAATTTTTCAAACAAAAGTTGTAGATTGAAGTCGTGGAAATAATTTTTGTAATTATAAAATTTTCGATTAGACTCTTCCCTCCCCTCCAATTTTGCACAATATGACAATACTGTGTATAATAATTTCAAAAATAATGACACCAAGGCAAATACAAATTTTCTTCAAACTTGGACAAAAAATGTCAAGAGAAAAAAATTTCTGTCAATTTGTATTTACCCTTGTCCCTTCAATTTTTGAGATAGGCACCGTATATGCACATACAACATTTTTTGTTTCTTTTGGGTTGCCAATTCACCCTGTGCATTTTCCTACTCTACATCACTCGAGAAAATATACCCTTTATCCAGCGCTTCTACCATCGATACCAGCACCTTTTGCACTTCCTGGAGATCGTTTCCCTCAATAAGTATGCAGTTTTATTAAATCACTTCTTGTAGCGCATAAGTACTCGTATAAGCGTATAAGTTGCAAATCCAACATCACGATTCACCATTAATACAATTTTAATTGCCCATATAAAAGTTTTTATACCGCTAAGGATGGTTAATTGGTCAAGGTGTACCGGTGTTTACCTTTTCGCCGCCGCGACGATGTTAGACCACTTCTACGTTAGGCTATTATCCTGCGAACAGTTACATCCGAATGTAACCTTGATGCGGTTAAATAATGCGTTCGGCGAGCATTCCGGTATAGATCTTTGTAGATCTCTCTCACCGTATATTCATACGCCAGTGCATTGAAAAAAAAAACCAACCATATCATACACCTTAAGGTATAAAAAAAATATTCTCATATACTTGGTGGAGTGAAAAAAAATGCTTCACACGTAACTCTTACGATATTTTTCTCTACTATACAGACTAATTTACCACCGATGGCTATAAACGGACATATTATTAGTTCAACTTTTGTACAGCGGTGTGTTTATCAATTTACTTATATTGGCTTTCTTAAGAGTCGAAGGGAAATATTTTTCGATCACTTATAAAGATTAAAGAACACGTCATTCGTTTGTTTCGGTGAAAAATTTCACTTCGACGCAAAAATAGCATCGTGGCCGTGGGTGTTACCAATTAAAAGTAATCTTTATTATGTACTGTTTTTTCCTCTTGTCAGCTAAACGATTGGACTTATTTCGATCTATTTGATTTCACCGAGATAATAATAATATTTAGATGATTTTCGACCTTATCAACACTCCAGTGAAAGACGAAAATAAATATTGGCATGCACGTGTCAATTTAAGCAAACGAAGATTAATCAGACCACGACTTATGAGAAGCGTTTCAACGTTTCAACATTTTACAGGGTGTTTCGAAATCGAAAATCACCACTTTTCAACACCTGTTTGCAGCACTTTTTCAGAATTCATCTTAAGGAGGATGTTTTACGAGTCCCCCCCCCCCCACCCCTCCAAATGAAAATCATGATTACTAATGAATTTCATTTTCAACAAAAAATTGAAAGGACGTAGAGAATTTTTTAAAAATTTTAACGAAAAAAATGGCCTTTGAGCAAAAATTAGCAGTTTTTCGATTTTCAGCACCATTAGCAAATTAAAGACTTTTTCAGCACATTCAGCACCTATTAGAACTCTGTTCTAGGAAAATTTTTCCACCCAAAATTTGGAATTTTCTCTTCAAAAAACACTCGGTGTGAACTTGTGAAGATATAAGAAAATACAGGTCAAATCTGTCGATAATTTGATTGAGTTGGCAACACCGCTAAATCATGTATACAATCACCAGACATACACCGTTTTAATCACTGTACACATAAAAGTGCAAGAAACCCATTTAAATATATATTTTTTTAATGCACGCAAATGGTAAAAAATTACATGTGCATCAAGGTTAACGAACCAATATGTATTGCCTAAATCTCACGATCATGATCGCGCAATAATACACTTGGATTTTCTCTCTTGTCATGTTCGTCGAATCGTCGAAGAACTAGTCAACCATCTTGTATGATTTTTCAATCATCTCAGTCGATTAAATTCGTATCCTGCGTAGTGAGATTTTTTTTCCGTCACACAGGTTCACTTCACATTGCAGACGACTACACATATACAAACGAAGAAAGTAGCGTAAAAAGTATTCCCCAAATACCGCTATCGGCAATCACACTGTCAACCCCTCCAAAAATTGATAAACACATGACTCATCCTAACGGTACAGAGATGAAGAAGGCGAAAAAAAAAATCATTCCAAGTACACTCTGTATTCGTATGAAGAATACACCTTCGTGGTAGGTAATCCTTCTTACCGATAGACTTGTAACAGTGAACTTTACAACGTCGAAACATTTTGACAGAGTAGTTCTTTCTCTTTAAAACCGTAAACGACGGTGGCTTGTGGCCCTTAGGCCAAAGAAGAGTTTTGCCCTTTTCCCCTTCAACACCGGTGAGGTCAACGTTAAGTCGTTTACCATTATTATGAAAGAAGCCGTTAGTTTAGCGACGTTGCCAACTCGCGGTATCGCGCCGACGAACCGTCCCGTCCGGCGTCTCGTCGCGATTCCGACTTCGACTCGCGAGAAACTTATTGTAGCATCACTTGTAACAAAAATAATATATCAACAATCGATAGTACACCATTCTTACGTACATAAATCGGCCACATTACTTATCACGAGGTACACGTAATCTCGTATTATAGAGCTGAATTCGTAATTAGATATTCGTACTCAGCAGCATTGTACTCATTATGTAGTTTTCAATCTACATTTATATATAGATTTTTGAGTATAACGGTATACAACTCTAAAGAAATCGAGTGATTGACGAAAGATTATTGATAAATCAATTTATGTAGGTGATGCTGAAATCATTTTCCAAAATTGAAAAAAATCAAACAGAAACACTAGAAAAAAAAAAATCAGAAAAAAATTTTCTTAGGAGAAATCTCGCACTTCTGACGTGAGAACAAATCTGGCGAGTAAAATAATACCCTTGACGAAAAAATTTCCAAAGCTAAAAAATTCTCTCTGAAAAAATGTGTTCAAAAGAAAAATCAAATATCAACATAGGAAAAATTGTTGAAGAAAATTTGATTGATAACAAAAATCCTTTGAAGAAAATCCACCTTTTTGCAAAAGTATCGTTTCAGCGAAAAAATTTCTGGTAGGTAAGAGACAAAGCTACACGCGAAAAATTTTCTCAAGAAACAAATTTAGGCGTATTTTTGGAAAAAATTTTCTAAAGAAATCAAACAAACTTGAAAATTTAAAAAATAAAAAATAAAATAAGTAGGTGAATATTTTGCGATAGTTTTTTAAAGCGAAAGTGGACAATAATTCTTTTGATTGGACTTTTGTTAAAACACTTTTCGAAAGATTTTCGTCAAAAAAAACATTTTTTTAGCATTTATTTCCATAAAACGTGTTTTCGATAACGTTTCAAGAAAATAATTTTTGTACGAAATTTTTCATGGTGTCTTCCAAAATTATTTTTTAAAAAACTAGGTACTGTTAGATACTTTTTCCACTACCTACCAACCTTTTTTCATTGTTAATACATTTCACCGAATATTCAGAAAACCACTCTTCTAAAAATATTCAAAAATTGAAAACACCCCTTCCTCTTCTCAAAAAAATTATAAAACTCAAATTTACTTCATAAAAATTTCCAAAAATCAGAAAAATCCATTTTTGATTTAATTCGATGATGAGCAAAACGTTGCGATTTTTAAATTTTGTTTACTCTTACTTTTATTGAAATTTTGTTCAATTCGCCACTTTTTCAGTAAGTTTTTCATTAGGTATACTTTCAATATATGTAGGTACCCATTTTTCAAGTACTTTTCCACTACTTTCACTAAAAAATAAGAAAGGTGTTTTTTTTTTGAAGAATTGTTCAGTTTAAAAATAATTATTTTTAAATTTCTGAAACAATTTTTTCTTTAATTTTTTTTACTTACCTGCTTAAATTTTTTCAAACTTGCAGGGATAAACAATACTACCATGGGTCATTTATGGAAATTTTTTAATTTTTTCGAACTTATCTTTTTAGCAAAGTAGTTGAAGTTTTGCAACGACACTTTCGATGACTCTCTTCAGAGGATGTACAGCATTTATTTTTTTTTCAGAATTTTTAATAAGGTGGAAGACCCTAAAAAAAATTGAAAACCCGAATTTTGTTACCCTTTTTCAAACTTATAATAGTAATTTTATGTTTTTTCTTGTAATATATATCAACATAATATGACACCGAAATACACCATTAATCTGAATTTTTGGATAAAATTCGTCGATTTTTTCTATTTTTTTTTTTTTTTTTTTTCTAATTAATTGGATGATGCCATTTCAAGAACTCAGAATTTTCTACGAGGTGTTTGGCTGCTTGCAGAGGATAAAATTCATGTCTTGACAGTACTGGGCATTATTCAAGATTGCAATTTTAGTGAAATTGATTTTTTCAACTCATTATGTAAGTAGTACAATTTTTCGCGAAGTCAAAAATTAGAAATTTTTATAAGAGTAAGAAAAAAAAAAATCAAAGAAATATCAATTGATTTCACAAACAGGAAATTTTTGTAAAAAATCATAAAAACTTCAAAACAAAATATACAATCATAATCACATCGAACATACAAACACAACAGAAAAATTAACGAATCAATTGTGAAGTTTTGGACCCACCAAGCACCAATTCTTGCTTCAAATTTCACTCAGCTCTTTCCTCATCCTCACTCCAAACCCAAATTTATACCAGCTATAGCCCTCATTACACATTCTCTTACAAGACCATCACGTAGCCAAAATTCAGTCCACTAATTTCAACCGAAACTGGTACTTCGACACATTACACACGTTCGTCCGTATCCGGTCAAATTAGTGGATAAATCGATAACTGTACGTACGTAGAAAGTTTTACTCTAATTTAAAACCAATTATGGAGTTCATAGGTATAGATAATACTCGCCATATAATGCATCGTATATTATAATGAACGCGGAATTCGGCTATTCGTTTACAGACGCGCGACCGAAGACTAATTTGAATAAAATCCTCGTACGATCTTTTGTTCTACTCGGATGTAAAATAGAAATCACTCTAGGTACTGATTACAGCTGTCCGTCACTTTCAGAAAGGCCACAGATAAGGGACACACTAATATGGTAATGGTATACATTGAACTCTTGTTCGACCAGAGTAGAATTAGACTACTGGGCAATGGAAGCTTGGAAGGACAAGGCAATGGTACACGAGGTATGTACTTGAAGAAATTTCGCAACATCGTATTTTTATTTCCTGTAAAAATTATTCTGGGCAAATAAAAATAATTGGTCGAATTATCGAATTAGATTAATTTGTATTATATCCTATTTTTTTTTTAGCGACATACATAAACTAATATCTGTAATAATTTTCCCATTAAGAGGATCATCCTCATTACCAGAGCTCATTACACGATGCAGTACTTCGAGAGTATATGCACATCCTACTTCTGCAAGGTATAAGAAAAAATTTCTAACCTAGTCACGCGATAATGTAGTACAGAATACACACACAGCGTACAAAATTGAAGCCACACTGCAGTATTTAACCAGTTGAAATATTGAAAAAATGCCTACAAAAACACAATAGAAATTGATCCGCCATCCAAGAAAGCAACGCAACGATAACTGCAATTTTCGAAAACCCGAGTAATAAAATTAGGGTGCCCGGTGGCGATGCCACGAACGAAAAAAAGGGGAAGATTTGGTGCGAATAACCTTGAAAGACCTTGTTGAACGTTACAAGCACACGCTCGTACATCAATACACCAAAAAGAAACCGTCTGCATGTAGAAGTGCGCGTCCGCGTCGTATGTTGAGACGCCATGCTTGCGACAATTACATACGGGAAGTGAGGGTGCTGATTCAAGGACAGGGGATTGACCTTTACGAAACAGACGAGCACTCTACACACAACATTACCGGTCGGTCTCGGTCTGACATTCTGGCAGAGTGGTGAAAGGTGAATGCAACGACATCGTATCAATAGGGAGGTATTATTCCCATTCCCGGTTTTATTACCCGCCGAATCCGAATATGAGGTTCGAGCTCGAGCTCGAGATCAGACCACGTTGCCATCACGAAGTTACACTTAAAAATAAATCCATTCGTGGTGAATTAAAGGTCTTGCTCTAATCTTCTTAATTCTCGCTCCATCTCTACTGATTATGACAGATATAGCTAATCTTTAAATTTATCTCGCATCGTATTCGAGCCAGGGGGGGCTTCGCGCCGAGTTTTTTTCCACACCACGTTTGAAAGTATGAAACATAGTATATGCTTTTACTCTGTGACAAAATGTCTAAAAGTCACGAATATTAATTTCAATGGAAATTTAAAAATCTAAAAAGTATAATAAAAAGTCATAAAATTTCTAAAAAAATTTCTAAGTTTCAAAATTCAAAATGTCCAAAAGTCATAAAATTTTTTCTTTAAAAACTAAAAGTCACGAATATTAATTTCCATGGAAATTTAAAAATCTAAAAAGTATAATAAATAAAAAGATTTTCAAGTTTCAGAATGTCTGACAAAAAGCCTAAAAGTCATAAAATTTCTAAAAAAATTTCAAGTTTCAAAATGTCTAAAAGTCATAAAATTTCTTTTAAAAAAATTAAAAAGTCTAAAAGTCTTAAAATATCAAAAATTCATTAAATTTATAAAAAAAAATCCAAGTTTCAAAATGTCAGAAAGTCATCTTTCTAAAAAAAATGTATAAGTTTCAGAATGTCTGACAAAATGTCTAGAAAATGTCTAAAAGTCATAAAATTTCAAAATTTTTTACAAGTTTCAAAAAGTCTGACATAATGTCTAAAAAATTGAATTTATTAAAAATTTTCTAAGTTTTTTTTATGTTATCCAAACCTAACCTAATGTAACCTAACCTAACCCAATGGGGTCGGATTTTGGTCTCGTTTTTTTTTTTCATTTTGGTCATCGTAAAAGCATATACTATGCTAAAATAAATAAATAAAATAATAATAGTTTCAATCCCAAAAAATTGAAAACTTTTCTTACCACCATTTGAGAAACACTTGTGTTATGTGTCTATTAAAAAAATTGAAGGGGAAAGGCGAAAAAAATATATACTTACAGAATTTTTTTTGATCAAGCCTAAGGTTAAATAAAGCTTCGAAAACTGGTATTTGTCAAGTTCTCAAGTTGAGGCTCCAGTGCCTTCTCCTTTATTTTTAAAAATAGGAAAAATTATCTCAATTTTTTTTTTAGACTCGACGTATGAAAACGCAGTTATTCGTCATGGCTCTCAATCAGTTTTTATGTAAGGTTCAGGTCATCTGTTTTGTTCGAATTTTTTCCTTTTTTTCATCTTAAAATGCTTGGAAATAGAAAAATTTCAACTTTTCCCAAATGACCCCAAAATTGAAAATTTGGGAATTCAGTCTTTGAGGAGCAAGAATATTTGAGGTAGAAAAATCGTCATTGTCTTCCGTTTCTATTTTTCTGATCTTTCAAATTATTATACGAAATAATATCGAACTCAAGTCTTAACATATGACATATTATGAACCAGCATGAAAATAAATGATAATTATCTTACGCAATCGTCAGACAGGTCATTAACACAATTTAAATCATATTAGGTATACATTCAGGTCTGTAAAACATGTGTTCTATCATATTGGTATTCGTGTTTTATCGAATGATACGAACCATACACTAGTTGAATAATAGGAAAGCTAATCTGTGCAGGGTC
This sequence comes from Balanococcus diminutus, assembly GCA_959613365.1. Classification (NCBI taxonomy): domain Eukaryota; kingdom Metazoa; phylum Arthropoda; class Insecta; order Hemiptera; family Pseudococcidae; genus Balanococcus; species Balanococcus diminutus. The sequence continues at coordinate 46,808,208 of OY390715.1, read as the reverse complement.
ACTACGCTTCGACTAAGATGGAAGATTAATAGGATAATAGAACAATTTTCGGCACGATTTTATTTCATTCTAAATATAAAATAAAAATTGAACATCGTCGCGTTGTTTCGAGCGGAGAAATAAACTATGCACGAAGCGAAAAAATAGATCAAGTTACACTCGTTGGGAGAATTTCACTTAAATTTGGTTCAAAAAATTGAATATTTATTCAAAAAAGATACTTCCCAATAAATGAGTCATTATTTACTCGAATCCAAGAACCCCTTTCGATCAGGTACAAGATCAATTTCAATACAAAAACCTATTTGCGACGACCTTCTAAAAAGAAACCATAATTTTAAATTATTTACATCTCGAATGACAATCTCGACTTTCGATGATTTTCTCTTATAGAATCCGGTTTTGCAATGGTATTATCGAAAAAATATAATTTTCAGCAAATCTTAAATCTTTGGCCAATATCTCGGTAAAATTTCTCATTTTCTACCATAGATAAATTTAGCTTCGCCATTTTAATAGTATACCCTTTATATAAATTACTTCACAAGTACAAAATATAGAGGAAAAAAACTAGTTTTATGACAACCAGTTCGTCTTATTACCAAATTAATGTACGTCTATCGGGTTGAAAAAAAAAATCATCGTAATATTATAATGTCGTCCTAATTCGCACGATGATTCATATCACCTAAAAAAATGACTCATTACCAAGCTCAGCAGGTATAAAGATACGTATCCAAATCCATACGTACGACGTTATTTATCGATTTGTTAACAGCATAGCGAGAAAAACCCCTTCGGTAAACGATTTAATGAAAATTTAAATCACGCAGATGTGTTCGCTAGAATCTACGTACAGTACAATTATTGAAAATTTGGCTACGAGTCGACTTCGGAAGAATTTCCATTCTAGACCTTAATGTCATTTCCATCATTTGAATACCGTCTGCGTCTGAATGGCGGCATGTTCGAAATATTTCATTCTAAAAGGGGCAAAAAGGCGTGGAATTTATAGGAGACGTTCGTACGGGCAGTGCGACGGACGCGACGCTGACGCTGGTACAGAAACAAGATGAAGATGACGCAAGGCTATGGAAGGGACCTTGGTTATTTTTAAGGATTTGGCATCCGCGTTAGACTGTACAGTCTCTCCTCGTACAGCTCGAATACGTTGATATTTGTATTTCGTCGTTTTCCAACACACACACAAACGTCATTGCAACCGAAAGTATGAAAATCTCGATTCTCGACGTACCGTTGTATAGTTGTTTTCTTGCGAGCACTACGAGAGTATTTTGTTACCGGTAGCTGTCCCGAAGCAGCCCATTTCAGTAGCCAATTATTGAACAAACGTACCCCCAAAAAGTGGTAACGTCTGGTAAATACACTAAAACGGTACTATTCGGCGGTACGCGTGCCACACATGCTACCAGACGAGCGAACGCGTGCTCAGGCTCGCTTATCACCTGCCGACCTGCCCAATCCTTATAAAGGATGCCAGGTGTTCCAGACAAAGAGGACAGAGACAGTCTTTCTATTCTGTATCACCTCGACGACGAGTACATACATCCACATCTAGTGCATCTTTTTTCAATTTCAACGACCCAACCAAGATGAGTCGTTTACTTAATTTATAAATTGGAGAATTGGCCAAAAGAGCAGAGAGAGATCAATATAGATCATACCAGCTTCATTGTACTGAACACTTTCTCATCAGTACGTATTACGTACGAGGTTCATTCGTCCAACAGTTCGAATAACTGTACGTATAATTTTGCACACATGCATCGATATGCATTTCAAAAGCAGGTGAACGTTCGAAATGCTCGATCAAATGGCGTAATTCAACATCGCAGATGGAAATCCGAAATACCGCAATGTTACAGAAACTACAGCGTGTTTAATCCGTGGCAGATTTTTTCCCTCGATAACCAGGCTGAAGAATTAATCGTATTCGTATTCAAGGACAATGCAACCAAATCTGAACTGGGTACAAGGTGAGGCAATGTTAATAACGTTTACATATCGGTTAACGTACATAGGTATATTTCTTCATTTTTTTTTACCATAGTTATCGAATAAATGAATAGAACTGAGAATAACAAGCTAAAAAACTGAATTTGTAACGGCTCTGATTTAACCTCAGATGAAGAGGTACACTGATGTGGGGCCCAAAAAGAGGTGGGGGATGACTTGGGAAGATGAAAATCTGCACAATGTGGGAGACAATACAGGTTCTGATCTATGATACTAATTTTAAAAATTTTTATAATGTTAAACTCGTTTCAGAAGTTTTCCAAAAAAAGGCCATGGGGTCCAAAGGTCGATTCTTCGCTGAAATTTTAGAATCCCTAGGCTAATTCACAGGGCCTGTATAGGCTGATCAACCTGAAAAAATTACCCCAAAATTCACTTTTTTGGGGTCAGGAATGATCGAATGGGTGAAGATGGTCTAATGAAGCTGAAAGTAGCACATGTTGAAAATAATACAGATTCCCATTACTGGTGCAAATTTCAAAAAACCGCAGCTAATGTCCTTACAAAAAAAACCTTATCGTAAATTTCAAGTTGAGACCCAAAAATTTTAGGGTACAAATCATCTTTTTAGTGTAAATCAACTCTCTAAAAATTTTTCTTACAAAAAATTATTTTGAGTGGTGGCGCATGGCGCAGATCTCCACTATTGAGAAGAAAAAAAAATAGGAATTGAATGTTTTTAAAAAATTTTCAACAAAATGGTCACGAGGTAGACGATTTTCGATGATTTTTCATATTTACCTTTGTTTTCAAGGGGACATAAAAAACGTTTTTGGAAAAAAAAATATTAAAATCAACTAGAATGAAAAAAATGTACTTGAAACATACATACCCCCCCCCCAAAAAAAAACCATTCATGGCCATTTTTCAACTTTACTTCAGTTTTCAGAAACTTTATAAAAATGTCCTTGTTGGATAAAAGTACCTACTTATGTAAATGACCATTTTCTTAAAAATTGAAAAAAGTATTCAATTCCAATTTTTTGAGTTTTTTTTTTTTTCGTTTTCCCAATAAAAAGGGCTCTGCGCCACCACTCAAAATGAAATCATGAACCACCTTCATATAGATACCGGATGGCCCATAAAGTGGTGGGTATTTTTTGAAATTTGGATAGAACAGAGTCCAACAAACAAAATGCTTCATATTTATACACATGGTGCCTATCTCTATTTCGAAGGAGCAGTATTTTCCAAAAATTTCAAAATTTCTTTAAGACTATACACGAAACAGTAAGTTGTAAGTATAATTTCTGGGGAGGAATAAAAATAGTTTCGTTGAATATTCATTTGTCTTAAAAAAGGAGGCGCCACAGAGCTTTGAAAAGTGGAAATTCCAAATTTTGAAGCACAGTAAGTAGTCCCTTCATTTTCAAAGATAACAAATTTTGCACATGAGAGAACGTTTTTTGCCATTTTAAAGCATTATCCACTGGCAAGTGGCAGGGTCGAAATTTTTTTGAATGCAGTGTTGTCAATCGATTTTACCAAGAAAATTCCCATTTACAAAATGCTATAGCACCTTCACTTCATTTATGAAAATAAGCACCATGTTTACATGAAATTAGTTAAACTCTGTTGCAATCAGAGATCCTAAAAATTTAGAAATGAATCTCATGATCCTCCAATTTTCAAAAAAATCCAGATTCAATGATCCAATAAAATAATTTTCTTTTAAAATTCTTCATTTTTCTCACTGAATTTTTCATCTGTATGAACGTACGATTGTGAAATTAATAATTTTATTTTTGTAAGAGCTTGATGCTATATTAATTCGCACCTTATGGAGTAATACTAGAGATGTGAAGGCAAATTACCGGTAATTTTGAAATGAAAATTACCAAAATTACCGCGGTAATTTTCATTTTTTTTCCAAGTATGAAGCACACATTTTATTATAAGGTTTTAAATCGTCAATTGAAGGAATTTGATTGTCAAAATAGTAAAATTGCACTCATATTGGTGTTTTCAATCTTCACCAGTGTCTCTTCACGACACAAACCATCGTTGTCTACACCATTTTGGTAAAATGCTGTTCTACCTGTTCATGACTATTGTCAGTTCTCACAAATTATTAATTCTATCATTTCTATTACCAGCGTTTCTAAAACCTCGTTATTAATACAAAGTTTTTTCTAAGTATTTAAAATGTGTAATTTTGGTAATTTTCATTTTACTCATTTTTCGTTCAAATAATCCCGGAATGAGTGCAAAGTTGTTTTTGAACCTCCCTGAATCAATTTTCAAAATGACGAAAATTACCGGTAAATTACCGCTGGCAAAATTACCGGTAATTTTACATCTCTAAGTAATACAATGATAGCTCAAAAAAATAAAGTACAATTTTTTTGAGTTATCATGGTATTACTCCGGAGGTGCGAATTGTAAAAATAAGAAAATGATATGGATCTGTTTCAGATCGACTCATTAGGAAAGATCTAGATCTGGGATGAGTGAATTTGCTCATATGTGGTCCTAACTATGTCTCAAAAATTGTTTACCACTCCCAGTCCGACCTTCCTGTAATCCTGTAGGTATGTATGTTATGTACGTCTACGTGTAAATGGTAAGTATATCGAAAATGTTAACATGGGCTAAATTGTAATGTTTTTGATATAGATAGGGGTTCAAAATATGGTCAAAAATCATTCTATCCCTCCACGTTCAAATCATCAAACATGTCTCCGATAGTTTAGCGAAAAATATGTTTATAACAGATTTGAAACCCCTTCATGACTGAATAGTAAATTTGAAAAATGCTTCAATTTGGAAATGTTGCAATAACAAAATCTGAAGCACCGAAGATGAAGGTCGCATTTTTTTTTTTTTTTTTTTTTTTTGATTTTGAGATTTTTTACATTTTATAAATCTCTGCAACTCGTAGGTTAAGAAAATGTAAAACCCTCAAAATCGAAAAAAATTCGACTTCATCTTTGGTGCTTGATGGTACAGAAATTGAAATATTCAACTCAAATGAGAATTACTCATTGATCAATAACCTAACCAGGAAGTTGTTTGCAACGTTGTCATGTAATTTTTCCAAAAGAGATGAATTTTTTGAGTAAGGATAATAAAAGTCCTGATAAAATATTAATATATTCCAACTATTCACTACCCTCTCAAAAAATATAAAAAAATCATAATTTAGTAATTTAATCAACCCAAGAAAATCAAGTACCTATACATATAACACCTCTTCTGCAACTCGAAATCTAAAATCTCTACCAATTTTGAGATTTTATACATACTCAGACTACTCAAAATAATATGCTGTACAGTGTACATGAAAAAGAAATGGTTGTAAAATTTATACATGCACTCGAGCGCGCGATTTATATTCAATAAATAGCCCGATGTCATGATCTTCAGCTTGATACTTCCCAGCCCATCCCCATCGTTCATTCTCTCACACACACACTCACCTGGCTCCGACTCCTATTCGTATCATCGTATCACAAATCGCGATTGCGAATCGGGATCGTTTCGCTGCCGAAGCCGAACCGAAGACCGAAGTGCGAGTACGAGGCAGAAGCAGCGTCAGAGACGAGCCGAGCGTAGTCATTGAACTACTAAAAAGTCTCTAAACCAACGGCAACGGCTCCGTTGGCCAATGTCAATGTCCGACCATCTTCGCAACGGCCAAGGTCATTCGAACAACACCGACTACAAAAACGTATTCTGCCGAATGCGACGACAAAGCGTGAACATGGCGTTGTTTCGTCTTCACCAAGTTTCAAATAAACGTTGGAACAATGAAAAGTTGCGAAGATTTTGTTAAATTAATCGAGCTTCTTTTTTTTTTTTTTTTTTTTTGATGGAAGCGACGATTAATAGCGGTAATTAATCTCGATGGACGCGATGAGCGAGTTATTTTTTAGTCCTTGGTGAATTTTTCACGTCGATCGTCGCGATGCTGAACGGATTTTCACGAGGAAATCACGTTTGGCTATTTCTTATTGAGATTAGAGCAATGTAAATAACTTTTAGCCATCGAATTTAAAAAAAAAAAAAAAAAAAATTAATTTATCAAACCATACGTTGGAGAAAAAATCTTTGCAAAAAATGAATTCGATTTTAGGATTTCGTTTTTATTTGAACAGCTTGGCTTTTCACTGTTCGATATCCTCTCTCGTATATTTGCGAGTTGCGACTTCGCTTGAACAGGCCAACCTCACCAATGATGACAGTCGCCGCCGATGACCCTCTATACCGTTATTTTCCTACAAACGAAGCGAACCGAAACAAGTCAAATCGACAATGAACAACAGCGCAATAGAGTAACATGGCTGCGAAGTACCAAGTGATACCGTGTTCTTTGATATTCTCTATTCAAGCACTTCATCAGCACGGAATTGATTTTTTTTACACCGGGACTCGCTCACTATTCGAATTATCTTACATCCGCGTGAACTTGAAAAAAGAAGAAGGATAAAAATACGAGTAAATCGTTTTTAAAAAATTCGACGAGAAAGTTTTCAGGAGCAACGATCTACATATTTTTTCGCTAGTACCGTTCAATGAACTCTATCGCAGATTTTTTCAAGAATACGCGACATTCGAAGTCAGACGAGAGAATTTTATTCATCCATTTCTCGTAGTTATTTTTATAATCGTCGAGCCAAGAAAGTTGATACTTTGCTTCAAGATTATCTCGAACATTTCAAAAATTTTCAATTCTATTTTACCTACAAGGTAATTGGAATATAGTATGAGATCTACAGAAATCAATTTCATCACGCATTAAACGATTAATAAAGTTTTGAAGCGATAGCATTTTTTCTTATCTAAATGAAACTTACGATGGTGTATTGGTCAACAATATGAAATTTAGCTCTGTATGATTTCTTTTTTTTTTTTGAAACAGTTTCTTCGATTATTACGTTAAATGGACCGATGAATTATAAAATTGGCGTAAGTACATTTTATTATAATGAGAAATTTATAGAGTTGAAATTTCATAACACGTGCACAAATTTCAATTTTTTACTGGCAAACGTCCAAACTTGTATTTCTTGAGCAGTTTGTATTCTGTACAGTCTACATATAATTTTATCACAGTCGCAAAGTAAATTGACAATAATAATAAAAACACATGGCAACAATGCGGAGATGAAAACGCCATTCTAGTCGTCCTTCAAGGATGCCATCAAGCTCTGAACACCGCGAACACGACGTAATACAAGTTAAGCGGCACGATTGGATTGCACGATACACGATGTAATTTTTCCAATATATTTTATGCAAGGCAAGAAATTGAACGTTTGTACTGTTCATAAAATTTTAGTTCATAATAAAATGCTGATCAAAAATTTTGACCTTATCAAAAACCAATATGATTGCGACATATTACGAGAATAAAGTCGAAAACTGCCTAAAATATCAACAGGTATATTGTAAAGATTTTCATTATCATTGGGTCACCAAACCTAATGAAAATATCACATACACCACCACGTGCAGTTGTTCTAATTGCACTGAATTGTAGCTTCTCACCCAGTCCAAAAAAAAAAAAAAAAAACAGTCATAAAATTTATGATAACTATGGAAAGAAATAAGTAATTGTCCATAACCTCAAGTCGTACTGAGTTAAGTGGATGAGAAATAGGACTAATCAAATCTAAAAGTTCAAAAACGATGAGAAATGAAAAAAAAATCAAATTCACTCATATAATGATTTTGATTAGTGAAAACTAACTACCTACTAACCGAGAACAGAAATTTGAAAAAAGTATAGGTATTTACCACCTATTGCCTATTTCAAAGGTCATATAAATTTAAAAATTTCATTACAGCTCTTACACCAATGTGAAAAAAATTAGCCGTTGCTTCACTGCTCTTACATTATCTACGAACAACACTCGTATGTTTTAATCAGTTCGCAATTTAAAGTAAAGGTCAATTTTTTTTTCAAACTCACCTAAAAATTTTGATAAAATATGCAGCATCCGAATTAACACGATTACAAAACGAAAAAATTCACAGAGCACTGACTTTTGCAAATGATCATAACACAATTATAAAAGAAATCGAACTACCTCCACAAGAGAACCGAATAGCAATTGAAAATGACTCGTTTTGTTCTCTATCTCTTCGAGTTACACCGTCTTTGTTGGCCATACGGCCGAAGGAGGTGGGAGTAAATTACATGAGGGAGATAAATAGTTCACCTGGAGGACGTTACAGTGTACTCGTATTGCCGAAGTAACTGAATGAAAATGACCATTGTTTTTATTCGAACTCCAATAGTTCTTTTTATATAAATTACCCTTTTTCTTTTAAAAATATTGTTCCAATGTTTCGATTGAATTATGATAGATTTTTTCCATCCGTTTTCTTCTATAATTTATTAGAATTCAAAAAATTATAAAAGATTTTTAAAATATCTATTCAACGATCAAATCTTCAAAAAGATTTAAACTGAAAGAGAAAACTTTCATCTCCAATTTTGAATACTTGAAAAATTGTTCTCAGATAAAAGAAGATAAAGAAAGAACATCATATTTTCATGACCTTGAGTAAAACAAATTTTCCTCGTGCAATCCAAGTAATAACATTCAAAATTGACGATTCGATTTTAGCATTGTGATTGAAATTAAAAAAATTATTCTAGTTTCATGTTCTTCTTTCAAAGAAGGATTACGCTCGCAAAATTAGTGAGCTGATAGGACATCAATTACTTAAAATAATAAGAGAGGGATAGCTATCAAAAAAAGGGTATAGAATAATAGATAATTATCAAGGTATTGAATAAAATTCAAGTCTTTTTCATTTTTCTAAAAATACAATGAAACAACCTTGAATACCTGCAAACAGAACGAATTTTTTTCTGCGTTTCAACTGAAAATTTTAATGCACAACAGAATGATTCGAGTTGATTATCACAAGCAATGATGAATTCATTGTAGAATTAGGGTACTATTTATAAGAATTAATTTCAAGTCAAGAATCATTTTTTGAAGTCATTAAACTAGCTTAATGACAAATCGATTAAAAATTGAATCAAGTATCAACTACAGCAATTATTATATGAAATTACTCACTCGATGTACAATAATTATTTGAAAATCTTTGTTGCTTATAGAAACTTTTTCATCATCTATGATTCAAAACCATTGAACGATGATTTTTCACAACCGAAAGAACATTATTTTCTAAACTTAAAAACATAAATATCGGTCCGAAGCAAACTAACGATCACACAAGTTATTATGAAATAAGGTGCACTTCACTTATGGCAAGTTATTTTTGAGCTCCACAAATTCGATAACAAAAAAATTCAAAGTTGAAAACAAAATTTGACCACTGACCCATACCAGATAATAGCTGGATGGCGACTGTGAAGATCAACGAACTCACAAGCTTCTCAAAGTTACCGATAGATAGTGACAGTGGGTGGGATGAAGGATTTTTTGGAAAGTTGGAAACGCGCTTGATTTTTCGAATGAAATTGAAAATGAAGTAAAACGTAAAGTAAAGGAGATAAGACACTAATGATGACTTGATGACTAATGAATAATGAAAGGACGAGAAGAGCTAGGAGGATAGAGAGGACAAGACAGTGAAGAATTTGGTTTGGAGCCTGGAGCTGCAGGCGCTGCAGCGTTGTTTTTGAAAAATAATTCATAATCCATAATAATAAATGGAATTATTGAAACTACTGAATTTGGCACAAGTGTATTATTTTTATCTTATCGGTTTTATAAAAACTTGATGTATAGCCTATCATTTATCAAAAAATTTCATAATGATGAAGCATGAAACCTAAAGTGAGCAAGAATATTGTATAAAAAAATATAATCGATATCGAGTCATTTACCAAGATTTTTGATACCTCTCGACCTTGTGTCTTTCTTCTCGACATTTTTTAATGTATGGGTCAAACTCATCAAACCAAACAGTTTCTCAGATCCGCCGTGAACTTCCGTCCTCATCCTCATCATTATTATTGTTACTTACCTGACTAGCCTAATATTTTAAAATTCGAAGATTTTTTTTCAACAATTATCATTTATCCGAGGACAAGACGATATTTGAAGTACTTATACATACACAAAAAAAAAATGAAGTGGCCAAGTACATAGTTCGAAATTTAATTATAAATAAAAGTACTACAAATTACAAATTTGATATTATCATTACCGTAATAATAAACCGTCATATTAAAAAAAAGAAAAAAAAATTGGCTACTTAAATAACTGAAAGAACAAAACTCACTTTTCGTTTGCTTTACAAAATCTCCAAATAAATTTCAATAAAGTAAAAATACGTATAAAATAAATCTAAAACCAATATTATATTGGTTTAAAAATTATTCAAAACTAAGTATAAAATAAGTATAATTATTAATAATTATATTGAAAAATGCAAACGAGATTCAAATAAGTTCATTTTGCGCACAAGTTCATCACAATTCACAGGAGATACGTATTAAGGCAACCATACAAAATAGTTGTCAGGAATGTCTAAAATCTATGCTGATAGAAATATTTTAACTTTAAATAGTACAAAAATTAAGTACAAAACTAGAAAATATAAAATGAAAATTATTGTTCCCAAAACGATAATATCAAGACTGATTTAGTTATAAATTAGGTCATTAACTGCTCAACAAGTGTAAGATTGGAAATTCATTTATATAAAGGAAAAATAAAAAGGTATTACAAATACGTTTAAGATTAGATTCGTTGCGTTTCAATACGTTATATCAGGCAGATACTTCGATATCAAAAAAATTTCAACAGGTAACGTAAATGAAACTTAATACAGATATGACTTTTGACATCAAATTTTCATAAAATGCATTTCTTCACGAACCATTATTACAAATAGAAGCGTGTTCAACTTGTTTAGGGGTAAATTTTAGTATTCTAGTTAACATTGTAGTTACACACGGTATTTGTTTCTGGCGATGCATAGAAGGACTAGTGGGAACGTTAGATTCGAAGTCGAACGCTACCCTTCCATTCACAAAGGTTAGAATGGTCAAAAAGTCGAATTCTTGCCAATTTTTCCTTAATTCTTCACACAACGCTTGGATAAACCAGGATCCTTTCTGAGTATTTCTCCAAGAATAATACCCAGGTATGGTGGAATAAGCGACAAGAAAATCAGCGTACAGAGGAATTCGATAAGCCGAGTTACTTGTATTGGAATCCACTTCAACAGTCCGGACTTCTACACCACCGTCTAATTTGTCTCCTTGACATGCTTGAATAACATAAATTTTGGGTTTACCAGCTAAGGTTGGACATTTATCAGGGGTGAAACGATCGAACAACATATTGTGCGAATAAGCGGAATTTTTAGCATAAATTACTCCTTGCTCTCCATGACTCAGAACGGCAATGAAAAGGCAGTCGCAATCACTGTAATCTCTGTTACCTAGCTCGTCGATTACAGAATCGATTTCCTTGAGAGTGAGATCTCTATACTTCGATGTTTCAAATCCGAGACTCTTTAAAGTTGCTTCTAAATTGACACAATCTTCTTCGGTCCCATTTCGTTGTTTTAAAGATGGCAATGTGAAATTTTCATGATTGAAAATTACAGCTATACCTCTTCGTTTATGGCTTGTGTTATAAAACAGATCCGTCTTAAAGGTAGGCACTGGTATTTCTTTTTTTGATTTTGGAAATATTCCAAAAAAATGAGTCCTGGTGTCTACCTGATCGTCGGCCACGTCCATTACGACCTGAAACAAAAACAAATGAACGAATACAATATGAAAAAAATACCCAATTTATAATGAAATATTTTTTTTAAATATACGAGATACGTCGTAGAAGAAAAAATGCACAGACTGATTAATTTAATTTTAAGATAATGCATTGACTGATCTGATTGAGTCCACAAAGCAACAAGTCTGTTTCAAATATCTAATGACTATCTGTATGAAGCTTTTTTCAAAATACAAAAAACCTGGAATTTTACTGTTCTGCTACTATCGTGAATTTTCATTTTCTTTCAAAAATTCCTTTCACAAAAGAGATGTTTGATAACAATTTGTTCACACATTCAATCACAAGACATAAACAATGGTTCAAACACATAATTACTTTATGTGCTTATCACGATTTGAAAGAAAAAAGCTCTACTCATGTAAAAATAAACGCAATTACTATTTACCAGTTTTTTCTTCCACTTGACTATCTCAAAATTATTCAAAACTCGGTCTGCTCTTCTTCTTCTTCAAAGAAATGTATTGCACCCACATAAAATGGGCATAAAATAATCAAAATTAAGTGTACACAGGTTGAAAACAATGACGAACACTTCTGAAACAACCATCAAGTTCAATCAACTTCACCAGTCACCACGACACTACGTATTACTCAAGTTGAAGAAATTTCATTACTGATGTAGGATTCATTAAACTAAACCATAAAACCAAAGCATTAAACAACGAAACTCGAGACTTTTGTTTTCATATTTTCAAGCTTTCCAAAGCTTTCTTTCTTCAAAGTTTGGGAAAACCTTTTGGAAAAATTGGCGGGGGGGGGGGAGAGAAAATCTTTTTAAAAAATTGAAATTTTTGACTTTATGTAGAAAGTTGTTGAACAATTTTTTTTTTACTATCCAGTTTTGCGTGAAGATGCTTACTTAAAATTTTTCTTGGAATCAAAATCATTGAACGATGATTTGAGTATTTCCCAAAATTATTTACTTAAATGAGAACAAATTTGTCATCAAGTTACTAATTTAGTAATAAAATCTTGTATTCTTTTATTTATATTACTTCATTATTCGAAATTAATCAGTTAAAAATAAAAAATAAACAGTTATTTTCGGGATTTTTTGTTTTATTTGCTTTCGTTTCATCATCGCATCTCCACGTTGTATTTTCGTTTTCACAAAATCTTTTCATCTGTGAAAATTATTTTGAAAACAAAGATTCAAATTCAACGTATTTTTTTCTGAATACTTCATTCAATTTTTCTTAATAAAGGAAAAGTTACCTGTTTAGAAACAGCATTTTCTTCAATTTTTTCAGTCGTTTTATCCTGTTTACTATAAACGAAGAAGATTTTTCCAGTTAATCTGCCAAAAATGATGATACAAAAATTTGGACATCCATTTCATTTCAAAACTTCGTCTGTGAAAGATCAATGTCGTTGGATCACATGACGCAATAATTATTTTGTAATAAAACTGTTGCAGCTTTCGTACGAACGCATCATTTCGTTAAGAAGTTGCATTTTACTATTTCAGTGAAATTATCATGAATTTGTGTGAATTTTCACTTTCAAAATACATTTCAATTCATTAAATACTTCCACCCTTTCAAAATATTCAAAAATTGCCGAGGTATTAATTTCCGAAAATACAATAAATTGATTCAATTTATATTTATGTATCATGTGACCCAAATCTAACCAATCAGGGATCAGAATGTAGTTGTATTTTTCCCAACATTTTTGTTGGCGTAGTTTGAAGCCATTATTGTTTTCGAGTTCGGTATTTTTAATAATTCCGAATTCATCATGAGCTTTGCGATTCTAACGCTTTTATATGATTAAATCCAAATTAAATACGAATTATGTCGCTTAAACCAACTTTTAATTAATTCACGTGTATGTGGTAGTTGTTTGTAAACATATTCAATGTGAGCATTGAGGAAACCTAGTGTATCCCTACGACGGTTCATGTTGTAAAACTCAATTGTGATAAATCTGTCGGCAAGAGCAAAAGGTATGTTTTTATTGTGTTTACAAGTAAAAAAATGAAATGAATACTAAGTTAAACAATGAACAGAGGATTGAATATTCTGAAACCCGTGATTCTCGTATCTGAGAATTTAACCGCCATCTTTTGGCGTACGGTGTATTTTGAGCGCCATAAATATTTTCGCGGTATTTCGTAGTACGTTGTTTATTATTCCAAATTTCACTCTAAATGATGTTATATTGTACGCTAATTGCATCACTTTCTGCAATTTCCAGCGAGATTGCGTGTGATGATCAGTGGTACTCTCACACAACCCTTTATAAGCAGAGGAGCGCCGAAAATTTGGTCAGTTGCGTTAGGTTTGTAGTATTTTTCGAACGTTCCTTCTGTTCGTGCCTTTTTCAACATTTGGTAACCTTTTGTTCGACTTCCGCGTTGTTGATGTGAAATATTGGTGAATATCCTTCAAATTTCATATCACCTCGTAAAGTCAGAGGACATTTTCTCTAAATGCTTAAATTTCTTGAGGGAGGAAATATGTTTTCAAGTTTATGAGAGATTGAAGTCATAATTCTTCAAACCTAGCATGATGATCTCATGAAAATCGTTCAATAGTTGAGTGATAAGCTGTACCGTGTGAACTTTCAGCATGTGTAATATGTTGAATTATTTCACCGTGTTTTGTAAATTGTCAATGTTCTCTCTCTCTCTCAATGAACAAATGAATTTTTGCACTGTTATTATGACTTGGTTTGGTAAAAATAATCCAACGATCTACTTCTTGAAACTGATGTGATAAGGTGATCTCTGATTAACGGTAGCCTCAGGTCCAAGTACTATTCAATTCTCTCGATTTCCGTTCATTTCGATACACAATGTGTAGAGTAAATCATGATTTAAATGTTCCTCCGTCCCGTATCAAACTTTTTGGTAGTAATTGTTGGTCAATTTTGTTTTGCAGGATTCAGATTTCATGAAAAAAGAACCATCAAATCGTGTTAATGTTTACGACAGCCAGTAAACAGAGTAATTTTGAATTACATTGCGTTTTTCAAAATTTCCGATCTGTATTGAGGCATTGTACTTTATTATGAAACATTGTGCCATAATATGTTAGTATACTTATACCATCTACCTGTGTTATGCATCATAAAAGATAGAAATTCTAAATGAATTCTAATGGCTAACTTGGTTTAGGAGTAAAACTGAAATGCAGCAAATGGGCGATACTTCTGCTCAGATCGACGCTGTGAGTATATTCACATACATTGTTTCATTCTTTTGAATCGCGAGGTTTACATGTAATTGTCATTTTATAGGACATTGCGAACTCTACCGGAGCTAATCGACCGGTAGGCGCAAATGATCATAAATCTGACGAACCACCTCCTCGGGAAGAGCCGCATGTAGAGCCTGTTAATGGCGTCGTTCAACCGCCTGTAATTCCGCCTCCTCATCGGCCAGGCCGCAATACTAACCAATTACAATATATAGCAAAAAATGTATGGAAACCCGTTCACAGTCACCACTACGCATGGCCATTTCAGCAACCTGTAAATGCAATTGATCTAAATTTACCGGTAAGAGTGCTGATATTACTCTGTCTCATATTCTAGTTTACAAAAAATTAACGAGCATTTTTCGTTTTAGGATTACCATAAAGTTATTAAATATCCAATGGATTTGAATACAATTAAGAAAAGACTATCAAATAATTATTATTGGAATGCTAAAGAATGTATTCACGATTTTAATACGATGTTTACGAATTGTTACGTGTACAACAAACCGGATGAAGATGTAGTTGTAATGGCACAAACTTTAGAAAAACTGTTTCTTACCAAGGTACGGTATTTTAGGCACTTAATTTTCATTTATTTTCCTCTTTGACGCGATCATTGACATCTTTCGAATGTATTATCAGGTTGCTAGCATGCCTAAAGAAGAAATTGAAATCGAGGCTCCTCCACCAAAAAAATCAAAATTGACTCCAGCCGCTAGAAAGAAAGTAGTCGGCGGCCCTAGTACGATGCCTAACAGAAAACCGGTCAACAGTACAGCAGCTGTGACGCCAGTTACTCCTACAACCGCACCAACGTCCATACCAGGTTCCACTGCTACAACTACCGTGCCTCTACCAGTCGCCCAACACAATTCATTACCACACCAAGTAAGCCAATCTTCCATTAGTAATTACTTTTTGGTGTTTGAGCATTCCTGAATACTTAAATCCTGTGTTATTCTGTTTGTTAGGTTTCAACTTCATTATCTGCATCATATTTAGCGCAACCGCCGAACGTCAATATCACCGTAGGCCCAACAACACCTTCCAAAATGAAAAAAGCCGTCAAAAGACGGGCTGATACGAGTCCTGGTGGTAGTAGTGAGTCAGCAGATCCATTATACACACCGGCAACCTCGAATGCAAAACTAGCCTCAAGAAGAGAATCCCGTAGAACTGTTAAAAAGGTTCGCCATTTGACGAATAACCTTAGCGTTTTATCGGCGAACGATAAATTATATTGTTTTGGTTTTTTTGTTAGCCTGTAAGAACAGTCGATGAAGATATTCATTCTCAGACGCCTGGTGCTACCGGCAACGCTAACCAAGTATGTAATCGCAAAGATGCTTATCGTATTTTTTTCGCTCTTCGTAATTTAACGAATTTCTTTTTTTTTTTCTCAGACTGTTGATAAAACTAAAGAAAAATTATCGAGTGCTATGAGAGCCTGTAGAGAAATCTTACAGGAAATTTTTTCTCATAAGCATGCTGTAAGTGTTGTTCAGAATTCACTAATATTTTTTCAGCGCTGGTCTTCTATAAACTTGTTTTTTTTTTTCATGTGTGACATGTAGACCTACGCTTGGCCATTTTATCGTCCTGTCGATGCCGAATTACTAGGATTAACCGATTACTATGAAATCATTAAACATCCTATGGATTTCGGTACTGTCAAGGTAATTTTCGTTTCACGTTTCTGTATAATTTTTTAATGGTAGTTTCATCTTTTTAACGCCGGTCGTAACGTTTTGATTTCAGAAAAAAATGGACAAACGAGAATATAGAAATATAAATGAATTTGCTAGTGATGTTAGATTAATATTTTCTAATTGTTATAAGTATAATCCGAAAGATCATGACGTGGTGTTAATGGCGAAAAAAGTTCAAAGTTTTTTCGAATCAAGGTAATTACCATTGTTTTGTACCAAAGATGCATTACCTAGACCGAATCTGAAATTAACCTCTTAACGTTTGTCTGTTACAGTTTTTCTAAAATACTCGCCAAGTTCCCTGACGCGGTACCATCTCATCCTGCCAATGTATCGTCGGTCGGCCATGCGGCCGAAGAAGACGGTGAAAAGTCGTCATCTAGTTCCTCAGAATCTTCCTCCGCTTCTTCCTCCGAGTCGGAAGACTCTGAAGAAGACAGACGATCTCGTGAATTACTTCAATTGCAAGAACAGGTAAGCGTCAACTTCTGATTTCTAATGTCGATTTATTTTATTTAGGTAATCTGAAAGGATTGAAAGTGATGAATATTTTTGCGTGTCATATGAAATGTTTTACAAACATTTTATGATATAAAATTTCTTGCGCTTCTGATTCTATCTTTTTAGTTTACTTGTTATGTAGTATGAAATTATTCTACTTGGCTTTCATCGAAAGCTTAGTTAGTTAATTGAAAAACATATTCGAAGGAGTTTTGCATTATTATTTTCGTTTGAAATGATGAAATTCTATTACATTCATGCGTGTCATTTGATTACTGCCATGATAATACCGAAAAATAACTGATATTTTTGTGTAGCTCCTGTCGACCCTATTGATCAGTATTGAAACGGTTATTATTCTAACGTGATTTCATAATGATGAATAAAAAGGCGCATTTTGAAGTTGAATTTTTAATTCGGTTAAAATGATATTAGCTACTAATATTCTGAAAAGTTAAAATTTTCTATTTGCGATCTGTGTCTAAAATGATTTTTTTTATGCATTCATGGTGTCTAATAACGTATCGAAAAATACAATTTGATAATATTTATGATCGTATTTTGAAGGAATTTTGTCAATTTTTTGTAGTTGGATGGCTGTGCACTTTGTATTTATGTCAGATCGTTCTTCGAGCTTCGCTCTAAAAACTTTACCTAGCAGTAGCTTTTATTTATACGAATTTGAAGTGATGATATTATTTTACATTCATGCGTGTCATTTGATTACTGCAATGATACTACCGAAAAATAACTGATATTTTGTAGCTCCTGTCCATCTATTGATCAGTATTGAAACTGTTAGGTAACCTAACAAGTTTCATAATGAACAATAAAACGCTTTCTTCTAAAGTTGAGTTTTTAATTCGTTAAAATGATATTACTAATATTCTGAAAAGTTGAAATTTTTTATTTGCGATCTGTGTCTGAAGTCTAAAATGATTTTTTTTATGCAGTCATGGTGTCTGATAACGTATTGAAAAATATTATGATAATATCTATGATCATATTTTGGAGGATTTTTTTCAATTTCTTGTAATTATGTATATTTAGCTAGGTGACTGTGCTCTATGTATATGCCAGCTCGTTTTTCGAGCTTCACTCCTAAAACTTTACCTAGCAGTAGCTTTTGTTTTTACGAATTTTAAGTGATGATATTTGTTTACATTCATGCGTGCCATTTGATTACCGCAATGATAATACCGAAAAATAACTGATATTTTTGTGTAGCTCCTGTATATCCTATTGATCGGTATTGAAACTGTTATTAACCTAACACGATTTCATAATGAATGATGAATAAATATCGGATCTTTGAAATTGAATTTCTAATTCATTAAAATGATATTACTACCTACTTACCTAGTATTCTGAAAATTTGAAAATTTTCATTTGCCATCTGTGTCTAAAATGATTTTTTTATGCATTCATGGTATCTAATAACGTATCGAAAAATATATTGATAACATCTTTGATCGTATTTTAGAGGAATTTTGTGGATTTCTTGTAATTATGTATATTTATACTGGATGGCTGTGCTCTCTGTATACTGTCAGCTCGTTCTCCGAGCTTCGCTCTTGGAACTTCACCTGACATAGCTTTTATTTATACGAATTTGAAGACGTGATGATATTATTTTACATTCATGCGTGTCATTTGATTAATGCCATGATAATATCGAAAGATTTACTGATATTTTTCAAATAACTCCTGTTGTTTAAATGGATCATCATGAAACATTTAACCTATCATAATTTTAATGATGAACAGAACTCGTCTCTTTGAAATGTAAATTTTAGTTGTTAAAAGTGATATTAACCAATATTATGAAAATTTAAAAAAAAATTGTTTGTGGTCTATGTCCTATTTCGATACCAATATTTTTATACAATTCCTAATGTTCAAATGGAATAATATAAAACATTAATTAACCTACCATGATTTTCATAATGATGAATTACGTCTTCTGTTTGAAGTTTACCTACATTTTTCGTAAAAATGATATCACCCAATATTCTGAAAGTTTAAAATTTTTATTTGCGGTATGTCTAAAAAATTATTTTTCTTTTGTCATCGATAGTGACATTTGAAGATGATGATGGTATAAAGACTAAAAAGACACTATTATATTTGTACTCGTATTCTAGAGAAGTTTTCTTAATTTTTGTTATCATTTGTTCATATTGAAGGACTGTAAAGTCTGGCTTCTACTCGACCTAATCCGCATTGTAAAATGCCAGCTGGTTGTGAGAGCGATTTTACTTATTCGAATTTATAATGATGAAATTCTTTCACATTCGTGCGTGTCATTTGATTATTGTCATGATACTACCTAAAGATCTACTGATGTTTTTGTGTAACTTCTGTTGTCCAAATGAATTACTTAGTATAAAGCAGTCATTAAAGTAGCACAATTTTAATAATAATGATGAGTAAGAGTGCCTTGGTTTGAAGTTTTCAACTTCTTAGTTCGTAAAAATGATATCAATCAATATTCTGAAATGTTTGAAAATTTTGTTTTTGCTCTTTGTCTAAATTAATATTTTTCCTACGTTCATAGTGTCATTTTATTATTGAGCTGATATATCTATAATAGGTAATGATATTTAATATAATTTTTTTGTAATTTTATTCGTACTAGGGGGCTTTGCCCTCTTGGCAGCTATGCAACCCGACTCCCGTCGTTAAATGCTAGCTTATACTTAACGTTTGCTCTCAGAACTCAGTCTGACAGCAGTTTTTACTTATGCGAATTTAAAATGATGAGATTCTTCTACATTCATGCGTGTCATTTGATTATTGTCATGATAATACCTAAAGATCTACTGATGTTTTTGTGTAACTCTTGTTGTTTGAATAAATTAGTATGAAACAGTCGTTAGCCTAGCTCGATTTTAATAATAATGATGAAAGTTGGTCTAGTTTTGAAGTTTACAACTTCTTAGTTTGTAAAAATGATATCTTCTTAGTTTGTAAAAATGATATCAGTCAGTATTCTGAAATGTTTGAAAATTTTGTTTTTGGTCTTTGTCTAAATTAATATTTTTCCTACGCTCATAGTGTCATTTTATTATTGAGCTGATAATAACTAAATATATAGGTAATGATATTTAATATAATTTTTTGTAATTTTATTCGTACTAGGGGGCTCTGTCCTCTGACCGCTACACAAATCGACTCCTGTCGTAAAATGCTAGCGTATTCTTTAGGTTTGCTCTCAGAACTCAGTCTGAATGCAGTTTTTATTTATACGAATTTAAAATGATGAGATTCTTTTTCATTCATGCGTGTCATTTGATTATCGACATGATAATACCTACAAGATATTCTGATTTACTATTAGTTTTTAACCTAGCATATCGTTGAAATAGTGTATTTACACTATTCTTGGATTTATTATTATTTTTTTTTCAGTTGAAAAATATTCAAGAGCAAATCGCCAAACTGGTGCAAGACGGCCGCAAAAAGAAGAAAAAGAAAAAAGAAACGCCCAACAGTAACATTAGTAATAACAAAAAGAGTAAAAAATTGAACGCCGAGAAGAACGGTAAACACATGAGTAACAGTTTATTCGCCAACGATACGCTGAACGCGAATCTATCGAGCATAAATGCCGGCCCGATGGATGGCAAGCCGGAGATGAACAGTCTGAAGAATCAACCTCTGCAGAAATCTTCGACAAACGTGATAACCTCGACGCCGCTAGCAGCCGGTAAAAATGCCAAAGGCAAAGCCGGCGGCGGTGTCCGAGGCGCGGCCAAAAATGCAGCGTCCAATGCTCAATCAAAAAAACCACGTAATATTAATAATTCTAAAGCAACGAATTCGAAGAAGAAAAGTTCACTTCCGCCTACCGGATTCGATTCGGAAGACGAAGATAATGCCAGACCTATGTCGTACGACGAGAAAAGACAATTAAGCTTAGATATTAATAAACTTCCAGGTAATATAATCGGGTGTTTTATTGACCGTTATGGTAATTATTTGGTACTGATTCGTATGTTTTTTTTTCTTGTTTCAGGCGATAAGCTAGGCCGCGTTGTACACATTATACAATCGCGAGAACCGTCGTTACGAGACTCCAATCCGGACGAGATTGAAATCGATTTCGAAACATTGAAACCTTCAACGTTGAGAGAATTAGAATCCTATGTAGCGTCGTGTTTGCGAAAAAAGCCTCGAAAACCGTATAGTAAGTGTCGAGAGTATTTTGGTAATTTGTGTTTTTCTCTCATTTCACTCTGCCGATGTCGTCATATCGTATTCAAAAATATTTTCATATCGTGATAGTTTAACCTGAATCAGAAGGAATAATTTCGTGGTGGTTTGGGGTGTTTCAGTTCGGGTTACTGGGGGTGATACTTACCTCATTATTTATTTGAAGGGCATGGGATGATGGGATGAGACTTGAAATGCACCTATCCTAAATTGATTAGTAACTGAAATGAAAATTAAAATCATAGTTATGTACGCCTAATTGTCTAAATTATTGAAAAAATATTTTCACGTTGAGAAATATGTCTACGATTTTGAAGAAAAAAAATTTCGATGATTATTCTGAAAAACCCTGACGAAGTAATGTTCATTATTCATTAATATTAATTTTGTAACGATTCAAACTTGATTTTTTTTCCTATTTTGCATAATTTTTGTTGCGATTGAAGCGTTAGTAATTTAACTGTACTATGGTTAATTTTTTTCAACAGGTAAAAAAGTCCCTCCTAAATCAAAAGATGATCAAAACACCGAAAAAAAGACAGATGTTGACAAGAAAATGCAGAACGTTTCTGGTGGCATAGCTACATCGAATAAGAAACAAGGCAAAAAAGGTAGCTTGTTGAGTTGCATTTCTTTTTTTTACTTCAAATATTTACACATGGCAAAAAAATGACCAAGAAGTGCAGAATGTGAGATGTACATTAAATGAAAATTAAATGAGCGAAATTCATTTTTAGTAGCTCAATTTATTTTGTAAAGGGATCGATAATCTGATGAACTCATTCGAAAGTACTGAGAAAGTTCATTTTTTTAGCGATAGTGTACTCTCGTTGAAAATCGTATTTCCGAATGAGAATAATTGGTTCCATGTTTTTTAACTGTATCATTCTGCATGGCTTTGCGAAAATCACTCGTCGTTTTTCCTTTGATAATGGTCAACTAAAGTGTTTGCTTTTGTTTGTCCCTGCAGATAACAAAGAAGGTGTTAGCGGGCCTTCGAGGCTATCGGCTTCGAGTTCGAGTAGTTCTGATACTGATTCTAGTTCTTCCAGTTTAACCAGCAGTTCTTCAGATTCAAGCGACTCAGAAACTGGTAAGAAAAATTAATACGTGTAATTAGTATACGAACGTGGAAAAAACTTTGTGGTGGCGGAAGTTACGACCGTGTGTGGCACGAAGCAAGCTCTTTTTCTCTCAAAAGTTTGAGCTGTATATCTTCGTTATTGTTGTTGTTGTTGTTGATGATGGTGTTTTTGTTTGTTGTTTCTGTGTATGTGCAATGTGCATTCCCCTTAATCTAAAAATTATTACTCTTTTTTTTCAATGTTTCTTGCGTGTTGTGTGTCGAGTGAAAAAAGAAGTGTGCGATTCGATGTACGAGAGGAGTTTCATTTTTAGTAATTTCTCCCAAAATATGTAATTTACGTGTTCTGGACAGTTATGGAATAATTAGTTCGTCGTCGTGGGGATTATCTTTCGGTAGAAATGAGCGTGCGGTGCAATTTTTACAATAGGCGAATGACAAATTTTTCGTAGGTTTATAGGGGAAGTTGATTGCAGATTTTGGCCGAACTACTCGAATCAGAATTTGGTTAAATTGAACGTAAATGAAACTTAGATTGATGAGAAGAGCACGTCTAAATGGGGGGTAGGGGTTATCGTGAAATAGCTCTTTCCAGCGGTGCAAGTTTCGTTCAAGTTCAATCGGATGAGTTCTCGTTTGAGTGGTTCCTGTTGAAAAGCATGCCTAATGTCAACGTATTAAATTTACATTACCTTTTTTTGGTTTTAAATGTCATCTGCTTGTTTTACTAATTTTATCCTGCATTTATTCATTCGATCTCTCTTTCATTTAATACATATGATTTTTTAGTGTCGTTTGAAAACTCGACATTCGTTCGTTGACTAGCGTAATGAGATTGATAGTCTTTTTTGAACATCGGCGTGTTTTTTTTAAATTTTTATCGCAGTGATGTTACCAAAGAGAGTCTGAGAGTGCCATGCACGCCTCAGGATAAGCAGATGTCTTGGTAACCCTTGCACAAATCTACGTATGGCCACAAATTGTTTGAAAAAATTGACGTATTCCTCGAAATTCGGCGACTAGGTTAATCTGAAGGGAATCTCCAAGGCCCTAACCACAATTTGAATCTCAGATTATCCTCTATTTCGTTGATTTGTCGTGTGTGGAGAGAAAGTCGCTTAATTTTTGAGAATTATTCTATTGCATTCGTCGATATTCTCATTTTCTACCTTGAAAATTTTCACGACGTCAGGAAATGTAAAAATTGAATTATTATTCCATTATTGTTCATTTTAGCGTTTGGTTTTTCCTCTTTTTTCATGCCGATGAACATTTTTCTAATCAATTTTAAAGTATTCGATGTTTTATATTTTTATTAATTGTTTTTTTACTATTCTCCCCGTATGCTTAACTCATGTAATTTATTTCTGTGGACGAGACCGTTTTTTTATAAACTCGTATTAAAGAGCATCGGTTCAATTTGAAATTTAGCATCGATAAAAGATGTACCTATAAAAATGCGAAAAAAAATTTGAGAAAAATTAGTACATTGCCTACTTGTACTTAATTTGACGACGACGATCTGGTGTGTTAATTAATTTTTAATATATTGATGATATTCATATAATTATTTAATATTGTATTGCGTAGGTGTGAATAATGACAAAGGATCGTAGGTAACTGGAAACCATGTAGCTCTATCAGGTCTTTGACTTGTTTTAAAAGTAAGGGACCTCTTGGGGAGGGAGTGGTATTAATAGGCCAGAGTGCAGAATGTGTATCGAGGGTTGACAATTTTTTTCTTTTTTCCTCGTATTGATAAATGCGAATAGGATGATTTTGTTGTACTTGTGTAAACTTCGTAATTTTTTTTTTTTTTTTTACTATGTTGTATAATTTATTTTGCCTTCACGTTGTTTTTTCATTTTTTACACTGTATAATGCGGCGTTGCGTTGTTCATTTTGCACGCACGTGCGAAAGTAAGAAAATTCAGAGATTTTCTATGTGCTATCTTACTGTTAGCTGTTACCAGCAGACAATGTGAATTGGTGGTATTATGTGCTACCAATGGCGCAGCGTAATGTGAAATTTGAAAAATCACTCTCGATCGAATAACTTGACAATGCAAACGTACGAACAAATGAACGAACTAACAAATGAGAAAAAAATTGTGTGGAAATTTTCTTTTCTCCTGTGGTTGTACGGTAATTTCTCCGATAGATTAATTCGCCTCCAAACACATTGTTTGCACTCTTCGCCAAATTTTTACCATTCCCCCTCGTAACTGTGACAAACTGAAAGATTTTTTTTTGTTTTTGTATGTTCTCTCTCACTCTCTCTCTCTCTCTCTCTCTCGCTCAAACGAATTGTTTATTTTTTGTTTCCTCCTTTTTAAATGATTTAAAAATCGAAATCGAAAAAAAGTAATGTGATAAATTTTATGTATTTTTATATACGAAATTATTTCAACTTTTTAATGTTTTCATTAACGTATGGTTTGATTTTTTTAATCCGAGAGTATTTTAATTTACGTTGTTTATTATTTAAGTTTATTTAAACGGAAGAAAAATTTTAAAAATTGTCGCTTGGATGATTTTTTTTCTTCTTTTTTTCGTTTTTTTATTTTGGAAATTTTTTAAACTGCAGTCGCTTGATCGATCATTTTCGAATATGCTTAATTTTTAAAGTTACCATAGAATTATTTATTATAATTTTAGTGAACGAAGTTCCGGACATATTGATTTTAAACTTTTTTTTTTTTTTTTTTTTTTTAAGTCTCATTTTTACCTTGCTAGCTAATTTTATCAACGGGAAAAAATTTGCAATTTTTATTTATCTTTTAATGAACATACAATGGATGATGATCCGAGCATTCCTGAGTGTACGTCGTGTTAACGACCTTATCGAATCGAACGCGTGTTACCGTAGGTCTCGATAAAAAATACCCTTTTAGTATATTTTGTAAGTAATTTATTTAACAAAGTTGATCTTCGTAAAAATTGAATTATTTGAAAGAAAAAAAATAAACAAATTTGTAGCGATTCGAATTTTTAATTTTATATATATTTTTTCGATTTCCTAACGAGATTTCTGTTTCTTCTTTCTTGTCTTGTGTAGTTTATTTAAGCAACGACGATGGTGTGTAATTAGCTCATTTATGTAAATACTATTTTCATTATAAATGTAAAACTTCTTGTGTTTTAATACTTGTACATTTTTTTTTTATTTATTTCAATTTCTTTTTTTAAAAACTTTTTAATTTTCGGTTTTTATTTTTTTATGTGTAAAAAAAACAACTTTATTACGGAAATTTTAATTCGTCACGATGAACTAAAACGTAGAATGTTGCGGTTCGTATTTTCTTGGTTGATTTTTTTTTCTTCTTAACGTATCGAAGGAGAGGGTAATTTTGGATCGCCTCTGGTGATCGAACATTTTAAGGTAAAGTGGGAGAAAAAAATGAAAGGAAAATTAAAGGCTGCTTTGTTTTCGTAATTTTTTCTTTCTCTTTTTTTTAGCGTTTTTAAAAGCCTGTCATTGCATTTATTGTTATGAATTAAGTTTTGTATACAAGTTACGTATGTTACAGCACTAAATTACTTCAATGGAATAACACTGAATTTCTATTTAGCTGTAAGATTTTACATAAATTCCAAACTATTATGTTTTTGTCTTTTAGAGAGAAGCAATAATTTGTACGTTTTAGTGTATGTAATTCTGATTTTACAAATGTAAGTAAACATAAAAATATAAAAATCTTTTCGAAATATACGTGTAATAATACGAGGTTGTTATGTTCATTTTTTGTAATACACGTTCTGCACTCCGGGGTTTTTTCAAAGTCTTCTAAAATAAGCGTTTAAAAAAACAACAAAATTGTCATTTCGCCCTCTTACTCTACGATAGGTGATTGGTTTTTGTCCGTTTGTTGTGTGCTTGATTTCAAGTTTCCAGCGTATGGTGCGAAGCTGAGCCGAGTGTATGCCTAGGCGTGCAGTTGGGCTGGGTTGAGAGCGAGAATTCGTACGACGGAGGATATGGAAGAATTTTCGAGGTTCTGCCATGGCGAGCGATTTTGAGAGCGGAGTTGAGCTACGTGTTGTCGTCATGTCGAGTTTTTCGCGCCAATTTGTGCTTTTTTTCATTTCTCATTACCATTTTATCGATCAAAAATTCGAGCAGGTTTGGTTTTCACTTACGTATTGATTTTTTGTACCGCGACCTATTCAATTTTGTCCAATGTATGTTCGGTATTTGATGTAATTTTGAAATTTGATCTAAATTATTGTAGGTGGGGGAAGGAGTTAATGACGATTTCATTACTAGAAGACTGAAATTTACGCAGGATTAATTTTATAATAACTCTTATTGCTCTCGAGGAATGTTGATAATTCTGATGAAAAAATTGAAAGAATGAAACGTAGATAGTGGACCTCCGTGATGGTGAATTTTTAGATAAGCAAGCCAATGTCAAAAATCGACGGTGATTTTATTTATTCGACAAATGACTATTTTTGAAAATATTTGAGTGAACAGCAATTTTTTCAAGCCAGTTGAACAGTTTGCACTTTACAACCAGTTTCCAATAATTTCTAGAAAAATATCTGTACAGGAGGAAGTTTTATTCGAAAATTGTGGTTTTTGTTTATTTTGGAAGTATTTTTCCATTTCGCATCGAAGAAGAGCTACGCCACGTTTTGATTTCAATAATTAACTAGAAAATTTCGAAAAATTGAAATTATACGTGACCGAAATCGGCATATGTAGAGCCCCCTTTACCCTATTTATCGCACGATTGAAGAGAAAAAGGAGCAACCAGGCGAAAGATAGGATTTTTAAAATATCTACGTACGTGAAAATGGTATCTAGAGACGATGTTCTGATCTAGGCATTCGTTTGGTTACAGGTGGCGATAGTAAAAAAAATAAAAAACGAAAGAAAAATAATCAAATAGTGAGTATATTTGAGAAAAATGGCGGATGTAGCGGAGGACATTCGATGGTTACTGATTGATTTATTTTTAACCTCAGGGTAATAACGTTAATCCGCCGACGGTTGCGATTTCCACCATCACCGTAATTGCACCAAAACCCATCCCCGCCGTTCCGATTGTAACTAATGTACAGAAACCAGCGTTACCTCAAGCACCAGCTGTTACGTCACAAATGGTCAAATTGACAACGACTCGTGAGTACATATTATATTTTACATATTTTGTGTAATCAAAGGTATCGATATTAGACGATTTTTTTTTCTTTCTTCAACACAGCTGTGACCACGGCAGCGGCTAAAAAATCAGTAAGTCAGAATTTACCGCCAACGCAGCCAGCACGTCCAATTCCAGCAGCCATTCCTGCATCTGTTAAACCTGTTACCACTTGTACTCCGTCCACTGTACCATCGACTGTTATAACAAGTAAATAAAAACAGCTACCGTATTAGCTTCTCTGTCTGTCTCGCGAAGATATTTACGTGGGATATTAGTACAGTAAAGTTAGGCCATTTGCCCAAACAAATTAAAAGAAGAAAAATATCTTTTCGTAAAGTTGCTCGTAAAGGTGTCCTAATTAACATATAAAAAGTCCCCTAAAATCCGAGTGGAGCTTCACTCCCAAATATCAATATTTTTGTCCACAAATTATATCTCACTTTCTAATAAAATTAGAAAAAAAAAAATTCATACAAAAAATGTACAGAATTTAATATACTTCCAAATTGATTATTTTCAATTTTTTTTTGTAGGAATGATGGTAACTCCGCAAATCGAATACGAAGTTTTTGGTCTATTCAAATTAGGCCAAAAAACGCCCCTCCCCCCCAAAAAAATGATAAAATTATTATTTTTTCATAAAGTTGCTTGTAAAAATGTCTTTATAAACATACGTAAAATCTGTCAAAATCCGAGTGCAAAATGACGCTCTAAACCCCACCTATGTTGCCTCTTCCCAATTTACTTTTTTCTAGTAATTCACGATTGCGGCGTTATTAGCATTCCTTATTTTACCTACCAAAATCGATTGGCAATAATGCGTTCAAAAAAATTTTCAACACAGGCAGCGGACAGATCTTCGAAAGAGCATATCTTTGGAAAAAGCAATAAAAGTTGTAATCATATTGGATTGTCTATCTTTGAAATTGAAGGAGTTACAGCAACGCAAAATCCCAGTCAAAAATATTGCCTACCTCAATTTATTGCGGTGCACCAATTTTCAAAGCTTTGTAGTGCCTCCATTTTCAAATATACGTAGGCAAATTTTTGACATAATTATTTTTGTTCCTTTTAATTTTAAAAAGTTACACCTGATTCGAGCATTGTTTTCACAAAATTTTGAAATTTTTGTGCACCACTGACCCTGCAAAATCAAGATAGGCACCATGTGTACATGAAAATTTTTGATAATGGTCCTCGGTTATATCCAAATTGCAAGTTTGTCAGATCACTCGCTGGAGGCTGGACACTAGGGTGGGCCGAAAAAATCTTACCGCGTCAGCTACGTATCGGTTAGTTTCGCAACGCTCGGGCCACTTTTCATACACCGTATTCTCGAATTACACAACGAAAAAAAAATCGTAATTTTTTTTTCGAATACACCAATGAAAAGAGCGTGAAATTTACTACAATATACTTTAATAAAAAAAGGGGGTCATCGCGATGAATTTTGAAATATTTTTAAAATCACTAATGGGCAATGAATTCACATTTTGACAAAGATAATGGCGAAAATGGTAAGCTATTTTTATGAACTTATTCAAAATTATCGCGATGATAGCTTCTTTTCTTTATGTTAATACTTGAAATTTTACTTTCAATGAGCAATATGAGATTTCAGCTCATAAAATAGCTTATATCTTTCTCAAAATGTGAATTCATTACCTATTAGCAATTTTATAAAATATTTCAAAATTCATCGCGATGACCCCATTTTTTTATTAAAGGATATTATAGTAAATTTCACGCTCTTTTCATTGGTGTATTCAAAAAAAATTTACGATTTTTTTTTTCGTTGCGTACTTCGAGAATACGGCGAATGGAAAGTGGCCCGAGCGTTGCGAAACTAACCGACACGTAGCTGACGCGGTAAGCGCGTAGCGCGCTCGGGCGCTTGAGTTCCAACCTTTGAGGCGAGGTAGAACCCTCAAGACGAGGTCAAAATTTTTTTTTTCAATTTTCTGTTACTCCTGATCACAATACCCGTCTTTTGCCCCCTATTACGTTTTCAAATTCCAAAATTTCATTTTTTCGGCCCACCCTACTGGACACTCTGTATATTGATAAGGACACTTTTATGAGGAACTTTATGAAAAAATGATCATTTTATATCTTTTTTTGGGGAGAACCCCGTTTTTTGACTCAATTTGAATGGACCAACTGAGATATACGCGAATAGAGTGTAGGAACAATTGGTGGGGTGGGGGGATTGGAGGTGAAGCTGGAGATTTTTTTATGTTAATTAGGACACCTTTACGAGCAACTTTACGAAAAAATTTCTTCCTTCAATTTGTTCGGGCAAAGACGATTTTTTGACCTAATCTGACTGTATTATGTGGTTTTTGCAGACTGTACCGAAACAGCATTGCCAACTGTGATAAGTACGCCCGTTACTTCGGCACCGTCTCAAGAGAAATTCAACCAGCCTATGCAAATACCTCAGCAACCGCCGATAATTCCTCCCCTCGTGCCAACACTTCCGCCAACATGTGTTGCAACCGTAACACCTACGTTGGCAGCCGTCAAAGAAACCGCTCCCGTCATATTACCATCGGTTTTCGATCCGGTATTGGAAAGCCCACCGCAGGCTCTGCTGCAGGTCGCGTCCCAGAACAATATTCAAAAGTTTATGCCCGATAAGCCTTCAGCTCCGGTTATTACAACTTCCAATACGCATTCCATCGATGGTGAGTGTTGATCGGAGGATTTATCAGGCAAATCACCACATTTTTTTGGTTCTGATTTAATTTAAAATCCTCTTACAGTTACAGATAAACTAACCACGTCGTTGTCTCCGAGTTCGATGAATGTTAATTATAATACAAACGATGCCAACAGGGTGGCCAATGCTGCTATGATGCAATCGGCAGCTAAAAAGGTATTAAATACTTCAGGTTACCTATTAACCTTATCTCCTTTTCATGGTCTGCGTCCTTTCTGCGAACGTCATTTTTCGCCGTAATTATTAAAATGCCATTTATGCTGAAATCTAAAAATAATAGAAATTTTTTTCGGCCCTCGATTTTAATTTTCCAGCAAAAACATACTTAGGCCTAAAAAATTATGGTCGGATATGCGTTCTAAAAAATCTACAGGGTGTTTCGTAGCTGACTGAGTTCCTTCCACCGCATGAATAGGCAACCCACGAGGAATAAAAAATGTTATATAAACATGTTGCCTGTCTAGACAATTTAAGGGGCAAGGGAGAATTAAATTGAGAAAAATAATTTTTGATTGGGCCAATGAACAGTACTAAAAAAATAAACTTTATGTGTTCTGGACATTTTTTGCCTATCTTTAAAAATGAAGGCGCAAGAGAGCTTTAAACTTTGAAAAAAAAGGTTTTTCAATTTTCAAAGCTCTGTAGTTCCTTCATTTTCGAAAATGGGCAAATTCGCCACATAACTTGTTTTGCTTATCTCAAAAAGTTACACCTCTTTCATGTATCATCTTGACGAAATTTTGCAATTTTTATGTCTCATTTGTATCTATATTGATCATTTGAGCTACAAATTATCAGTGCACATCATTGAAAAATGAAAATTGCGAAATTTGTCAAAATGTTAGATGAAACAGGTGTAACTCTTTGAGATAAGTTACGTGATGAATTTGCCAATCTCCAAAAATGAAAGATCTACAGAGCTTTGAAAATTGAAAAACGTGTTATTTTCAAAGTTTAAAGCTCTCTTGCGCCTTTATTTTCAAAGATAAGCAAAAAAATGTCCTGAATCAAAAAAGACAATTTTTTTAGTACTATTCATTGACCCAATCAGAAATTATTTTTTCTCGATTCAATTTTTACTTGCCCCTTGAATTTTCAAGGTAGGCGACATGTTTATATTTTTTGTTCCTTATGGGTTGCCTATTTACCTGGTGGAAGGAACTCATGTCAACTATGAAACACCCTGTATAAATGGCATTTTTTAAATACGATGAAGCGAATTAGCAAACGCACAATCACCATTTTTTTGTGTTTTCGTGTGAAATCACTGCGTAGAATTAAAAAAAAACCAGCACGTTTGTAATAATTTTTGTATTCCCATTCTAGCAATCGGCTCCATATCTACCTTATAACATCGCACCCGAAGTATGTTACACGCAAAACTGCGCATATCCCCCTAATGCTCCTCCTTATCACTGGGGGCCTAATTTTGGAAAACTAGTACTAAAACTAGACGTAAATATCTTTCACTAATTTGCTTCTTTGATAGGTGCAAGTGTAGTGTAATGTTGTTATGCGATGTATTTATTCGT
The DNA here is from genome assembly GCA_959613365.1 of Balanococcus diminutus. Classification (NCBI taxonomy): domain Eukaryota; kingdom Metazoa; phylum Arthropoda; class Insecta; order Hemiptera; family Pseudococcidae; genus Balanococcus; species Balanococcus diminutus. Next base: position 46,776,315 of record OY390715.1, on the reverse strand, counting down.
GTTTTTTTTTGGTCTTGTTGCTTGCGAAATGAATGTTTTAAAATTGTCTCGTAGTACGTATTGCGATTATTGTTTTAATTTCGTGCTTGCTTTATTATTTCGTCTTATGTTTGTAGTATGTTGAATGCGTCGCGAGTAGAATAGGGTTATTTTTGCTAGTGCTTGTTATGTTCTCGTAGGTTTTTACTGTTCTCTTCCCCCCTTTTTTTTTTCTTTTTGCGGAATGTTAATGTTATATGTATGAAATATCGTTGTTATAGTTAGCTTCTTTTTTTTCGAGTTTTTTTCGTAAAATGCCATCTCAAAGATGGCTGAAAAATTATCGAATTGCGGTAGGCCTGTGATAAATCCATAATCGAAGCATGTTTCGGGTCAATTTACGCTCGTATCGGTTCACTAACCGTGAAATTACTCTTGTTTCAGGCGCAAGATCAAAAAATAAGTAACGCTAGTTCGTGGTCTTCGTTAGCACAAGCAGCACCCACCTTAGGAGCGACCGCTCAGCCGATTCCGCAAACGCTGAAGACGTCGACGGACGATAGTTTCTTAGCGTTCAAGAAACAAGCTAAAGAGAACTTGAAAAAGGTAAATATTTGATTGTTTAGGCCTCGAGTACTTGACAGATTTATTTCAACTCGACGTTCGTTTTCATTTTAAAGCAGAGAGCGTTGATCGAACAGCAGCAACAAAGGAGACAACAGGATCAAGCGGAGAAAGAAAGGATGAGAATGGAAAACGAGAAAAGACGCGAGGAAGAAGAAGCTCTGGAGAAAGCCAGGTAAGCACAGGCCACAGGCCTATATCGAATAATCCATCCATCCGCTATTACGAACGTATGGTATAATACCTGAATAATTTCGTGTTTTCAGAAAAGGCATTACCGAGCAACAATTACCGCCTGCATCACAACTACAATCCATGACTCATACCAGCGCGCCTATATCTCAAACTCAACAAATATCTCAGATGTCTAATCAACAACCCGCGCAGACTGTGAAGTTGGAAGAGAAACCTAATGTCGGACTAATGGAAGACGCCGTCAATAGTCCGAACCAAGATAAAATAGCAGCCGAACGCGAACGGCAAAGGCAACGTGAACAAGAAAGAAGACGACGAGAGGCGGTAGGTTTAATGCTCTTATGAGGTTGAGAAAATTTCTCGAATAGTTAGATTTTTTTATCATTATCTACCTACGTAGTACCTACTAGAATTGTTTGATCAACAAATTCATGTTTTCATTTTTTTTATTTTTCAGATGGCCCTAAAAATAGATATGAACTTTCAAAGCGACTGTATGGCGGCATTTGAACAAACGTTGGATTGACACCTTTCTTTCGAATTACAGTTTAATTTGTACATATACATATGTAAGAAAAATGGTCCGTACGCTTTTTCATTCAAATAGACTACATATTTGGGATTACGCATAAGTTCACAATGAATAATGTTTAATTTGATGTAAAGTAAACTAATTGTAATTATGATTTCTTGTTTGGACGTACTAAATGTTGTTCTATTTTGAAAAGAAAATAATTTAAATTGTAATTTTTTATTCTGTGGCGTTTAAAACAGTAAGTGCAATGTTAATTATAAAAGAAAAAAAACAAGTTTAAAAGTAATTTTTGCTTCGTAGTTTTAAGTATTATTGCTCGGTCGTTTATAAATTTCGTGCAAAAGTAAATTTATGAAGAAAACATTTGACGCGTTGTTTCATCGCGAAACGTTATGGTTCAGTTTGTAATTTATAAGTGTGTATTTATTTCTTTTTACCAAGTTTTAATTATCGGAAAAAAATATGATTTTTATACTGTTGGTTTTGTCTTTTTTAATAATTCACCTTCGAAATTTATGCGTTGAATTGGAAGAGAAAAACTAGTATATGTGGGGTTCGAAGTATATGTGATTTTGAGCGAAAAAAATTTAATATTGTTTGAACCAAAGATTAATAAATAATTTCTTTCTATTAAGATTTATTTTTATGTTGGAAAAGCGAAGTCATCTGTGTAAATTCTTGATTGTATTTTGTAATGTTTGTTTTATTTTCTTCCGTTTTCGTTCGAAATGGTAATACGAACAAAGAGGTGGGTGAATGAATGGAACGTATAATTTAGAAAGTGATCTGGCATAGAGGCACACCTGCCAAGTTGATAATATTGTAACGCATTTTGTAAATAATAAAAAAAATCTATTAATATAGATTGAATTAGATTTTTAAATATTTTAACCGTCTTACCTCGTACGGAAACGTATTTGTTTACAAGCAGTAATAATAAATAAAAATGAAAATTTTTATTGCCAATAACACTGTTATGTATTTTCATGTTCAGAATGTAATTTGTTATGTACCTTTTTGTTTCTTTTTTCTCTCATTAAGTTTATAATTTTAAATGTAATTGGTATTATTTTTACTTCTTGTTTTTTTTTTCTTTCTTTGTTTGTGTATAAAAGAAAATAATGAAAATTGATTAGAAATTATCGTGCAAAATTTTCGTTTTCGTTTTGATTTGCACTTTTCACAATGCTATTCATTTATAATATGATAAGTTTTGATACCAGGTGTACTTAAAAGTAGCTAAGTTTTGTTTTTTCTCTTAATTTTGAATTAATTTTCAAAATTCAACATAATATTCACTTGGTACGCGTTGTAAAATTTATTAAATAATTTTTTAAATGATCAGTGTGCTGATTAATACCATGTGTTTTATTATTTTAGGTACCTATATATTTTTTGCAGTCATATCATTTAAAAAAATTAACTTTTTGTAAGATTTATTTAATATTTTAATTTTATCTCAATTAAAAAAAGTGTCATTGATTTTTTTTAAAATATAAAAATAATTATGGTTGTACGTTTAATATGCCGCAATTTAAAATTTTCGAAAGTCGAATATTTTTTTTTTGGTATCTATTACCGACAATCTTTTTTTCAATTACCTATTCTCATTTTATAATGAAAATTACCAGAGATCTTATTCTTTATCTCTGAACAGCTGGTTTCTGTTGGAGTAAAAAGTGAAATGCTTAATTTAAAATCTTTGAAATTTCATTTTTTTTTTCTCACCTAATTTGTAGAGTTATTTTCAACTTTTTATTAGTGTTAGGTGTAAGAGGTAAATTTAAAGTAGATGATTTTTTATAAGATTAATTACGTAGTATTACGTCAATGTAATTACTTGTTTGTGCGAATGATGTAAATATCGTTGTTATTAATAAAATTGTATTCTGCAATGGATTGGTTTCATTTTTCAGGTGAAAGTTATGCTCGATGCGATTGTCAACGTTTATCGACAAGTGGCGCCTAAGATACGAGTCAGGTGCATTACTTAATTTTGCTGAGATTTTTTTTTGTGTTCGTGTAAAATTGGTTGTTTGAATCGAGAATTTAGTTAATATACAAATCTCGACTAAGAAAAATTCTGTATTTAGTAACGGATATAACGATGAAAGATACATGATTGTGATTAAGGGAAAAAGAGAATACATTAGCAAAACTGATCAAATTCACGTCTAGTCCTAGTAATCATCAATATCCTACATTATTCTATATCAGAATATTTCTCGATCTGATCGTTAAATAAAAAGCGTAAGAAATGAGAAAAAATCGATACCGTATCAAGAAAATTAATACAACAAAATCTGAAACTGATCACATCTACATTTCATGAAATAGGCCATCTGTATTCGTATCTCTTGACAAATTCAAACAGTTACTTGAACATTCTGCACAATATCGCTATAATCTACTTTAGAGGGAATCAAGTAAAATGAAGGGCACACTCTTCCACCGCAACCGCATTGACTCGCTGAAAAAGAATCAAATTTTAAATACCCAAATTTCGTATTAATTCGACAAAGCAAGATGTGTAGTTAAAAAAAACTAACCCATCACCCAATTGTAAGAACCAAGTTTGGCTTTACATTTTGGGCATAAAATTTTGCCATTTTCGGAATGAGTAATCGAGTCTATCCATATTAAAGGCTCGATGAAATAAGTCTGATTGCATAAATCCAACCGCGAATAATCGGACGACCATTTATCGTCTTTCCACGTAAGTTTTTCATTTTTCACATGAGGCAGTAAATTATCAGCTGATGCTAGAACACGTCTGTAAAAAAAGAGGAAAATATTCATAGAATGAAATAAAAGTCGTTTAAAATAATTCTTAACTAACCGACATTTTCTACATCGATAAACTCTTGGATTTGGTCTAACGGTTGAGATCGCTGGGTCTGGCTTAATAACGTGTAAACACGATTGTGGTACGATTTTTACTGTAATTATATTCAAATGCAATGATTGTAACTATGAAATGTGTACGAATATGTTGACTAATACCTTTGGTAACTTGATTGGCAGTGACTCTCAAACGAAATAATTTATATTGTAAGTTGTTTTGGTCTATTGTGTAGTTTAATGTGTAGAATAATCGAAGCTGGTTTTCAAAGCCAATATTTGGACCGACAATTTTTCTTTTTTCTTTCAATCTGAAATTAATTAAAATTGTACGATTGACGTTTTTAAAAAATTAAATATCACGAGGGAAAAAATTACCTTTGTAACGCTTCATCAAAGTTCAACGAGTGTTTTTTCATGAGAAATGCCAACACAACTGCTGCACTTCTAGAAACTCCATAATAACTATAAAAAAAAATATTAAAAAAAAATGAATATTTTATAAGGTTTTTAGTTTAATACATAATAATTAAATAATTACCAATGAACTAAAACGTTGCCTTTTTCCATTCCTCGATAAATAAAATCGTACATTTCGTTAAAATGACTCAAAAGATCTTCGTACGGTAAATCAGATACTGAAAATTGAAAAGGATATACTTAGGATTTAAATTAGGGACTAATATCAACTACATGCATTAATGAAGTATAAAAATTTACCTTGAAAAAATTTTATATCTATACTAGGAGAGCATGTAATAGTTCGTGGTAAAGGACAGGTATCCACGGTAAGAATACTAGTGATTTTATACGTCGTCAAGATTGGAATGTTCAGAGCAGCAGTTAAATTACCTAAAATAGACGAAACATTTTTTAGTATAATTTATTTAAACAACTCACTCGGAGTCGGAGAGTATTGTCTCATTTACGAATTAAATAATTAGCTTAGACCAGTTACCTAACCACAACCCGGTTTCAATCAAGTCCATACTCGATGGTCCAGCGTCAAAATCGTCTCTAGTCAATTTCTTCATCATGGGACACTACAAAAAAGCATCAAAAAATTTACATGACTGAAGTGAACACATTTTAAACAATAATTAATAATTAGGTGACAGTATTCAAAAGTAATAAATCAATACTACTGGTCAGTGTTGCTAGGTGAGGTAAAGTTCGCACGCTATGATCATGATTACCGAAAGCACTCCATCATTAACCAAAGTTAACAATATGATTGAATTTATTATTTCTGAATGTGTTAATTTTTTTTGTTCATCACACACATAACAAAAATGTTGGGTTTATCGAAAATTATTGAAATTTTGTCAACTTTGATGTTCTTTGTTCTAAGTCTATGATCATTTTGCTTTGCTTATTATTAAATTCGCTGTTCAGGATTATGTTAGGTAGTAAGAAACTAAGAATTACTTCGACGTCCGACGAACTTCATAAACCTTTGAGTTGAATGGGATACAAAAAAATATAAAAATATAAAAATGATATTATGCACCTTATTTCAAAAATCGTAGACACGTGATTATCTTGTTGAAAAATTGAAAATCATGAAGGCGTCATTGATCTCTGAAAAAGAAAAATAATTTCACGGTAAATCGATATAAGAGGTGAAGTAATTATTGATGAAAATTATCGAATAAAGAATGAGTTTGAAAGTAAAAATCTTGAAGAATAGTGAATACGAATACCTCACAAGAAAAACCGGTGAATATGAATATCGGAAACTCCATGGTGCAGTGAACCACTAAAAAAAAAATCTAGAAGACATAACTTATGTTGGAACAAAAAAGCACGAAGGAAAAACCAATTCACTGAAGAAAATCTTTTGGAAAAACTAGGAAAAACTACCTGGATTCAGAAAAATTGAATGATTTAGAATGATTGATGATAATTGATAAGACTGATAAAAAATTTTAAATTTAGAATAAAAACGAAAAATCAAATTTCAAATCTGTAGATAACACTCCTAGCGGAACTACTGGCAACTAACTAATTATTGTAAACAAAAAAATTGCGAAAAAAAAGATAACAACATGATTGATAAGAACGGCAAGTCGATTTTTCGAAAGATTTTCTCCGAGTGTCTATTTTATTTGATCTTTCGAATAACTAATTATTAAATTCGATTAAATTGTTAAAAGTGTCTTAAAATGAGATTTCCTAAAAAAATTTTCACCACAATTTATGGCAACGAGATTTGGACTAATGTGAAACTTAAAAGAATGCCAATTGTACCGGCGGCCGGCGGAGGACCGCATTTTCCTGCTGCTCGGAAATCGATTAGACTGGCTCGTTATGGATGTGCTAATAGACCCTTTTATCACATTAATGTTGCAATGGTGAGCTAAAACTTCGAACGTAAGATGTTTCGAGTGTAACTATTTTTATTTGCTTTAAATTTTATTTCAAACAGGTCCATAGACATCAACATGACCGTCCAATCGAACAACTTGGTACATACGATCCCATGCCCAACGAATACAATGAAGTATTGTGCAGTATAAACGTTGAAAGGCTGAGATATTGGATGGCCCATCATACTACGTTATCCGCACCCGTGGCTGAATTACTCGGTAAAGAGAATTTTATGATTCAATTTTCAGTTTATGAAATTATTTCTTTATTACCCTTCAATGAACCAGATTACTTCTGTATTTGTTGTTATTTCAGATGAATTGAAAATAATTATTGAAATTTGAAACCTGTAATCTGTTTCTGGTCGTTTTAATTATTCTAATTTGTATCATTTTTGCAGGTCTCGCTGGTATCTTACCACTTCATCCAAGAACGTTGATCACTGCTTGGCGAAAAAGAAAACATCAGTTGAAGGAATTAGAAGAGCGAAACGCAGAAAAAGAAAAAGATCAACAGGAACAAGAAGCAGCCGCTTGATTTAGCTGAAAAATGAATTTTGTAGTTGTAAATTGTTTTGTTTTATTGTCTAATTATAATTATGCGTTTTTTAAAAATGTGATGTTGAAATTTATTTCATTTTTGTACGATTTATGAAGTCGTCAAAACATTTCTTTATTCAACAACTGAACAACTGTGTTTGTTACTCCGTTTTCGAACAAAAAATCACGTCTCACGTGAATTTGTTCATTGACAAATTGATAAGAATTGAGTGATAACAGATGAGTTTTGTTCAATTTAAATAAATTTAATTTCGTATTCGCAACACAAACAGCACCTTGAAATGTAAAATTACCTTAATGGAAATGAAGTAATGTATGTATAAATAATACGTTCATTAAGCTTCACCTGTTATGTTGTCCGTGCCCAGTGTACATTTAATATTTTTTATAATTTCAGATTCTACGCAGTGCGTTACCTACTTCCCTTTCTGCCAAGTGCCGATACACTTGAGCGAAGTTGAATATTACAATGCATTCGTCAAAACCTAATCAACGTCCAATTTTACAGCTGAAAAACCCGAACAAACGATTGAAAACCAGTCATTCATTTGAAGAGAAACCGAAAAAACTCAACTATAATTTTATACCATCTTTGGAACATATAGCTCGGGTGAACGTGATTCTTTTAGCATGGAATCATACCGACATTCGTAATAGAATAACACATTTATCAAGTTCCAATGACAGACTCACCGCCGAAGTAAGTGTGCAGTGGAGACAAATAGAGAAAGAAGTTATTGAAAAAATCAAGAAGTTACCTTTACCAAAAATTGTCACCGAAACTGTGATATGCTACGCCGAAAATGTAGGAAAGCCTATAATTGGATGGATGTTGTACTACGAAAATATGATACGGAGAAAGATTCAAGAATCAATGCCGAAAATAAATTATCTTGAACACTTAGTATGGACTTCTAGAGGCACTATAGATTACAAAAAAACTGCTCAGCGTATTATGAATCACGATGAAATTACTTACGCAGAAAAATATTTAGTGGCGTGTACGTTTTGTTTGGAGGAAGATATCACCAAGCTCACATGCAACAAAATTGTTATGAAGGATTATGAATCTGTAAAACGTACTCAGCCAATGCTTTGGTATTGGACGTATTATATTCAAGGAAAAATTGACGAGCTATACTGTAAAGAAACACGGTTTACGGAATACGATAGTATATACCACTGCTTAATTGATTTAATTATTTATTCTGGGACATCAGTTGGCGGTGAAAATGACGCAGCTCTACAGTATGTCTGGTGTAAACTGACAAAACGTGAAAAAGAAAGGCTCATTAAACCCTTGCTGAACTTGTGTAGTCCCGAATGCTGCTGTTTTTTACTATCACGAAGTAGTAGACTTCTCGAGCAGAAGATATTGAAAAAGCAAAGTCATAATATTCTCAAACTTTTCATAAAAAACAATTTATGGGTGGATGAGATTATTCCAATGATACAATATATTTTTCCGTATTTCAGCGAAGAAAGTTTCAGTGAAATAATGAAATTATTGCAACAATATCTGAAATACTATCGTAAAAGAATTCCTACTTGTTTATTCATGTATAATAAATATTCTGAAATGCTAAATGAAATGTGGAAACGTTCTCCATCTGACTACAAAAGTGATATTTTTGAGCGCGATGATCATCTTGGAGCTGAAATAATTTATGCGTTAGCATGGGAAATCAGCGAAAAAATGATTCGCTTGATTTTCGCCGAAATTACGCCTATTCAGAGGAAAGATGTGATGGAATCTAAGTACGGTGTTAAAAAATGCATTCATTTTATTAGTACGAATCAAAGAGGCTGTTTTGAAGAATTTCTAAGTTTGGCTTTTACAGAAGAAGATGAAATACATGCGTTTAAAAAAAAGTTACTAAAGGAGCAAACCCACCAAATTTTTTCTACCATTAAAAAAGAAAAAGGATGGGATGGTATAAGAGATTTTTTCACGTGGTTTTTCCGATTACCGCCGAAAATTGATTGTGGCCTGTGGCATCAATTAAGTTTAATTTTTGAAAAATATTACGACGACGATAATGAAAAAATCAAAAGTAAAGCCCTATTTTTAGTATACTACCTATGTGAAGATAGCGAAACAGATGCCGACCTATCATCCAAGAAACAGAAGAGCTCTACCAAGCTGAAAGAGCTCTTAGATTGGTATTTATGTCCTAATGAAATTCTTCAATTACGAGCGAATGGGGAAAATACTTATTTGGATATGTTGATTCATTTTTCCATAAGAGAGAATAACTTCTCATTAGCTAATGATATTTTGATTTTATTTTTTCGTGAGAATGATCTCGGTGCAATTGCGTACAAGAAACAGTTTTTTCGTCTGATCGAAAATGAAATTTTAATTTTTCATTTCATTGCCATAGATGACAATTTCAAGTCTTTAGAAAAATATGTGAACTGGTGTTTCTCTGATACAGATGAAATGAACTTGGATGATTTACTTCACGCAGACTTCATTATGGAACTTTTTAAGTCGAATGACTATAGATTAATTAATGAGTATCTCAAGTGGTTGAAGCTGTCCGATGAAAAAATTGTCAGTTTAAAAGACGAATTAATGAATCACGCTGCAATGTGCATTATTGCAAGAACCTACATCGAAAACGAAATCAATGAGTTTGAAACCACCTCGAAATTACAAAGGCTCATCGAATGGATGAATCCATCGGCAGATACAATCGATATGTTTTATGAAACTCACGAAGAAAGATGCCCTTTGAATTTCTATCACCTATTAAATCACTACAAATGTACGAAAACATCGGAAATATAATTTACTTTTATTCGCGTTATCCATTAAACTTACAAATTTATATCATAATTGTATCAAAGATTTTGTACAATATTTCACAATAAAAATATTGAGGAAAATTTAATCATCAAAAATTGGGTTTTCATTTTCTAATTTTTTTTTTTTTTTTTAAAGACGATCACTCTAACAAACATACCAAATCATAAAGGGAACGGAACGTAACGCACAAATAAAATGAATATGATAGAAATACAATGGAATTAAAAAATATAAAATAAAATCCTTCAATATTATAAATCGAACAATCTTCATTTTCACTATACATAGTATAATGCCTCAATGATCTTTTGAAATCGATTACTCTTTGATAAATCCATAAATCATAAATCAATCAATCAAATGTAAGAAAGCAACAAGGAATGATTAGTTCGGTAGCTTTTCAAAAGCCTAAATTCATGCCACCATTTTTCTCGCGACTTTCAGTCCATGCCTTAGCAATGGTACGTTTCATTTCGTCATCTCCATCCGTGTACATTTGTTTCAACAAATTCATCACGCCAGCAGATGGATCCGCATCATCATCCATTTTAGGTGGTTTAACAGCAGTTGTGTCCTTGGCTGTCTTTACTAAACCGGACCATTTCGAATCGGTAGGATTTTTTTTAGCCAGAGAAATGATCACTGTGCCTATAACATAATGATTCACGATAAAATTGTAGAAATTACAGCTAACGAAGATTTCCAAAAGAGAATGACAGATTATGTAAGATGAAATTACCTTTCTTCACTTTCCAAGTAGATTCGTTAGGTTTAATACTTTGGAAAAGATTTTTTACAGAAAGAGTGTAATTTTTTCCTTCCAACTCTTTGACTACTAAATCGAAGGATCTACAACAATCAAATATATTAGTAATGAAAATTAAATTAAAATAGTGATACCATAGTCTGTCCGCCGAGAGAATACAAAAATAACAAAGCCATGATATCTTGGCTGTGTTATTTTTTATTCTCTCAGTGGAGAGTGGACAGATGTAATGAAACTTACGTCTCTGTGAAAGTACAAACGATGTTTTCACTGGGAATAGTGTCCACATTTGGCACAGTAACCAATATCTTTACGGTGTGATCGTTCTGATCCCATGCTAAATATGAAAAATCGACTATTAGCTCTACTGTAAAACGAATTTTACAGCTAGAAAAAAGCAATACTAACCATAAGTGGTAATCTTGACATCGTAAGTTCGTTTAGCAGGTGCAACGGAAGTTGCGTTGGGTTTGATAGTATTTTCTTTTTCTTGAAGTAAAGAAATTTCGGTTTCTATCTTTTTCGCTTCGATGGAGAGGATATCCTTGATCTTTTTTCTATCAGTTAAATCTGCTAATCTGTACAGTTCAGCGACATCACTTCTCAACTGAAAGCATGGATAACAATGATACATACTTTCAATGCATACGTTCATAAGCAAATTCAATATCAGAACAATGCTAGATTAAAGTACTTACGCTTTCTGTTTTCGATGACATCGTTATTTGAAAATTTAAAAGGAACCGCTTTAAAATTTCAGTGGAAATTATTTATCGAAGTACAGCACGAACCAGTTCAACTACAGTCAAAACACTTCACAATTTTCTCCAATCTAGAACGATCTCGTGTATCGAACTTTGAGCTTTATTTTGAAAAAACAACAACAATTTTCAGGAGTTCTCAAAATAGAAAGAGAAACACCTTGAAGGCTTGAAGCACAGGCAGCACGCCAAGCTCAGCAAGCTGAACCATTTTTCAGTTATAAATCCTAACACTAGGATCACTACTGAAAGTTGGGTTGAAATTTCAGAGTTTTCAAAAGCATTCGGCCAAATTGAAAGTCCACGTGCTGTCTCGAATCTAAAAAAATTTGTGATATCAGTTTATCGCCAAATCGCCACAATTTCGCAAATTTTTGTAATAATTTGTCCTTTTTTAACATGAAGTGATTCACATTCTGATGTTTTGCTCTTTTAAAATTTTTCTAAATTAGTCGTTTTTATCATTTTTATATTAATGCAAGTAGAATCATTTCTTATTTCATGCTATATGTTTAGTGCTATCCGTTATCAATTTCGAATAAAATAGGGTAACGTCGCGATTTTTCAACTCGCAACAGGATTTTAATTTATTTGTTTCCTTTAAAAGTAAATTAAAATGCCACCTAAGAAAGGGAAATCTAAGAAAAAAGATTTCGAAAGCTCCGATGAAGAATCTAAGCCCACGAAACTGAAGAAAAACGCAAAAAACGATGACGTTGGTGATGCCAGCGATGCTGAACCCGAACCCTCTAAATCCAAGTCTCAAAAAGCGCCCAAAAAGAAAAAAGGTAAAAAGAAAGGCGATCAACTAGACGACTCTGACGAAGAAAATGTACCCGAACCGATTGAAGTTTCCGAAAATGTAGAAAAATTGCCATCCAAACAAGCGCAGAAGAAAAAAACCAAAGGTAAAAATAAAGACGAATGGGAAGACGATGAAGATGAAATTAAATTGAACAAATTCGCCATTCCCGATGATGAAGAAGATGTCAACGTTCCAGCTGTTGCTGCTCCATCAAAGAAAAAAGATAAGAAAAAGAAAGGTAAAAAAGATTTCGACGAAGATGCAGTCGAAGACGAAGACGTAATCGAAGATGAAAACGTTGAGAAAGTCGAGAAAGTTGAAACGAAAAAAGGGAAGAAGAAATCGAGGAAGAAAGTTGATGACGACGACGAAGATAATGAAGCTATATTAAATGAGCTGCGTGCCGAAAATAGTAAAACCGATCGTTTCCTGGAAAGTGAAACTGCCAAGGAAACTGAAGGCGATGAACAGTTACAAAACGAAAGTGAAGTAGTTGAACCACCGCAGCCATCAAATAAAGGTAAAAAACAAGGTAAAAAGTCCAAAAAGAAGATCGAAGACGACGAAGATTATGAAAGTGAGTTGAAAGAAATAGCTAAAGAAATGGGAATCAACGACGATGTATCTCCTGAAGTTGTCGAACCTGAAACTAAATCTGTACCAGCTGTAGAAACTAAATCTGATAATTCGACGAACAAGGGCAAAAAAGGTAAAAAATCCAAAAAGAAGATTGACGACGAAGAAGATTACGAAAATGAACTGAAAGAAATCGCTAAAGAATTTGGTATTAGTAATGATGTGTCCGTAAAAACTAGCGAACCTGAAGTCGAACCAGAAGCCGAAACTCCAGTAGCAGCAGATTCTAAAGACGAAAAAATTTGCGAAGACTCGAAATCTTCCAGCAGCGTTGAACAAAAATCGCCCAGTCCTGATATCATCGAAGATGTTGTAAGTGCTGTGAAAGAACTGAAAATTGATGAAACCCTAGAGAAAAAAGAAGAACCCGTAGAAAAACCAGTTGTTCCTACGAAACCGAGTAAAGTGAAGGAGAAGAAGTCGTCAAAAAAGAAAGTCAAAGAGGTGAAAGTTGAAAGTACCCCTGTGACAAACGATGTAGATGCTGAAGAACTTAAAGATGAACCAATCGATGAATGCCTTGACCAATTCCCAGATGAAAATACTCCAAAAGAATCCAAAGCCGAAAATGCCAAAATGGATAAATCCGGTGAGTTTACTTCAGGAGTGTTTGAATGCAAATCAGTAATTTTTTTATTTAAAATTTCGTTTTACTTTTCAGATTTGAAAAAGTTATCGCATAAAGAGAAGAAAAAATTGAAAAAAGAGGTACGTTAATAATTTATTCTATTTATTCAGTCTAAACAGTAAAACATTCATCTAATGATTTTTTTTTTACTGATTTGTATTAGATGGAATATCAGAAACAAATGGAAACGTTGACCAAAAAAGGCGGACAAGGACATAGCGATCTTGGAGAAAATTTCACAGTATCTCAAATGCAAAAAACTGCCGGTCAAATCGCTGCTCTTGAATATGCTGTTGATATTAAAGTAGAAAATTTCAGTATATCTGCTAAAGGAAACGATCTGTTTGTAAACGCCAATCTATTAATCGCTCAAGGACGAAGATACGGTCTCGTCGGACCTAATGGGTAATTAAGTCTTTTAACATACTTATGTTTTCAATTGCTTTCGAATCACAATTTAACCTGATTTTTTTTTTTTTTTAATTTCAGTCACGGAAAAACTACTTTATTAAGGCACATCGCTTCGAGATTATTTCCAATTCCACCGAATATAGATATCCTATATTGCGAACAAGAAGTCGTAGCTGATGACCTAACTGCTGTCGAGTCTGTGTTGAAAGCAGATCTTAAACGTACGCAATTATTAGATGAATGTAAAAAATTGGAAACCGCCCAAGAAGGTGGCGATGTTTCTGTCCAAGATCGCTTGAAAGAAGTAATTTTTCGATTTTTTCCGCGTCTTTCGTCTGAAAAAATGCTAATGAGTTCTATAATTTTTAGGTATACGATGAATTGAAAGCGATCGGTGCTGATTCAGCTGAACCAAGAGCGAGAAGAATTCTCGCTGGTTTGGGTTTTTCAAAAGCTATGCAAGATAGAGCTACCAAAAATTTTTCTGGTGGTTGGAGAATGAGAGTATCTTTAGCTCGAGCTTTGTTTGTGGAACCAACTTTACTATTACTGGATGAACCTACGAATCATTTAGACTTGAACGCTGTTATTTGGCTAGATAAGTTAGTATAGTTCAATCGTAATCTCATTTCGAGGTTTTAATTTCAATGTTTTATTCGGTATTTTATTTTTACAGTTATTTGCAAGGCTGGAAAAAGACCTTATTGGTTGTATCTCACGACCAAAGTTTTTTGGATAACGTGTGTAATGAAATCATCCATCTAGACCAAAAGAAATTATTTTACTATAAAGGAAACTACAGCATGTTTAAGAAAATGTACGCTCAAAAAAGAAAAGAGCTTATAAAAGAATACGAAAAACAAGAAAAAAGGATAAAAGATTTGAAACAACATGGCCAGTCGAAAAAACAAGCCGTACGTTTATTATTCTCTCCCCTTAACATTTTATGAAATTGTATTAATCGTTGTTAATTTTTAATTTAGGAGAAAAAACAAAAAGAAGTTTTGACCAGGAAACAAGAGAAGAACAAAGGTGGCAAAGTACAAAAGACTGAGGATGAAGAAGGTCCTATTGAATTGCTTCAAAGGCCAAAAGAATACATCGTTAAATTTTCTTTCCCCGATCCACCTCCGCTGCAGCCTCCTATTTTAGGTCTCCACGATACAACTTTCGCATATCCTGGTCAAAAACCATTACTTATAAATGTCGATTTCGGTATTGACTTGAGTTCGAGAGTCGCAATCGTCGGACCAAACGGTGTCGGAAAATCTACCTTCTTGAAATTACTAACTGGTGATTTAGAACCTCTCAAAGGCGAATTAAAGAAAAACCATAGACTTGTGAGTGTGAGATTCTCATTCGTTTATTTCTCTTGTTTCTTGTACTAATAAAATTTTGATTTTTTCGATTTAGAGAATCGGTCGCTACGATCAACATTCAGGAGAGCACTTGACTGCAGAAGAAACTCCATCCGAATACCTCATGAGACTTTTCGATTTACCTTATGAAAAAGCTCGTAAACAATTAGGAACTTTTGGATTAGCCAGTCATGCTCATACGATTAGAATGAAAGATTTGTCAGGAGGACAGAAAGCCAGAGTTGCTTTAGCCGAACTCACGCTTATGGCCCCCGATGTTATTATTTTGGTGAGTTTTTTTTTATACGCGAACAAAATTTCACATGTGAACAGCAGATGTAATATTTTACTTGTTTATTTCAGGATGAACCTACGAATAATTTAGATATCGAATCTATAGATGCCCTCGCTGATGCTATAAATGATTATAAAGGAGGTTAGTTTTCTCTCACGTTCTTATAAACACGTTACTAGCAACTAGAATAAGTATTAATCATCGTTCGAATTTTAGGAGTGATAATTGTATCCCACGACGAAAGACTGATACGAGAAACGGAGTGTTCGTTGTGGATCATAGAAGACCAAACGATTAATGAATTGGATGGTGACTTCGACGATTATAGGAAAGAGTTATTGGATAGTTTGGGCGAAGTGATTAATAATCCGAGTATCGCTGCTAATATGGCTGTTCAACAATAATTTTTTTTAAACCGTATTTATTCTTTTTTCCCGAATTAAACGTTTTTACTGCGAACGAAAATTTATTTCTAATTTTAAATAGATTAACATAAAATTTGCTATACAGAAGTATGAACGGAAAAATCTTGAACTCGAAATCTCAGCGTACTGGCCAAATTTGACGATACTGATATGGCTGGATGATTGATGAACGCTCCATTATTTCCATATTCTGCGCTTCCTGCGTCACAGTAAAATATCAAATACTTATTATTTTTTATTCGAGTGCACCTAGATTCCATATTTCATCTCATGCTAGAATGAAAAATTTCAGAATTTGAATTGAGTTTGTTAATTTCTACGAGTTTTATTCCACTGTAGGATTTATTGTGATTTTTCCTTATTCAAACAAGTTATGCAATTCTATTGACTTCCAAGAGTATCAAACGAGACGTTTTTAATTAAATACTTTTCGTTAAAAAATTTTTACCTACCAGAATTGATGAAAGTTGAACTTGGAATACCAGGGGAAAAGTTTGTACCAAACATACCAAATTGTGGCATATTGCTATTCTTCCAATTGTTGTTTGCGTAATAATCTATATAATGACCTAGAAAAAAACAAAAAGTTGCCATAAAGTCTCACATGTTGACTTCTATATTTAGAAAATAAAAAATGGCATCAAAAGTTTTCAAATCAATTAATTAGATTGAGCTTTCCATAAGAAGGATTTCAGAAAGTATAATCTAATAAGATATCTCATTACGAATGTAACGACAAATATTTGAACGGCGGTTACTCGACGTAACCTCGCGAGTATCGTTCAACAGGTGACAGTTCATTATTTAACGTCGTAACATTACCAACACACATAAAACCACAAATGTAAAATTACCAGAAGTTATATGATTGTAAGTGGTTGCTCTTGGTAGTAAAGGCTGTTCTATATTTTTGTAAGTATCTGATTTACTAGATTGTGAAGCTTCAGGTATTTTGTGAGATGCTAAAATGTTACGTTCTTTTCTTCGAAATTTTGCTCTTCTGTTTTGAAACCAAACCTGTAACACGTTTTAAAAAATGGTTCAAAATTCAGACCAAAAACCAGGTACTGGATGTGATTCCATAAAAAGTAATTGAAACGATTTTCGAAATATCTAGTGAAAGTTGGTCTCTATGACCTAAAAACTTACTGGTGAAAATTTTGACCCCTATTCTCAACCGAATTTTTTTAACTTGCAGGAGTGATGTACCATATCAAGCAGAGGCGTCCAGAGGCACGTTGCAGGATTTCGGAATAAAGGACTTCTTGATATAGGGGGCCTAAATCGAGGTTAGGGCTCCAAATTTCATAATTTTAAAATATGCTAAAATAAAAATTAATGGGCAAAAGTATCCATTTAAAACATTATTTTTCTGAATAGAAAAATCTACTTTTTTGCAGAATAAAATATTTTATTTTTTGGAAGGAAAATAGTATCTTGTTAGTATTTCAAATTTTTTTTCCAAAATTCCGTTTTTTTAGAGAAAAATTTCTTTACCTAACAATACTTATTTCTTATTTTTTTGAAAAACGTATTTTTTCGATTTTTTTGAAATAACAAAATAATTAAATTTTTTTAAATAAATGTTTTCAATTTTTTTTTCAAATTCTAAAATTTTTTTAAATATCTAAAATAATTAAATTTTTAGGAAAAAATCACAAAAAATTTCTCGTTTTTATGGAATACATGGGTAAATCAGTTTTCCTTTTTTTTTTATGAAAAGTTTTTCCATTTTATTGGGATGAAAATAATTTCATTAATCTATTTTTTTGGAGAAAAAATTCTTATTTTTTTGGAATTAAGATGGATTTTTTTTTTTTTTTTTTTTTTTTTTTTGAAATAACAACTGACTAAATTTTTGAATTAATAAAATACCGTAACATGGGGTTACTTTGGCCCACTTTTTGAGACTTTTTTTTGAAAATTCATCCTGCTTCTTTCAAAATCGAAGTAGGGGGCAAGGTTTTCACTTGTAGGAAGCTCTGTAAATTTTTTCAAATTTTTCGTCAAACTCTCTCCCTCTTCCGTGGTTAGTCAAAGTCATGGGCCAAAGTTACCCGGCCTTGGGGTTACTTTGGCCCACTTTTTTTTTCACAATAAATATATTTCTAGGCATAAAAATACTTCACCAAAGGCACGAAACTTCAAAAAAAGATTTATTCAGCTGAAACCATATGTGACCCGGCATGAGAAAAGGGACTGGACTGCCATTTCGCAAATTTTTCAGGAAAGCAAAAAGAAACTTTGTGAATGAATATCATGGAACGAATGGATCCTTTTTTCTGAAATTTTAGGGAGTTGTTAGTGGGCATGAGTGGAATATTTTCCAATATATATATTTTTTTTGATTTTGTGCGAAAGATTTTTTGTAATGGCTTAAGGGAAATTTGACGAAATTCAGGGTTGCCAAAAAGGGGAAAAAATTTATGATAAGAAAATTTTTGAATTTTGCTGATAACAAATACACCATCAGTTTTCGGATAAATTGTGAGTATTTCGTGTTGTTTTGCTTTATGTGACCATAAGTAAAAAAAAAAAACGACAAAAAACACTGTGATAATTTTTTTTGGCAGTTAGGTCCCTTCTCTGGTGCCGATTGGAAATATTGCTATTTTTGAAATTTCAACTGCTCCACGCGACTGGTCTTAGTACGTAGAGCTCAGAACACCAAAAAAATAACGATTTCATTTATTTGGTTGCAAAAATCGATTTTTTTGGCAGTTAGTTCCCTTTTCTGGTGCCGATTGGAATGCGACACAAAAAAAGTGATAATCACATAGAAGTGAAGTATGACGGCCCCTCTATCGTTGACACTCATTACCAACTCCCTCCACTTCATATAGTTGTGGCTGGACACGCAAATATATTTTTTTCGCAAGTGGGCCAAAGTTACCCCCTAGGGCCAAAGTAACCCCATGTTACGGTAATGATGTTTTCCATTTTTTTTTTCGAATTCTAAAAATTATTTGAACACCTAAAAATTTTTATTTTTTTGAGTGTAAGTATTTCTTATTTCTCAATTTTTTTGTTCAGAAAATTTTTTTCAATTTTTTTTTGAATGAGAATTTGTCAATTTTTAGGAACAATACAAAAAACTCGTTTTTTTTGGAATACCTAGGTAAATCAATTTTCCTTTTTTTTAATTTTTTTTTTTTTTTTTTTTTTTTTTTTTTGATAAAAAAATCTTGACATTTTTTTGTATTAAAGAATGTTTTTATTTCTTTCAACTTCTCGTGTTCTTTCGATTTTTTTTTTGATTTTTTTCAAAATAAGAAATCTTTTAATTTTTGGAATCACTTTTAAAGAACTCTGAATTCTTTCAGAATAAGTAGGTGAAACAATTTTTAAATTTTTTGCACCATAAAATTTCTTGTTTAAAAAAAAATAATTTTTAATAATTTTTTTGAGTTTTTTTTTGGATAGAATTTTTTTTTTAATTCTCAATTTTTTGGGTGTATAATTATATTTCTCATGAATATACCAATTGGATTGAAAACATCTTTTAATCAAAAAGAGGATTTCCAAAAGTGTTTTTCTTTGGGGGATTTTAAAAAGAATTTTATGAAAGAAAATTTAGCATAAAAATTTTTCAGGAGATTTTTTCTGTAAAGATTTTTTTAAAGAGAATTTTAATGAGGGAGTAATTTTTTAAAGAGATTTTTTCAAAATGATTATTGAAAGAATTTCGATTAGACCTCTCCCTCTCTCCTTTCCAATTTTTAATAATACGTATGAAAATATTCGGTGATTTTCAATTTTCATACTTACCATGTTAGATTGGAGGGGAGGGTGGGGTCCAATCGCAATTTTTTGGTAACCGAAAATATTCCTAGAATTTCAGTCTACAACTTTTGTTTGATTTTTTTTTTCAATTGAGACCTTAGGTAAAGAGATAGGGACTTTTTTGGAAAGGGAAGCGGGTCCTTAAAAACGGAGGCTTTGAAAAAATACACACTGGTTCATTTTTTCCCTTATAGACTCTAGATGAGGATTCGGTCATAAAATGTACGGGGCCAAAATTTTCACCAGCGAGCTTTCAGACTATAGGGACCAATTCCAAAATACAATTTGAAAATCCTAGCCAAATGCTGATTCACTATTCTTACCCGACCATCCTATCTTTTTTATTTACTGTAGAATTTAAAACGAAGTATCTATCTAGTTACATTGAGTACATAAAAACCCTAACAATTTTTTTTTTAAGAAAGGAAAAAATATCCAGTGGCTTTCACAACTTCTATTATTGGCTCGTTGCCAAATAAAAAGTCCGAAGTCGGTGGGTTGAAAACGTATACGACTGTGCGAGCTTATGTCTGTAAAATGTACCTATATGAAATTAACGTCGTTAATTAAATTAGAAACATATGAGGTGAAAGCATTTGGAATTCGTTTCCGAATAAATATATATTTTGAAATTTAGATACATGATTAATGTCATCTCTATGAAGTTGTACGTCGAGCGTGAATATTTTTGGCTGGATTTATTCACTCTTGTTCATTTTGTGTTGGCTTTTTCAACTGTCACATGGATTTTGACTTTTTACAGTTGTTATAGTAGAATAATATTTCGAATTAGCTGTCGGAAATTTTCATTGCGGATTTTAAAAATAGTTTTTTGTTGTATTTTATTAAAATTTTCAATTATCTCGATTTATGAATCTTTGTAAGTAGGGGTACCTATCTACTTAATTTGTCTACTGATTGGGCTAAATAAGTAGGTAATGGTTGTTTAAATACTTATAGAATGATTTTTTTTAAATTTTATGTCTACTGATTGAAAACCATACCACGAAGGAACCACAAATTTCATTTTCTTTTCGAGTAATTTATATGTAAGAGGTAGGTCTATAGGCACCTATTTATATCGTAACAGCAATAAACTCGTTATCTGTCGGTTTTCCGCAATATAAAATTTATTTTTATAGTAGGAAATTTCTATAAATATAGGAAATATTTTATACCTGTACTCTGGCTTCACTCAGACACACCCTTTTTGCCAATTCTTCGCGAACAAAAGCGTCAGGATAATGAGTGCGTTCGAACACCCTTTCCAAAGCGTTCAACTGGCAACTGGAGAATGTAGTGCGATTTCGTCTGGGTTTGTTTCTTCGTTTAATTTCGCAATTACATCCGATTTCTGCAAATATCTAAGTGTGACAATTTTCTACGCTGCTATTTGTCTCGTAAATTATCTAACTTAACGATTTTCCTACCATCTAAACGATTTCGTCGTTGAAATGATTCTCGATCGTACCTATGTAATAAAACCTTACGTGTGACATGTGTACCTTTCTTTTTTTAGGTCTTTTTATTCATAATAATTGTCGCATACAATGAAAAAATTTAACAAAATATACTCCTGGATACTGAAAGATGATAAAAAAAAAGGGGTGCGATATGGCCAATTTTATGACTTGTAATATTTTATAGTCAATTCCAACGAAAAATTTATTATTTTATAGATCATTCGGTTGAATGCAGTGATTCGGTTTGTAAACTGGAATAAAATTATACGCTTTTTTATCGTAGGTAGTAGGTACCTATATTTTTTACTCGATTTATCTGAATTGAATTGATTTGCAGGCAAAACTGTATCATTAAATTTAATGGGAATTCTTTTGTCAAGTTTTTGGATGTATTTAAATCTGGTGTGAATTTCGTAACAATTTAGGTCCAGGATTTATTTCTTTAGCAGTAAAAAAAAAAAAAAAAAACATTTCAATTTTTTAGATAAGTGCTGAGTTATCCAATTACCTATTTATTTATTTCATTAATATAAGGTACAACATTATTACAATAAAAACAAGCGATAGCATGCTGCGATCAGTTTGTTTACATTTTTAATGTACCTATTAATTTAAAAAATATATTACCCACTCACCATTATCCTTTTTACCGGTTGCTCTTTTCTTGCATTTTACCTCCAGTTGCAGTAGCGACGAAACGGAAAATCGATGAGCATTTTCAGTCTCTTGAAATAAATTTTGATAAACATCAGTTGGCGGTTTATAAGGGCTACGATTAGTAGCGTAATTTAACATTATTTTAGCGAATAAAAAAAAAATTGTTATTAACCCATTAATCTCGAACTTTCAACAATTCCTCGATACATAATCGCACTAATATCACATTAACGTATTTCATCGTTCATTAAACAAAAACAAAAAATTATCGCATACAATGTGTAATCATATTAGCACGACGAATAATTTAATTATCTCGTTTTCGAGTTATATATTAATATCGTCTAAAAAGTATATTACGTGTAATGTTTACGAAGTGAAAACATTCGCGTAAAAGACAGAAACATAATAAAAATAAATCCGAGGGTGGGATATTCATAAAATTAAACCAGATGCTAAGTTGGCGCCCAAAATGCAACTCCGCCTCTTAAAAACTGATAGACGACCTCTTCTAACGAATTATAGCATTTTTCGTTTTGAGTGACACTTACTTCTTCGGGCGATAATTAACTCATATCGTCGCCTGTTATATTCGTATTCAAAAACCAACCACTTTTTATTTATGACTTTTTTTTTTTTTTTACAAAGAGTTTGCCACATCAAAGAAGTTTTTTCTCGGATAGAAATTATTCGTCATTATACCTCGTGAACCCTGTTAACGTACGTTATTCTTATTTTATATGAAATTTTCATCAACTTCCCGCCATTTCACGCGTGCCAGATTAAACGAGTGATGTATTGCAAAAAATCCCGATGACAAGTTGGTTTCACGTGAAAAGGTCAGTTCATTTTTATGAATGGCGATAAACGCTCGAGTAGTAGAAGCGATCTGCAGACGGAAGAGTGATGGAAAAAAACAAAGATTCACTTTTTAGTGGTGCTAGGTGGGTGGATATCGAATATATTTTCGAAGTTTTAGTGATAGACATCAAAATCAACGAGAGAAAAAGAGTTCTGAAGAAAACTTACCAGAAATACCAGAATCATCAAGGTCGCGATTAGTGAAAATTATTTCATTGAAAAAAATGTGAACGTATTTTTATTCAGCGGAAAACCTTTGTTGGCTGATTTCCGGTTTTCTATTTAGTTATTTTAGTAAACGAAATTACCGAGACGCAAATTATTACACATCCTTGCAGAAAAAAAAAACAACTTTTGCACTCTTCTACTGCACACGTGTCGACAATGCATCACTTGCAGATATTAATGTGTGTATGATTTTATCTTGTATTAGAAAGATATGAAAATAATCTAGAGAAAAATTATAAGTAAACAAATTCATCAATGATAATGTTTTAATAAAAAAGATTTACAAATTTGGCGGGAATGTGTTTTAAAATATAAGTATCCTCTACCTACCTACCTATCAAAGTACGAGTGTGGGTATACCTTCGTAAAATTTACAAATATTTATGCAAAAAATCCTCAGAAATCGAATGGAAGTGTATTTTTTATTTATTTATTTATTTTTTTTAGATCTGCACATTAAAAAACGAGAGTTAGGTATTCAATTAAGTTTTAACGAAAAAAATCGAATTTCAAGAAAAATATTTTAAAACTGTTTTCATAACATTTTTCCTTCTTTTTTTTTAAATTCGAGAAAAAAAATGTTTTTCCTGTAAATTGCCATTCTTAGTTTAAAAATATTTTTCATTATACGTGCATAGAAACAACGTTGTTTCATGATTGATCGTTCAGGAAACTCTTTTGCTTCGCTCGCTACGCTCGCTCCGCAAACATATTCCACTCGTTGCGTTATAGCTCCCATTCCACCCTTGTATTGTAAATTACTATTATTCTAACTACATAAGTAGGTAGGAAAATTTTTTCTACCACTACAAGAATTCCTTTATTCCAAAAGAGTGAGAATTTTCTACCACAAAAAATTTGGAATTTAAAAAAAAAAACAGAATTAAAAATATTTTAGATATGTGGAAAACATTGGAATTTTTTATTTTTGTAAAAAGTAAGAATTTTTCATTTCAAAAAAATTGAGAAATTTCAAGTTTCAAAAAATTTGGAACTTTGAAACGGGGAACTTCATCAGGCATATTCCAAAAAAATTAAAAATTTTATTCAAAAAATGTAGAATTTTTCTATTTAGAAGAATAATTAGGTATCAGAGTTATGAATTTTTTAATTGAAGAAAAATTAGAAAATTTTCTATTTAAGGATTAGAAATTTTTTAATTGAAGGAAAACTACAGATTTTTTAATTTAAGAAAAAATAAAAAATAAATTATTTAAGACAAATTAGAAATTTTTTAATTCAAGAAAAACTAAAAATTTTTAATTTAAGAAAAATTAGAAAAATTTTCAATTTAAGGAAAATTAGAAACTTTTTAATTTAAGAAAAATTAGAAATTTTTTAATTTAAGAAAGATTGGAAATTTCTTAATCTAAGAAAAAAAAATTTCTTTTAAAAAAATTGTGAATTTCATTACCTACTTACTTATTCCAAAAAATTAAGGAATTTTTATATTTCAAAAGTTAGGAATTTCTTATTTCAAAGAAATTTGGAATTTCATTAGGTAGGTATTTCAAAAAATTAAGAATTTTTCTATCTAAAAAAATTGGGAGTTTTTTTTAGCATATTATTTTAAAGATTGAGACGTTTTATTTATTATTACCTACGTATCAAGTATTTAATTAGGAATTTTTTTATTCCAGTAAAATTTATATTTTTTTATTTCAAAAAATTGGGTGTTTTTTCATTTTAAAAATTGTTCTTTTGTTTTGTAAAATTGAGAATTTTTTCACTCAGTACAAAATGAAAAATCTTTTGTTCTTCCAAAAAAGTACCTATCGAATATTATTTTATTCCAGAAAAATTGAAAATTTCTTACCTACCTTATACCTATATCCCAAAAAAATCAGAACTCCAAAAATTGTTTTAAAAAATTTTTTACGCTCTCCCAAAGAAATTTTGGATTTTTTTTTATTACAATTACATATTTTTTTGAAGTTTTCTATTTACCCCCCTTCCCGGCCCCTGAAAAAAAATTTTCATGCCAAAATTTTGAGAAATATTTTTACTTTTTATTTCCAAAAATCATGAAAATTGTTTTACTACAAAAAAATAAATAAAAAGTTCGTTACAGATTTACCTACCATAAAAAATCGAGAAATTTTTCACCAAGTTCCTACTTACAAAAAAAAACAGAATTTAACAGAATTTTTTTCTACATTAATTTAAAAAATAGGCATTTTTTTCCAAAAAATACTTTTTTGCCCATAAAAATTGAGAAATTTACTTTATAGATTGTTTTACTCCAAAAATTAATTTTTTTGAAACTGATTCCGAAAAATAAGATATTATTTTTTATTCCAAGAAAATTCAGAAATTTTTTCTCCAAAAATTAATTGAAAAATTTACTTAATTAGTATTCAAAAAAAAAAATTAATAATAAATAATAGACTTTTCTCTACAAATAAGAAACAGAGGTTTTAATATAGGTAGGTAGGTACTGGGTATATTTAATTTTGGCATTTTCGGAGTTTTCTAGAATGCAGCTCATTTCACCTTTGAAATTTTGGATGTAGCTCGAGCACCCGAGCCACTGCCAAGTTGCCTACCATCAACCTATCAACCATGTTTACAGCAGTCGAGTTGAAAGAAAAGATTTCAAGCGTAAAATACCCTTATAAAGTGACTGTTCATCACACTAGTTCCTCTTCAATGTATAAATTACAACATGCAATGCTAAAATGTCAGATGGACAATTCTTAAGCGACTAATTCACTTTTGCTCAACTAATTGGAGAGGCGGTTTAATTATTTTCTAGTGCTTGCTTCCGGCTTTTCGAAATATATTAATGACGAATTAAAGGGAGATGACTAATATTCGGGCAACGTGAAGTAGGTAATTTCATGTCAACAACATTTCAATTTCGCAAGGCCGTTCAAAACAAAGAATATAATGGGGAGAAGTTTTTTCCCCCAAGATGTAATGTTTTGCATACCTACCTTTACCTATAATATATTTATGTAGGTATAGTAAAAATTCTTTACTTAATCAATAATAATTATTATGAAGATGATTTAGGTATTGATTTGTGACAATATGCTACCTAATTTATTATTTTTAAAGTACCTCTGCGTAAGTGAAGCTTTCGAGACAAAATAGGCGGATTCGATTACCTAATATCAACTTGACGAGCTTGACGGATTTTGCGATAGATTTAATTTAACATTTCAAGTCTCAGCGACAAAACCATTTTGTATTTTACAACGCGAATACTCTCAGCATGAAATTTTAATACGAGCACTTAGCAAGTCAAGTTGAAAAATTTAATCCCTGGCGAAAATTGTGTTTCATTATACTCTGGTATTTTTAACACGATGTTAATCGAATAATTCAACATTCTATCAAGCCCCGTGCTTTATTTTGTGTAATCCCGTTATCTCATCAAAAATTAGTGTCTTTCTTCATTTTGACATTTTTCTATGTATCTCTTATATTTTGACATTTGTAATCGCAAAGCGTGACAGTGTACACGTTTTCTTAATTAAGAATTTTAATTACGTTTTCATGCAGCGGCGTTTTTACGTAAAATCTGTTTACTTCTGTACGACGTACGCGACGTCCTTACGTACTGCTGACAACAACATTTCATTACCGCAAAAGAAGTTATACTAATGTGTGAAGACGTTATGTCTTTTACCGCAGAAATAGATGTATGTTGACTTTTTACTTTTATTTAATTAGATTATTCGACCTAAAACTTTTGATCGTTTTTGGACGTAACAATATTAGTATTAATACTTACTTACTGTATACTTACCTTGTGTGGACTGTTGTAGGTTTTAAGTATAAACACCTAATTCTAAAAGTTAAGTTAATTTTTATGTAACTTTAATGAAAAGTAAACAAAGTAGGAACAGTTATTCATTAATTTTCATTATGAATATGAATGATGATTTATAAGTGAATAGATAGCGAGATATAATATACCTAAGCCATAAACTTTACATTTCAGACTTCACTAAGTATGACGATATTTCATTTGATGTTTGTGTTTGGTCTTGGTGTGATTAATGTGTGATATATCGAGTGAAAAAAGAGTGTAACTTACGAGTGGGTACAGGTACCCACTATACCCAGCTACCTGATTTACCCAAGAATAATTTATATTTTTTTGAGATAGATTTATGAAATAATAATTTATTTTTTTCCAACAAGAGAGAAATTGATTATTAAGAGAAATTCTTCTTATTCCAAAAAATTCAAGAATTTTATGTTTTTTAAACCAATTAATATTTATCCCAAAACTCGGCGCTTCGCGCCTCGCCCTGGACCCCCCCCCCGGGTTGGCTCTATTTCCACGCTACGTTTGAAAGTAAAGTATGAAACATAGTATCTATATGCTTTTACTCTGTGACACTGACAAAATGTCTAAAAGTCTCGAATATTAATTTCCATAGAAATTTAAAAATCAAAAAAGTCTAATAAAATATTGAAAATTTGAAATAAGAAAAGTTATAAAATTTTTTTTAAATTTTCAAGTTTCAGAATTTCTGACAAAATGTCCAAAAAGTCTAAAAGTCGTAAAATTTCTAAAATAATATCAAAAAGTCATTAAATTTATAAAAAAAAATTTCTGTAAGTCATCCTTTCATTTATAACAAAAAATTCCAAGTTTCAAAATGTCTGAAAGTCATCTTTCTAAAATTTTTTTTTAAGTTTCAGAGTGTCTGACAAAATGACTAGAAAATGTGTAAAAGTTATAAAGTTTCAAAAAAATTTACAAGTTTCAAAATGTCTGGCATAATGTCTGAAAAATGGAATTTATTAAAAATTTTATGTTTTTTTCATCATCCAAACCTTTTTTTTTTAAATGTAACCTAACCTAACACAACTGTCGGATTTTGGGACCGTTTTTTTCCATTTTGGTCTCCGTAAAAGCATACTATGCTAAAATATTTTAGTTTGCTATAGTCAGCATTAAAAAAATGGCACCGGACACAAGCCGGATACCTTCTCGTGACATTTTGTTCATTAGTAATTGGTAACATCTGATAACCAATGAGCATTCACTTTTTTTTATGAATGTATCAAGAAAATTACTTCAGAAATAGATTTGTGGTAAATTATTGTAACTTGATAGAGTGATAGACTAATGTAAGAGGTGAATTTCATTCTAACACCTATACCTAATACCTATTCAAGTGCTTAAAAAATTACAATAATTTTTAAATTCACCAATTTTCTTGATCTTGAACCATATCACTGATATCACTATGAGATTGAGATCAAGAGTTCCTGTCTATGAAACGATTATAACGCTCTAATTTTAATAAAAAACAAAACATCTGCCAAAATAAGGTAGAATCTCATTCTCACTGAAGTATCGGTTAGGTTACGTGGTGGTGTACTGTTTTTCTTTTCAAACGTTCGAAAAATTGTTTCTAATAACGGCTATATCAATTACCCTGTATACCCGGTAAATAACCGTTCAAATTAACAATAATTGCAAGTATGGCACGAGCGCCAAGATCAAAAACATGTTGATTTTTTACGTTATTGAATAGTCGTACGTAGGTTAGGTATGTGTGGTTAAAGAGTTACCGCGACTTTAACGTTGTAATGTACCAGTATGTAACGCGTAAGTAATAATTTTAATAAGCATATTAAAATGTAATGCCACGTGTTACAAACAAATGTTTATACTCGAAAGTATGCACAAGTCATAAATTTAATTAATATACGCAAGATAATTATAGAGAAATTTAGTTTGTTAGCTGTGAGCCGGTAACGCTTCATATGCTGAACTTTACGCATATTTGAAATAATAACCCCTATAATTATTGTAGTAATGAATAACCGCTGTACTGTACTGCACTCAATTTTTACTTACCTATATTGTTCGATATTATAGGTGCATTTAGCTAACTTGGGCGCACCTCGTGTTGCAAAGCAAAATACTCGTAGAAACACCACCCCCGATTGCCTTGCTGGCCTCCATAGTGTTGAGGTGTAAAAACGGAATTTCTTTACACTTAGTTTTGTTTTCTTCACACAAGGTCCCGCTAGGAAAAGTAAATCATCTGTATATCCGTAGTATATCAATGTCCATACAAAATCAAAAAACTGCTGTTAAGGTGTAAAATATATGATACAGGGACGCATATCATATTTGTACGTCGGATTGATATCATATCAATGACTATTTCTGATATGATATTCATGTCTGTAATTACATAACACTCTGACATAGCTAACATACCTTGGAACTAGAATATCTGAAATGATATCAAATACGCGTTTAATTTTATACCTACTTCGCTCATTTCAAAGTGAAACGTGCTAAAGTGAACAACAATTAATCGAAAGTAATTAGTGTTTTACTGTTTTTACATTTGAAAAGTAATTAAAAACAACATGAAACTATTAAACGGGAAATTGGTAACGAATCGTCATTACAGAAGAGTAAAAAGTGCAAGTAGGCGCGAAGTGATAAAGAAGGTAAGCTATTTTTGATTGTTCTCTAGACGCGCTTCTAAAAACGCCTCGTGAAAACCCGTTATTAGGGAATAAAAGTGGTGACGTCACACTTTTATTCCCTATAGGCTATAAGGCAGATAAATAATTGTTAAAAAATTCAAATATAATTACTTCATTACGTATAAATTTTACAAAAATGGTGAAACTTAGCCCATCATCATTTTAAACTACGATTTATTTCGTGATTTTAGATGATAACATCGCGAAAACTTCTCCCCAATGTTCCTGGAATAGTCGATACAAATGTAAGTACAAAATACCTATCTATACGTATTACACAATGAACTCGTAATGAAAAAATTTTTATCGGGCACAAAATTAAATTAAAAAGCGTCTGTTTTCGAAAACTTTCAAGGAGCTATCTTGGACAACATCATCTTTTACATCAGAGATTGGTTGAGGAAAACAGCATCCGGGTCATCTGCAGCACAATCGTCGACAGGCTCAAAAAAATCGTAAATTTTTCAATTTTTTCCCTCTAGTTTATCGTTTTGTATTCGTTCATTCGTTGTAACTTGTAACTCGTTTCGTTAATTCGTTGTAACTAGTTTTGTTCGTTCGTTTTAACTCGTTTTGTTCATTCCTTGTATCTCGTCCTTAGTATTAAAAAATTATTCTATTTTTCCCCTCCTCCATTTATCATTATTCATTGTCTCGTCATAGATGTAAAAAATGATTTTTGATTATTCTTCTCAGTGAAAGAATTTCTTTTTCCATAATATATCTGTA
This sequence comes from Balanococcus diminutus, assembly GCA_959613365.1. NCBI lineage: Eukaryota > Metazoa > Arthropoda > Insecta > Hemiptera > Pseudococcidae > Balanococcus > Balanococcus diminutus. The sequence goes on along the minus strand of OY390715.1, from coordinate 46,746,119 downwards.
GTTTTACGTATTTTTTTCTCCCATTAATAATTTATTGTTTCGTTTTACTCATTAACTTTTTCCCCTCCGCGATTTATCAATATCATTATTCGTTGTATATTCTCGTGGTTGATGTAAAAAATGATTTTTGATTATTCTCGGTGGAAGAATTTTTTCCCTTTAATATATTATATCTGTAATTAGTTTTACATATTTTTTTCTCCCATTAATTTACAGTTTCCTCGTCTTCAATTTAAAAAATAATTCGATTATTTATTTTTCTCAAAGAATTTTTTTCCAAATTAATCGTTTTGTCGCGTCTCGTTATACTAATTATTTTTAATTTTTTTCCTAATTATCTTTCGTCGCGTAAAACATTAGAAATACTTGTAACATTATAATAAATAAATGAAATAAACGTTTCTTGAAGGTTATTTGAGTAGTTTTTACATATCGCCATGAGATATCGTTGTAATATTTCCTGATGTATATCCTATAGATATAAAACTAATCTTCATGTGATATTCCCCCCCATATCATATGAGTAGCATCTTGTATATCACCTCGATGTAGCAAAGAATATTTAGTGAATGTTAAAAGGTAGGACATTTTTACATTACAATGTATATACCGTAATTCAAGTGATATAGATATACTTTTCCTAGCGGGGTCTTATCGTCTATCATAATTATTTGGAAAAAGGTAATTTGCATAATTTCTTGATGCTTAAATTTTGCACTGTTGCACTGCAACAGATGTTCAATAGGTATGGAATGGGAGGAGCTGGTAATCATGCGTTTTTCCAATGTTTCTTTCTTATCTGTACCAAGACGTGTTGGTAATAATAGCTTTATGGTACGTTGTTGTATTAATTATTGTTTTACTTCTGTTTCGCCCAATTCAGGAACCGAAATGAAAAATATGGTTATATTACACTTACAGAATACAGTCTCCTATCTGTAGTCATGAAGTTGATATCATAATTGGAAAGTTGAGTAAGTAATTTGTATTTGGTAGATAGAAATACGTATGTACTTGTACTTACGAATTGCAATGAATCGTCGATTGTAAGCAATAATAATTGGGTTTTGATTTCGCAGGTAGATGTACCTAGTCATCTTAATCTATTCACTTCCACATCAGATACCGGATTAGCTTGTTTCTCATAAAACCTATGAGATTCGACGGCAATAACGGGCACATTCAACTTATTTCCGTTCATACCCTTACTAGAACTTGGTACAGCTGTAATTTACTGTACTCTGGCTCTGGCTCGTTAATCTAAGACTGAAAACTAGTTTTGAGATCAAAAATGTACGTTTAATTGGTTGTTTATATTTTGGCACATATTTCCTGCTGAGTTTCGTAGCTAGCGTCTATCAGCGGTGGATTAGGTACGGTACAACCTCTTCGTACTTCGTAGGTATGTTAAATTCTTGCTGTGATTAGCCGCGTATTGATGTATTAGATGCTTTATTCTTGTCACAATATGAGAGCTATCAGCTTATGACGTTATTCAACCGATAATATGTATAACATACTCCGGCTGAACTGGAATAACGATTGATTTACTATTCTTATAGGTACAGAACGTGTAAAAGAATCAATGTTGTAGAAACAGAGGATAATCTTGGAACATTTCCTATTCTTTCTCACTCCTATTGTTGAAAGGATTAAAAATGTGCGCCTCTCATTACTTTTACCGAAATCTACAGATCCTCGTAACCGATTTAGTTTTGATCGCGGTGATTCGAATGGAAACGCAGCGTATTCCATTAAAATTGTTAGGGGCCGAATGCGAAAGGTAAAAGAATCACTTCCCTTAGTTTACTTGACCAAAATCGAATTTTTTTAGATTATAGTTAATCCTAAATAAACACGAAACGCGGTTTCTTTGTTCGCAGATAAATCGAAAAAATAGCTCTATTTGACATTTGAGAGATTTATAATTGCAAAATGAACCCACCGTCGGCGTTACCTGTTTTAAAATAGATCGCTACAATCGCGAAGAATTCTGTTGCAAAAAAACGTTGAAGTTTGTAAGTTTGTATTCTCATCGTTTATATTTATTTGCAAAGTTTCGTGTCTATAAGTCGCAAAAAGAAGTCGCTCATTACAAAAACACTTCGTACTGCGCGGTATATGCAAGTATTTTAACAGCTGTTTCCGATTAATACTGACGACTACAATGAAGAATTGCTCACACTTAGGATCTATTATAGTTTACAATGTTAAATATCAAACAGTTATTGTGTATTATTGAACTTATATACGCTCGTGACTTGACTGTGTGCGATTTCAAAACCGCAGGCATGGTTAAAGCTACGAGTTTGTTTGGGTTTTACATTGAATACCTATTATTTTATTCCTCGACGCGCTATTCTACATTGATTATACCGACTTAAATCGGTTCATTTGCGTGTTATAAGTTACATTGTGTTGTTATATGGCGATGAAAACATTTACACCCATAGGTAGCCAAAGCCCACACTCACTTTTTGCAAAGATGCACGTATTTTAAATAAAATGTGGGCCATTTGTATTGTATGATAGTAGTAAAATTTTCGCCTGCATAATACAATATTGATTAATGATGTACTAGAAAGGGATGTTTTTATAAAATGTACAGTATAGGTTTGTGTACGAAATGGGCAAATGGAATCAATGCTGAAATGATATGAACCACACGTCCATCTATAATAGTATAATAATAATTTTATGTAACGATATAGCTATAATGAAGTCTACTCTAAAGTATTTTGTTAGTTATGTACAATGTTTAAAGAAAGCTTGAAATAATTTTTTTTTTATGTTTTCAGTGAACCTGTAGACAGTCTAAATTCATCTTTGTGGATATGGGTGCATTGCATACACTCAACGGAAGTGGAAAAATACCTGCTCGTGGATTATGGTCTTCGCCTTCAGGCTACATTAATAGGTACCCTATACGCGAAAATTTTATCATTCAATCTGTGCTTCAATACGAGTGATTTCAATGTGCAGTTGTTGATGTTCGCGGTATGAATAGGGGAAGGATGTGACAGGTAGGTAATTTTGGCACTCGGTACTCAGGAAGGAACTACTTGAACGGGCATTCACGTATTTAATTTGAACTTCGAGATAAGTGAAAGGAATTTGATTTTACTAGTAAACAAAAAATAATAATCCCCTATACCTACCCAGTTTAAAATTTAAAAAAAAAAATTTGCTTGAAAATTCAATTTTTAAAATTTTTGATAAATCGTTGCATTCGATTAGAAATAATAGCTACTTATTATGTAATAATCAAATTTTGACTTGTTACTTAAATTCGCACGTTTTTGTCTGCTTTCTAGTTATTCGAATTACTGAAGGAAAAAAACCAAAACCGGAAGGAGGCTCCGGAAGGACTAGAAAATATATTTAATCGATTGAAGAGGTCAAAATTCGGGGACAGTTTAATATTCAGTTACACATGCAGCTCGAAAGATATTGGATTTTGAAGTCTTGAATTTTCACTCTAGACATATCTGGCAGCTTCTTATGGAAACCCAATTTTTTTTGAAATTCTAATAATTTATCAAAAATGAAAAATCGACCCCAAAGGTAATTTTTTTCTGATCCCATCTCCTCATATATCCAATTACCTAGATTAGGTAAAAATTTTCTACATATACCCATTTTTCATTTATTTGTATTTTTTCAAGTGTGTATTTAAAAAAAAAAATTTAACAGATTCTGGAAAACCTGGAAGCTGTCTTTAACACGAGGAAGATTACCGCCTTAGGACTTGGACATCGAAGTACCCATTTCAGTAACCGAATTAGCCAACCGAAGTGTCTGTGAAATTGCAAAGTAGAAAACATCCCCTACGTTGTGTTTATATACCATCAAGTGAACTCGAGGAGCGAGGAAAATTATTAAAAAAGTAAGGAAATCGAATAAAAAGAATTATTGAATTAAATTTAATCGACTATTTAGCCGAACCGGTTTATTACGATTGGTGTGTAGTGTACCTTTACTACGATCATTACTTAGTTTTTCAAAACATAATAGAAAATACTATACGTTGATTCTACCTATGTTCACTTGTAGTTTTTGACAACCCCGATTCCACATACAATACGTCTTTAATTAGATCACGAAATTCCACGCTGTAGTTTTCTTTACAATGAATCTTTTTCATGATTTGACTAAAATGCCGTATAACCGTTATTTTTTACACTTCAATAATGCTTGATTTCATTATCTACGTCGACGTAGTATAAATTGAATTCAATTTACTTGTAGATGGCTAGTTTGTACAAATACAGGTTTTTAATTTTATTATTTCTATGGTATTATTGACCGCAGTCATAATACCCAAATTAAGCTATTAATTTTCTTGTCACCTTTTAATTTTAGAATTAATCTTTGAGCGGTTGATAAATTAACGAAAACAATTATTTGTACTTACCTCTAGTTTTTTTTTTTTTTTTTGAAATGCACGCTACGCTTAATTACCAAAACAATGGTGTATTCATTCATTAGTGAAGGGTTGAAGATAGCCGTTTTTTTTCAACGCTTTTGGTAGGTAAGGGGTTAGAAAAAGATTCACGATTTAAATACTCACCCAGTCCCAAATAAATGGGGAAAATTGAGATTAGATTTTTTGATCAAAATTAGCGAGGTAATTTGTAAATACCGCCAATTTGTAGTAAATCGTCTCGATACGCGATATAGATACGTTATCGTTTTATAAAATTTAAATTTACATTATAAGCCCACCACGTTCATGTATATCTAAGCCTACGCATTTTCGTTTCGACTATTCGAACCCTTAATATTATGTACGTATTTCGCCCAAAGCTATCCTTCCCAACACATTCATCAATGACCAAACTATAATCCTTTTGAAGTACAAACGAATGTAAAACTTTCGCATATCATGCTACAAACAAAGCGTGTGCTTTTCGATTTAAAATAATATACTCTACGTGCACGTACCGTAGGTACTTGGCGAGCTTATTTTATTTCAAAAACTGCGGAACGGTCATTTGAAAAAAAAATTCAATTTTCAATACTGGACGGAAGCGTTTTAAATTAGCTTATCAAATGAGAAGTCCTATTGAAGGGTGTTGTTCGCAGCAAGTTTCTTTGCCATCGAACCCTTTGTTGTTATAAAAATGGATTTGTATCTGGTCACAGCAGGCGTCATCCATGATGGATTGCGATTCACGATAATACCACTTGAACCGCATCGCTGCTATTAATAGGCTTATGTGCTCGCATCTCTAATGACATTACTTACGCTCGGTTTATTATCAATTTCAATTTTTGTCTGTGGTTTTAACTTTCATTGAACACGGTCAATTGTACTTATTCGTTAAATGCTATAAATTACCCGTTTATATAGTAGGGCCTATTTTTTTCTCGTTTTATTTATTTCGTATTTTTTAAGTTTTTTTTTCGTTGGTGTAATTTTTTTTTTTTTTTTTTGCAGGCCTACATGTGGGTGAACGTCTGCGTGGTTCAGGTATGTGGTTTTTATTGGTGTTTAGATATGAGCTTTATCGTTTACATGAAATTTACATTTCATTCGCTATCTAGTCCACACCCTTGACTGAGGTTTTAATCATTTCATCGTCTCATATTTTTAGATAACTTCACTCTTAACTGGAATTAATGGCTGTTAAACGCTTGCTTCAATTTTATACGAGTGTTTGATTAAGTTCGTTGAGTTTCGAGTTTGAGAGAGAGGGATTTTTGATGATCCTTTTTAACGAAATGAAGTTTAAATAAAAATCGCCCATTTTATATATTGACCTCGCACCCCTATGGAGGGTGCCTCAAAATATGTGATTTTAAGCTTAAAAATTCCATCTCCTCGAGTTTTCAATCGATTTTCACTAAACTTTACGTGTAAATGCAGGTACTCAAAAGCAGTATTGGGGAAATTTTTCAGATTTTTCTTACCCCTAAAATGACATTGAAAACGATTTTGAAAATTTTACCAAAATCGCTTTAGGGCACAGTTTTTAAGTTGCGGCTAAACGGATTTTTTTTTACTCGATTTCCAAAATATTTTATGACACTATTTAGAATTTTATTAGATTTTTGTTGATTTGGGGGGGGGGGGGGGGGGTCATATTTAAAACCCAAGAAAATCGATATATTCGTGTTTTTCTTATCATTGAACGCATATTATCGATCAAAAATTTCTTCCTAGTGGAAAGTAGAACATGATTAGGCACATCACTTGGTACTCATTTATACGCTTCTTGCCAGAATTTCACCTCATTCCATTCATTTGTCACGATTTCATCTTTTTCAAAAGTTAAACGTGATTGAAATTCCATCGATCGCATGAAATGATCGAATAAAAAAACTAATCACTGATTCGCGTTCTGCAGATCAAACTACCCCAATTTTGACCCTTTCAGCGATCATTTCTCCCAAAATATAAATAATTCACAATTTTGCTGAAAATCCAAGTTAGGAAAATGAGAAAAATACTTGTATTAAAATTGCGAATCAGTGATCAGTTTTTTTTTATTTTATCATTTCGTGTAAAAAAAAAACGAAGGAAAAAACTTTTTAGTAAAAAATGAACATTTAATGATGGTTGAATAAATTTTTGATATGACACCCCCCCCCCCCCCCGAACAAAAATAAAAAAATTCCAAGTAGCATGAAACAGTTTGAAAATCGAGAAAAAATTCTCCGATTCCGGTTTAATGAGAAGTCTGAAAATTTTTTGAAATTTCGTCTGGGGATTACTTGAACCCTCATCACAACAGAGCCTTTATTTCAAAAAATTCAGGTATTGGTGGCCCAATTTTGATTCTTTTGGATCATTTCAACGGCAGCTTTGCCAAATGGAAATGTGAAAAAATCAGGAGATTCCGGAGAAATGAATTTCTGTGAAAAAGTATGTGATAGATTTCAGGAGTTTTCCGTAAAAAAAAGTAGTAGATTTAAGGGTTTTCATAAAAAAGAATAGGTCCAGAGTTAATTTAGTTCAATTTTTTATTTTTTTTATGATATATGTGACCGTCCCAGAGAAAACCGACCTTCGGTGCGAAAATTTTTTTTTCTTATTTTTTCCTGATTCGCACTCTCCGCTCACTCAAAATTCATTTAAACGCATCCTTCTCGAAAACATTTTTTCGCACCGAAGGTCGGTTTTCTCTGAGACGGTCACATATGATGTATATGGCCCAAGTGTCACTGGAAAAATGTAGATCCTTATTGAGTAAAAAATCAGTCCAAGAAATTAAAAAAATTGTTTCCTCCTTTTTTTGAGTCACATTTTACAAAAATTTTGAATATTTTTTTTTTGTTGAAAAAAGAGATTTTGGCTAAAAATCAGGAATATTTGCTGAAAATCAGTAGATCAGGAGGAATTAAGAAATCAGTAGAGCCCTGAAAAAGTAGGAGATTTCCTGAAAAATCAGAAGCGTTGGCAACGTTGTATGAATGGATTCCTCAGTCTTTAGCCCTTCGTGGTATCTACCGCAGTATTTTCATTTTTCGCTAGCAACTTTTAAACGACTTCTGAAAAAATTAGAAAATAAAAAATGAAAACGCAGCAGCTGAAAATGTGGTTTTGAGAATCGGTTGAAATGCCCTTTTAAATCAATCCGAGTTTTTTTTTTCAAATCCACGAATAAAAGTGGGAGCAGAATTCTTTTGTTAATTGATTAGAAAAGTAGGCGGATTCTTTGGTCAATTTAATTTGCAAATTGCGGTGCGTATCGTGAATGCGGAATTTCGAATAAAAATAAAAGCCTTTTTCAAAAGTCTCCAGCCTACACGCGTACTCGTATACTTACCTACTATATGATTATTTCCAACGCATTGATATAAACGAACGTTTGCTTATTATGCAGAGTGAAAATAACAAATCACTCATAACATTAATGATGATTTGCATTCACGAGCCGCCAATAGTATACCGAGTACTCCCATTATTATATTCCAACACGGAACTAATCTAGCTTTTCAAACAATACATTAGAACAACTGGACCAAAGTAAGGGTTGCTTTATGCAAAAGCAACTCGCCGGACGTATTATTATTTATAGGAAAAAATCGTACGAATGAAATTGACCACGTTTCCTATGGTCTGAATTCGGGAAACCCGTCAATCAGACGTTTTACGAATAACGTACGGTACCTACCAAACGTTTACGGAAAATGTCAACGAAACTAGTGAATTCATCACGAGGATATTGTCTCTAATAGTATTTAAGAATAAGTGAATAATTTCATAGAATTTGATTCGCTGCTTTTGAAAACGATATCATTGAAACCCAACGGCGCAGAAGATATCGGTATTATGCATACTTCAAAAAGTAGACAGCTCGTGTTTTTTTTCGCCCTTGTCATCGGGGTTCAAATAGACATGATAACGAATAAATGATTCAGTTTGGCGACGAAAAAAAAGGGAGCTTTCAAAATGTGTTTGTATTTTTAAAACATTTACAAAGTTAACATTGACTTTTTGCGACGGGGTTTTGTTTTGTTTCAATCAGACCGCCGCGATCCGTACTCTAAATTTATATAGGTACCTAGAACTACTACCTAGTCTAGTACCTCTACCTATCGACCTACTAAACATTTTCCAGAATAGAATTTCGTCTATAAACGAACTTCGCTGGCACAAAAAACAACGAATAGTCATAAACGGAAATCAAACCATATTTAAAAATTCAAACACAATGCAGAGGAAATTGCGATATTTCGTTAATAACCTATTTTCTTTAACTCTCTCTTGGGGGTTAGAATTTTTTGATTCATTTGTGGCCCTACTTTTTTTTTCTTTTTACCTTAATATATTAGATAAGTCGTATAACAATTGAAATTCGTATCAGGATTAATATTTTACTAGAATAAAACATTCGAGTAACGCCCTATTTATATTTTAGATGTTTAGTGAGCTATTACCTGTGCCCTGGAGTAATTTAAATCCGAACAAACGCTCTCCGCCTTATGCTTTTGTACTTTGTATTATAATAAGCCATCAAGCGTTAGAGGTAGATGAAAATCATTTGGTCAGATTTTTTTTTCCATTGATATCATATTTTAAGCCGATGAAACACGTGCCTACTGTATTCATATTATATTAATAAGTACGTTATATGAATGGGGTAATGACCTGCATGTGTATTTGAAACTTTTCACCGAGCAGCATTTATGATAAGACGTAGCCTATGTCTACTCTGTCTAGGCCTAAGTATTACTGCTTAGTGCTTACTCGTGCGATTGGCGAATACGAGATAAATGGTAGTAAAATAAGTAGATAGTACGTACTACGTAGATGTACCCAAGTACTTCTAACTGACATGAAAATAATATGAATATAGTTGTATACCTATACTTTCAGAGTGTGTAGTTGTAAATAGTTTTGTTTGGTGAAAAAAAATGAAAATAGGTATTATTTTTTAATTTCAATGATAATTTTTTTGTCTGGATGAAGAATATTTGAGATTTTCGGCTTGAAATGAAATTTTTTATTGTAAAAAGATGATTTCCTCGGGTTTTCAAGAGCATTTTAAAATTTTTTTTCAACCAAAAAATTCTTCCTTTTTTGAGAAAAAATCATTCAGTTATTTTGGAGAAAAAATTTTAATTTTCTCAAAATAAAAAAATCTATTTCCTCAATTTTTCGCAGAAAAAAAAAATTTTCAGTGAAAAAATTTCACATTTTTTTTGCAAAAAAAGTAATCTCTCAAATCTTTTGCAAAAAATTTTTTGAATTTCCTTAGGATAAAAGATGACCAATTTTTTAAAGCAAAAATCAGTGAAAAATTTCTCAATCTGTCTTACTCATTCATAAAAAAATATAAACTTTTTGGAAAAAAGTCTTTATTACCTATTTCAAAAAAAAAAAAAAAAAAAAAATTGAAGTAGAAAATCTTTTATTTTTTTCAAAATAAACCAATACTAAATCTCAATTTTTCCCGAAAAAATTCTATGCTTTTTTTGATTTTTTTTTTCTAATAGGTAATGAAAAAAAAACTTGGAGTTTGAATTTTGTTAGAAAAAAAATATCAATTTTTTCGAAACTGGTGCAATAAAACTTTTCAATTTTTTAAAGCAAAAAAGAAGTAAAAAATTTCCTAATTTATTTGTAAAAAAAATGTTTCATTTTTGTGAAAAGTGCGTCTCAATTTTTTTTAAGAAATGATCTTTCATTTGTTTTAGAGTGAACAATAGTTAATTCTTAAAGAAAAAAACCTAGATTGTTTTGGGGAAAAAAATTGAAAATATCTCAACTTTTGAAGTTGGCTTAAAAATATTTTCAAATTTTTTTAAAGCAAAAAAAGAAGTGAAATTTTTCCTAATTCATTTGTAAATTTTTTTTTTTGGGAGGGGCTTTTCTTTTTTTTGAAGCAAAAATCTTCATTTAATTTTTTCGTGAATTTCTTACCTAGGTATTAATAAAAAATTTTAAAAGTCTGGAATCGCTTTTTTATTTTTTGAAAAAATACAATTCTCAATTTTTTGAAAAGAAAATTTTTCAACTAAAATACTTTGCAAATTTTTTGGGAAAAATAATTTTTAAAAACTCCTTATTTTTTGAAATTTTTTTTTAATGGTGAGAAAATATTTTTTTTTTAAATGGAAAACTCCATTTTTACATTAGGTATTTAATATTGGAAAATTTTCAATCACATCCCCGTTCTAGAAAAACTGGATTTACTCGTACCCTACAAAATTCATGAAATGTTTTTCTCACAAGTTTTTTTACAAAGATCTTTTTTTCAAAAGGATTTCTATCTCAAGTTGATCTGTTTCCCAAGAGGATTTTTTGTTAAACAAATTTTTCTAAGATAATTAGATAAATATTTTTAGGTATGCGTTTTGAAGATTTTTTCAGAAAAAAAATTTTCTCAGCGAGTTTCTCACTTTCTTCTGCCTGGAAGATTTTGGTTTTTCGTTTTTCCGAAGATTTTTTCTCAATTAGATTTATTTTATTTTCCAAGGAAATTTTTTGACTGAACGAATTTTGCTTTTAAGAGAGTTTTTCTGAGATAAGGATTTTTGTCAAAAATTTTTTTTTCTAAATGATTAGAACTTTTGTTTGTCAATTTTTTAGCTAATTATTTTAAAGTCCTATTTCGCAAAATAATTTTTCGCCCAAACGGATTTTCTTCAAAGAAAATGTCACAGCGAGAGAATTTTCATAAAGGGAACTTTTTTCTGAGAAGGAGAAGATGCTTTTTTCAAAGAAGGCTTTTCTGATAGAGAATTCGCTTTGTGCTGGTGGGAGCAAAGCAATCCTTTTATACCCAAAGTGAAAGAACTGAATATTCCCTGCTCCTTTCCACCTCGCTATTCAGATCTCGATTTTCTCATCAGGAAAATTAAAAGACAAAAAATATCAATTGTAAACAAAAAAGCATCTCAGCATCGAAACTACGTCGAACAATTAAAACAATACACCTTTCGCCTTTCGCACCTTTTGGTATACTACGTAATTCAAAAATAATGAACAAATGCCTACCCTTCATTAGCATTTCAGACACAAACACCGAGATTCGATTGCCGTTAAAATGCATCTTTATATTTATTTGGGCTCTTCGCGGTCGTCGCGGTCGCGCCGGTTTTCAAAATAATACGCCATAGATAACAGGTTAATATAAAAATGCCGAAAATGCTCGACAACCCTATTAAATATTCGCAGTCTGCGGCCAACTTGACTTCATTTAAAAATTTCTTCACCGTCTGCGTCGCGGCCCGCGGAACGTGAATGAAGATGGGGAAGATGACCGAGTGGATGGAGGAAAAAAAAGAGGTTTCGTCCTCGTCTTCGTCCTCGTCCTCATCGCCGTCGTCGCCAAACGTTAAAAAGAACAAACGGTGACTTAAATGCTGGATAGCGAGTCGACTACTTAAGGCGGTACGTCTCGCCGATCAACTTTTGGAGGGGGTTAGTGGGGTGAGATCTGGTTATGTGTGTATGTGGAATAACAAACGCGGGCAGGTAAATATATACTACATTGAATCCGCGAGTTAGCCGAAGTAGTATGGTGTTACCTCGGGTCAAGAATGTTACGAATCGGAGTACGAGTTCAACATTTTGTGCGGTTGTGGTTCTTTCTAGACCAAGTGTGGTTTGAATATTAACGGATTGAGACTTTCTGTGGTGTTTTGTGAATTTAAAACTAAAATTTTTATATTTTATTAGCCGCTTTTTCATACTTCGATAAAGGATTTTTTCATAGTGTTAGTGAAATTTGATGTGAAGTTTTTGTGCGTCTCGTTTCTCAAGGGTGAGTACAAAACTGATATTTCTCGTAGTGAATTGGTATTGGTCCCATTGGGATTCGAATGGAATGTAATGTACTTCTGTGTATTGTTATCTCATTTTCTAATAGTACCTATATGTGAAGTGTTACATTGATTATGCTGTTATAAAAAAACAACAGCAAATTTGGAATTTTGAGATTCGAGTAGGAATGTGTCGTTCGAATTCAGAATTTCTGAATCAACCCCATGTTACCTATTTTGAATCATTGAATGAAAGCAACCCACCTTCGAGATAATTTTACTACATCGTAAAATAGTTATCACCTCAACTTTTATAGTACCTACCTAACCTACCTATTACGTACCTGTGCCCAAATGGCACATTTCATTCGATATTTCATCATAAACACGTATAAATATTTGTTAAAACGTTTTTATCATTTTTCATCTCTGTTTTACAAAAGTCTTGTAGATAGTAGATACACTTACTTATCTATCCACGACACGATGCGTTTAGTTTCAAACTGTCTTTTTAGTTTTTACCTATCAGTTGAAATAACGCTGGTACTTCTGACTACCTGAATAAACGTATTTTTTCCTATCATAGATTAGAGTTGAAAGAATGGATTTTTCAGTATAATTGAATAAGATGTTGATAGTGAAGCGAATAAGTATTGTCCCGAATGGACAGAGACGGTTTGAGAAAATTTTTTTTGGGGGGGGGGGGGGTGTAGATCGGAAATGCCGAATGAAAATTTTCAAAATGCCGAATGATAATTAATAGGTACAACAGTGGGAAGTAAACCCCTGCGCTGAATTTTTTGAAAAAAGTGAGTTTTCGAAAGAACTTCTCACTATCCTCATAGAAAAATTTTGAAGAACTTATGGTAGCATTATGATTTGAATCAAAACGACTGTTGCTGCCCGAGCGAAGCGAGGACGAAAATTTTTGAAAAAATTGCACTTCTAAAAGAAAAGATGGGCTTTTTTTGCAGAAATTTTGAAAACGTACAATAATTTCTGGTTTTTTAAAAGATGAAAAAGTGATATGTTGCCCGATCGAAGCGAGGGCGAAAATTTTGAAAAAATTGGAATTTTTAATTAAAAATAATGCACTTTAACCATAATTTTTAATATTTTCAAAAAGATCATGTTCATTTTTTAACGTTATAAGTTATAACAATTGAAATGCGCTGATTTTTGATTCCTATTCTGATTCTGAGAGAAAGATGAAGTAGTAGAAGTACATTGCGCGAGCGAAGCGAGGGTGAAATTTTTTTTCATAAATTTACCGAATTTGTGAGTTGGAATTTCTCTCAAATTTATCGAATTTATGATTCGGAATTTCTCAAAAATTTGCCGAATTTGTGATTTAGAATTTCTAAAAAATTTACATATTTGAAATTCAAAACTTTACCAAATTTTGTAAACATACCTAATTTAATTTGTCGGAAGTTTGCCGAATTTGTCGAAAATTTGCCGAATGGAATCACCGGGGGGGTGTTCCACCCCCCACACCCCCCCCCCCTCGCACCGGCTCTGCGAATGGATAGGTGGTCAATATCTTTTCAGACTTTTCTCGTTTTAAAACGTGACATTATTTTCAAGTGCACACACGTGCTTGAACTAATTCAGTCAGTGCTTGTACGAATTGATTTTACATTAGGTAGTGATGTGATTAGATTTTGAAACAAAGTTGAGATAAGTACGAGTAGTAGGTAGGTAAGTGATGAGTTGACGATTGAGATTGATAATAATTGGAGGATGGAATGTATCATGGGATGGGCAAGATAACTTTACAAAAAGATCACAAAGATCATCAAGATCAAGATCACAAAATAAAATCATACAACAAAATTACCAAAGAATTGGCATTGCAACCCATTGATCTCATTTATTTACGTTCCATTATTTAAAAAAACTGTAAGTATTCAAGTTTTTAAAAATCTAACAAAATAATAATAAATTCGAATAATTTTTAAAGATTCATGTTTTCAAAGATCCAGCAAAATATTATTTAAAAATACCTACAGTAAGTGTTTTCAGAAGTTTGAGAAAATAAATATAAAAATGTTGAAAAAGTCACCATAAATGAGACAAAAAAAATTATTTTCAATAGTAGGTATAACGAAATATCGCGAAAATGTATTTAAAAAATGACCAAAAAATTGGAACACATTTTCTAAGAGCCCCCCCCCCCCCCCGGTCATAAGACAATATTCATATCAAAAATTCTCCCAAACAATTTTTCTTAAAAAAAAAAAAAAAAAAAAAAACTCACAAGTCATAAGTTAACGTGGATCTAAACATTGGAATAAAAATACAAACTCCAGAAATTAATGAAATAAATTTTTCATTAAAAAAGTAAAAATTACACAAATTTAATTTGTGAATGTGATCTTGATCTTTTTTAAAAAGTGATCTTGATGATCTTATGATCTTGATATTTCTGAGTTTTCAGAGTGAACTTGTTGTGATCACTTGGGAATAAGTGATCTTGCCCATCTCTGGGGTGTCCTATACCTTCTGTTTCTCGAGTGATGTAGAAAAATCCACATGTTGAATGAGCAACCCATAAGAAATGAAAAATGTGATGTATACACTTGATGCCTATTTCAAAAATTGAAGGGGCAAGGGAAAATTAAATTAGGGAAATCAAATTTTTAATCAAATACATGAGCAGGGTTCGGATTTTCATGCTCGAGCATGTTTTTTTGTTTAATACTAGATCGAGAATTTTCAAGTTATCTTTACGTTTCAGAAAATTCTAAGTAAAATTGACCCAACTTGTTTTTGCATGTTTGAGCATATTTCACCTTTCAGCGCATATAAACGCATATTTTGGGTATTTTTAGGGAATATTTTAGGTTTTTCGAGAATATTTCACGATTTTCGAGTTTTTTCGAGCATATTTTGACAAATTTGCAATTTCTCACCTAAAAATTTAGCAAAACTGATACAGCTATTTTTTTTTCACCCGAATGTGCAACACTGGTGGTACTTTTTTGCATATGCCGGCTTGGCGAGTCGATTTAATTTTCAAACTTACCTACTTATTTTGATAAAATACAATTTCGTTATTTTCTCTGATTTAATTAGAATCAGTAGAATTACCAAATTAGAATTAGAATTAGAACGTTTTTTGCTTTTGAGTAAAAATAAAATTCATTTTTCGTTCTTTTTTGTGTAATTTCTCAATATGTGTTCTAAATACGTCCAATTATGAATCAAAATCATGTAGCTGGCGTTTTCCTCTTTAAATTGACACCCATATCGTTCGAGAATATTTTTAGGTTTTTCGCGCATATTTCGTGTTTTTTAAGGGAATTTTTATGCGCATATTTCCCGTTTTTTCGAGAAAGAATGTCCGAACCCTGTACATGAGTAATACATGAAAAAATGTATTTTTTTTTAGTCTTGACATTTTTTATCTACCTTTGCTACCATTGAAAATGAAGTCGCTACAGAGCTTCAAATTTTGAAAAATAGAGTTTTTCCTATTTTTAAGGCACCTTAGTGCTTTCATTTTCACAGGCAGGCCAATTTAGCTCTTAACTTTTTTATTCCTCTCAGAAAGTTAAACTTATGACATGTATTGTCATATATTCAGAATTTTGCAATTTTTAATCGCTTTTGCTCTCGACCATTTTGAACCTTAAATTATCATGGGACAGCTTGGATTCATGAAGATTTCAAAATTGTGCCAAGACAGTACGATGAGACAGGTGTAACTTTTTGAGAGAAACAAAAAATGTTATCTAATAAATCTTTTTTAAAAATGAAGGCGCCAAGGATGCTCAAACTTCGCAAATACTTTTTTGAAAAGCTTTATAGCGCCTACATTTTCAAAGATAAGCAAAAAATGTTTGATTTTTTTTTTTTAGAAGTACTACCCATAAGTTCAATTGTAAATTTTGAATTAGATGTACTATGTTCTAGAGGATTATATATGTACTAATTCCTTTTTTCCCTAAAAAAAAGAAAAGGTAGTGGATTGCATCCTAAAATTTGTATCGCATGTAAAATTTCTCTTCAACAGGGAAAACGGGAGAGATGGTGGATTATGACCTGAATGCTCTACAAGTCATTCTGAGTACAGAAGACAAGCTCTGTCTTTCGCGATAATTTTCAATAGTACTTTGCTGAAACACTTGAATAGGCATAAACATAAGCAACCGCCCCCCCCCCCACTGATGAACTCGCTCACTAAAAAAAATTACCCATTGATAAAAGGCCGTCCGCCAAAATTTGATCTTTAAATGATAAATTTCAAAATGAGGCCCAGCCATTAGTCACCATTAATCAATGAGGTATTCTCACCTCTAAGAAAGATCTGAAGGCATGCTGAGCAATTCGGAGCACCCATGACAGCTTCAGCCACCCTCCAGAGCTCTAGCTCTAGCTCTCTAATTGATCCTGGTCTTGTTTAGATTTTCATACCAAAGAGAAAAAAAATCCCCAAGTATTTGATTTTCAAACACTGAAAAAAAAAACATTTGTGTATGCAGAAGGCGGCAGGGGTTCCCCTCGCCGAATTCCACAACTCTGTCTGGCGTTAGCAACGAGACTATGTAAATAATTGCACCTCATTTATAAAAAGGACAATATTGACTTGTGAAAACAATGTTTTTCTTCGACTTAGAGTAACCGTTAACCTCACAACGTAGAAACGAATGCTAAAAAAACTGTATAAGTAAATTCTAAACGTAATCCATCTATTTTTTTGTTGGCTATTCAATGGTTGAGAATGAGTAGGTAAATCCGCAGAAGGACATGACCAAAACTAACGAAACTCTTTGTCGTTGTTGGTTTTTTTTTTGAACCATCAGGGTAGAAGGGTTTTCAGAATGTTTATACTAAGGATTACTCGCTTCGTGATTAATCTAATCAATCACTTCAAGTATACCTGTACATAAGAGTACTCGAGCGGGTAAAAAAAGAACCATTCAACACTACGATATTTCCTAAAATATTTCCTTTCGTATTGGTATAAATATTTATTCCTTTGCCATATTTCCAAAATGTTTTATTCGAAGATTCATTTCCAAGGTCGAAAACATCCTTCGTTAGTTTTTTTTAAACTTGTCTCCCCTCTCCTCGCCTTTCCCTTTCAAAAAACTCATAATGTAATTCATAATAAATTTTACACAGTGGTCACACGACACAATACTATCGTAAATTGTGAAAACTGTACAACCTTACAAAATAGCGATGTAATTCGCAAAATAAATACATAAAATTCGGTTTACCTCGTTAACGATTTTTTTCACCGTAGTTCACATGTCACCTATCGCCCTTCTATGATCCGCGAGTACTCTATAAAAATTTATGGCGATTTAATAACCCTCCCGGAACACGTATAGGTATTAAATCAAATCCAATTGTATGGGAAATACTTTTCGTGAAATGGGAATCCCTTAAAAAATGAACATCTAAAAAGGGGCTTAATTCTACTTTGATTCGGTTTGTCTGTTTTTTCTTCTTTTTTTTTTTTTTTTTTTTTTTTTTTTTTTTTTTTTTTACTAAGAAATATCGCTCGCTTTGCTGCATAAAATAAAAGAAGAAGAAGGGAAACCGCTGAAATTTTTTTTACTAGGGTGTTTAACCGTTTCTGTCACATCTTTGTCGCGTTGGTAACTTCGGAAAATTTATTTCCTCTAAACCGTTCAATGGTCAGCGGGTTTGTTGAAAGGTTTGAAAGATATTTCGTGAGATAGTGCACGTTCCCTTTTAATTTTTCCACGCCTTAATAGAAACGCGACTGATTAATAAAAGTGATTAAAATCAGTTACTGTATGGTCGTTAATTGAAACAAGAGTTGGATCAATGTTGAGGGTAGATCAGATTCCTGATTAGGCTAAAAAAAATCAACTATAAAACCTCGTGTCGATTGTGGGTACTTTTGCAATTGTTGAAAAATAAAGCCAATTGTGTTTAGAACCGCGTGCCAAATAAAATAGTTTCCTAATCACCCTCTAAAATCATACAAATTCAATTAAACTTATATGTACATTTGTCGTTACACCATTTGCAATCAAATGTTTACTCACGAACCAATGTCGAATATAGTCGAGTTCATTCCCTCGTAGGGGTGGTTTTTTTTTTATTACCTTTTGTGAACTTTTATTACTGGTTCGAAAATTTCATCTCACAAATTCATCCTAATTTCTCGCCTAAAAAATGTAAACTCTTGAGACGATGGTCCGAAGTTCACCATCCATATCGTAATTCACATAAATGAATAAACAATAAAGAATGGTTACACTTTAATTCGCGGCTAATAAACTGCACTCGCGTATATATCGTTTATTAGCCGGTATGTTTGCATTTAAATGTAACGTGTTACGTACCTCTAAAGTACAAACATCTGTCTATTTACCTGCTTCTGTTTGAAAGATGATATCAGTAAAAGACACGCGATACATGTCTGTCTGCCATCCGATATAATGTATTCCGCCACGCCTCATATACCTCTATTTTTTACCCTCCTCGGCGTCAGCGTCACCGTCACTCGCCAGCGCCAAATTTATATAACCTGTGCGGTTTTTTCGATTATTTTATGTACCGACCAGTTATAAGCCCATGTTGGCCGACTGCGTACAAATGTAAACAAACTTAACCGTTACAAATACTTAATCGTCTGTCTAAAATCGATACGACCATTGGACAATATATTGAAATCAATTATACTTTTGAGAGTTGCAGACGTCGGAAAAAAAAATCAACCTATTCATGGTTAACCCACCAATAAAAAAATACAATAAGTTTAGATTAGAGAAAAAAAATCGAATCGACGTATTAATTTATGATTCGCGGATTTGTAGCTATTAGTGAGGGTAAATTTGAGATGCAATGCTTCTACGATTGTTACCCACATCAAAAATCAATAGATGAGATGCGATCATGCTTCATAAAACAAATTGTTTACATATCACCTTTATTTCAATTTTTGATTTATTTCGTTTTTTGAAATTATAAAAAACAACGAGATGGAAATAATCAATTGAAAAATGAAATCTGTGGTTATTAGGGTAATCTTTATGGTACCTACAATAATGATTGATCTTTGAACTGTCCACTGGTTAGAATTGAAGTTATTAATTGTTTTTTTTTTATGTTTTGTTATCATTTGAACGTACCTACTTGAAAAAGTTTCGTCAAAATCGAAAAATTCGAATGAAAGAAGTCAGAAAACAATTCAAAAATTTGACCAATTTATTAAAATTGAAAAATGTAGAAAAATTCAAATTGGCAAGATCGCAAAATAATTCAAAAAATAATACATCAATCAAATTCCAAAATTTTTAGAAATTTTATAAATCAGAAAAGAACTTGAAAAATTGAATGATTCATCAAAATCAAAAAAATCTGAGAATATCCAAAAAATTGAAAAATGTGTTAAGTTATAATCAAGTCGTGAACTACATAAAAAATTTGAGTCATCAGAATTAAAAAACTTATTAGATAAATAAAATTAGGAAAATGGAAAAAAAATCAATTGATTAAAACTAAATAGTTTATCATAATTCAAATTGGCAGAGTTAGAGATTCAGTAAATCGTCCATAAAAATTGAAAAAATTGATCAAAAGTCAAATTGGCAAAATTAGAGATTAATTCAAAAAAATTACGCGATTTATCAAAATTTAGTTGACAGAATCAGAGAATAATATAAAAAAATAATAATGAGTCAAATTCCAAAAATATATGAAATTAACGAAATCAGAGAAGAATTTAAAAAAAATAGTCAATTCAAAATAGGAAAAAATAATTCATTAATCCAATTGATAAAATCAGAGAAGAATTCAAAAAAAAAAAAAATAGTCAATTCAAAATAGGAAAATAATTCAAAGTTCAATTGACAAAATCAGAGAATAATCAAAAAAAATATTAGATGCGTCAAATTCAAAAAATTTATCAAATTAACAAAATCGGAGCATGATTCAAAAAAAAAAAAAAAAAAAAAAAGAACAGTCAATTAAAAATAAGAAAATAATTCAAAATCCAATAAATTGACAAAATCAGAGAATAATCTCTTCACCCCCCCCCCCAAAATAGAAACAATTCAAAATCTAATATTGACAAAAATCAGAAAATTATTTTTGAAAAAATACTCGACTTAGCAAAATTGAAATTTTTTGCAACATCAAATTAAAAATTTTTGTAAAATTAAATAAATCAGAAAAAATTTGAAAAAATTGTTTGATTTATTGAAATCAAAATAAAAAATAATCGATTAATCAAAATCAAAACATCCAACTAACAAATTAACGAAATCTGAGAACAATTTCAAAAAAATCAACTTAAAAATTGAAAAACTTTTCAAAATTAGGGAACAGTTCAAGAAATAATTGATTCGTCAAAATCGAAAAATTTATCATAATTAAAATTAATGAAATCAAAGTACAAAATCGGAAAATAAAACAATTCATCGCAATCAAAAAAAGTGTCAATTTATCTAATGAAATCAGAGATCACTGAAAAATATTAGTCAATTTGTCAAAATCGAAAAAAACCCGATTGATTTATTTGGATAAAAAAATTGGCAAAAATATCACGCCAACCTGTCTTCGGTATATAGGTATAAATTCCATTTATTTTGAAAATACGAGAAAAATGATGGCTATTCCGCGAGGGAAATTAAAAAGATGAAATAAACGAATGCAAGTGGTAAAAAATACAGCAAAATTGAGTGAGAGGGTACTTGAAGAAGTATGTAAATACGAGCCTAGAAATTGAAGCAGAACAAGAGTATCTAGGATCAAGTACGAAGACTTGTCTTGCAAATTTTTCATCTCATCGTCAAGTATAATAACCTCTCACTTTCCGGAGTTAATAAGGTTATGATTACTCGAGTGGCTCTCTGCACGAGTTACCCTTTTACAGTAACCAACATTATTGTTGTTATATAATATCTTTGCGCTGTGCGACCACATTGCGAGTACCTCTAGCAGAAAAATTATTCTTTCAAGTTTCAAGGAGACGTATAAATAATGAAAGAGAGAGCAAAAAAATCAATTTTCCAACTAACTTCGATCCAATTGAGAAACAGCATCGCTGCTTGCAACTTATAATTGCAATTCGATACCTTTTTTTTATTCTCAATCAGATACACGTCTGGAAGAAAAAAATATCAGCTCGAACCCTAGGTTTTCGGTCTGACTTTGATACAAATATCAGTTACATGTTGAGTGAAAATCAGATATAAAATTGAAAACGAAAACCACGCAGAAGGTACAGCGCGAGAAAACCCGAAACGCCATTTCTCGCTGGAAATATGCTGGGGAACTCTCGAAAGTATTACGACGCGCGTATAGTAATAGTGAAAAAAAATATACCTGAGTGTCATACTATGTACGAATAGAAACGAAGAAGTACAAGTTTACAAAAGATGCGACAACAATAGCAAGGCGAATGCACCTTTACGAGATTTATGAATAAAAGATTGTGAGAAATTGTTTTTGATCGTACTTCGTACCCTAGTTGCCTTCCTATTTGATCGGTCTAATTGAAAATGTAACAAGCGGTAATGTTATGGCCCATATACGTCAGATGGATTATGATAAATTGAGCCTTTCCAGCGCAAACGACGTCACCACAATTACCATGCACTTTTTTTTTCCACTATCTTATTTCCATGTCGATATAGTCCGCTACCGAGGACTCCTATTTTTCTTCTTTTTTCAAATCAGGGACCTCATGGAGATATGTGTTGAGTTATACTACAGCTACATCATTTTTAAATCATTAATACCGAAATTGACGTCGATGCTTATTTTAAAACGTGAATCGTCATGTATTGGGGTTAATCACTGCGCTAAATATGATAAACAAAATTTAATTATGTGGTGGAAATTTACCCTTCCAGTGTACATATGTATTGGGGTTATATGAAAAAAAGGGGGATAATTATTAATTACTCTTGATTTTGGGAGTGTAATTTCAGAAATTGAAAATTTTATTCAATCGATTTCGAGGTTCAGATAGAAAAGAGGGGAGCATGCTTTGTGCCGTTAAGTTCGATTTTTAAAATTTTACATTGTTCAAAAACCCTTTTGAGAGTAAGATACCCCTTTCATGTGATCAGTGTTGGCTAGTTCCAGTCATACAATATCTGATTTGAGATTAGATTTTCAAATTCAAGTATCTAAATCTACGATTACGATCTTTTTGATTTGGATTTTTACTACTTTTAAAAATTAGGTATTATTTTCTAATATGGGTCATTTTAAATAATTACTATACCTATATGCTGAATTAAATTTTTTTTCTTCAAATTTTTAAGAAAGCCTATTGTTTTAAAATTTTGAGTTCAAGTTTTCAAAATTCCATGTTTTTTAAATTTCTAAAAGACAATTTTTAAAGCTCTTTGAAAAACAATTTTTTCAATAAAAATTTTCCTGGGTTATTAAAGTTAAAATTTTTAAAAATTATGTTCCCGAGCAGCACAATCGACAAATTATCGAAATAAAAAATCGACAGAATATCGAATTCGATAAAGTGTCGCGTTAGTTCCGCATAAATCGTGAAATTATCTTTCGATATATAGATAGATTATCGACGAATTATAGTTAGTAAAAATTTCGAGATTATAGTAAGATATTTTATCGATAATCTATCTATAATATCGAAAGATAATTTCACGATTTAGGCGGAACTTTCGCGACACTTTATCGAATTCGATATTCTGTCGATTTTTTATCGATTTTTTATTCCGATTTTTCGTCTTTTACTAGCTTTTTTCTATAATTAAAAATCATTAATTAGCATAATTAATACATTAAACTATGCCTAAACACATTATTCATGTTACGGTAAGAGGATCATTTCAGAAAAAGTCAAAAAAAATTATAAAAAATATGCCACCCGTGGGGCTTGAACCATCTACCTCCTGCATGGTAATCTTCTTCCTTAACCACTATGCCATACCTTATCGTTGAGGAATTAGCAATAAAACGCTTATAATAGGCAGTTTGGTACTTCCAGACGTGTTGGACTTAGAAAAATTTTCACCAATTTCAAATATCGTCACAAAATCGTTGAAAAATCGTTCGACAAATTTCAGATTATTTGTCGATAATGTAGTTTCAAATATCGCCACAAAATCGTTGAAAAATCGAATTCGAGGAATTTAATATTACGAGTCGATAATATAGTTTCAAATATCGTCATAAAATCATTGAAAAATCGAATTCGAGAAATTTCAGATTACGTGTCGATAATAAAGTTTTAAATATCTTCACAAAATCGTTAAAAAATCGAATTCGAGAAATTTCAGATTATTTGTCGATAATATAGTTTCAAATATCGTCACAAAATCGTTAAAAAATCGAAATCGAGAAATTTCATATTACGTGTCGATAATATAGTTTCAAATATCTTCACGCAATCGTTAGAAAATCGAATTCGAGAAATTGCATATTATGTGTCGATAATATAGTTTCAAATATCTTTACAAAATCGGTAAAAAATCGGAGTCGATAAATTTAATATAATCTGTCGATAATATAGTTTCAAATGTCGTCAAAAAATCCGTAAAATATCGAAGTCGAGAAATTTCATATAATCTGTCGATAATATAGTTTTAAATATCTTTACAAAATCGTTAAAAAATCGAATTCGATAAATTTAATATTCTTTGTCGATAATGTAGTTTCAAATATCTGCACAAAATCGGTGGAAAATCGGTATCGATAAATTTAATATTCTTTGTCGATAGTATCGTTGACGAATATCGTCATAAAATCTTAATAATATCGAATTCGATAGTTTTTAGATTTTTTGCCTATGAAGTTGTACCGATAAATCTTTATAATATCGTGAGAACATCTATAGATTTTCAAACGATTTTTTATCGATACGTTACATCTACCGATATTATCGATCGAGTGTGCCGCTCGGGTTCAAACTAAAGTCATCCTGAAATTTGAAAAAAAAAAAAATTTCAAATTTTCATATCACAGAATTTAAAAAAAAAACAAAAAAACACAAATTTTCAAAAATTATGTTCAAAATCTATTTTTTTTGTGCAGTATTATAAAATCCGTCAGATCTTCCGAACTCTGCTGATTTTGACAAATTTGTAGTGCGTAAATTTGAGGTTCGTTTACGGTTTTGATTGTAATTTTTAAAAGTTTTTGGTTTTAGTTTCGGTTAAAAGTATAATTTTTTAAATGTTTTGAAAAATTAAAAAATTCGAATTTTTACATTTTGTATTTTAATTTCAATTTTTATTTTCCTTCGGGTTCAAGGTTTTCTCAATTTCAACTTTTTAAAAAAAATGTTCAATTTTTTCTCATTTTTAAAATTTTTTCATAAATTTTCAATTCAATTACGATTTTTTGAAAATTTATATGAAATTTGACAATTTTTTTATGAGGGCAATGACCGTTTAAAAAAATCCTTCCCCGTTTTGATCCCATACATACGTAATTCAAATTATTTTGTCAGAGAGTTGAAGAATCGATTTTGATGGGAAATTGACAATAAAATTTCGCTGATTTCAACGAGCTATTCATTTTTTTTCTAGCCTCTCTAGATTGGATGTTACATTTGGAGGGAGGGGGAGAGTGAAACCCGTGAACTCGCGATTTTTCGCAAATATTTAGGGGGCAAGAGGTGTTACCTAATAATTTTGGAAAATTGATTTCTTTGGACAGTGATCAAGAAAGTTAAGCTTTTAGCTTTTTTCAGCCTCATTAGATTCTGTCTTTACATAGGGAAATATCGAAAAATAATAAGCTTAAGGAAGTACGTAAAATAACCAAACCGTTTACTCGCACTCCCCCTTTATTTCTCTGTCGTTTTCACTTTTCACTTCTTTGAGATTTTAAATTTTTTTTTTTAATGTTCTAGTTCTAAAAAAAATATTCCTGGTCTAAAATTTCACTGATTTTCAGTCGTTCTTACATGTATGGAATTTTTAATTTATTCAATTTTATTTTTATTTTTATTTTTTATAGCTTGCAAATTTATTCCAAATTCCAGGCTTTTAACATTTTATGCATTTTTTTTCTTCAAATTTTTGATTTCTTCTTATTTTTGATGAACGTTTTTCATAATCGTTCTTAGTTAAATTTCGATTTTTGGAAATTTTATACCTATGTTTAAAATTTTTCAAATTCTGTACCTATTTAAAAAAAAAATAATAAACTTTTTCCATAGGTAGTTTGAAATTTCACCAATTTTCAGTAATTTTCACTTTTTTTGATATTTTGAGTTAATTAATATTTTTTCGTAAGCCTATTTTTTTACAGTTTGTAATTTTCACTTTTTTTGACATTTTGAATTAATTTATATTTTTTTGTAAGCCCATTTTTTACAGTTTATAATTTTTAATTTTTTTTTTCAAATTTATATTATTTTATTTTTTTTATAATTCTAAATTTGATTCTTAATGATTCCTGAACTCCTAATTTTTAAAATTTTTGTTACAAAAAACTATAGGTATAATTTAATTTTTTTTTCAAATTGAAATTTTTTGTGAGTGTTTTGCTATGCAGTAGTTGATTAGTTTGCACTAAAAGTCAATTTTTAAAAAAAAGAACAATTTGATTTTTTTACGAATTTTGGTTCGATTCTAGTTCAACATCCCTGTTTATGAGTACCCTTCATGACCTACTAACCATTTTTTTCCGACAAAATTGCATGGAAACCGACAACGTTGTTTTTTCCTTCTATAAAACCAGTTTATTATTCAAAGTTGAATGAACCGAAAAAATAACTTGCAGCTCTTGGAAAACATTCGCGACATTTACGATGCATTTATCAATGCCGAAAAAAAGATTGAATCGTCATTATGACACCTTTCCTTCAACCGTCTAATGAATTAAGCAACAGGCAGGTTTATGACGGAAGTCCAACACTTACTCGTATTTGAAGCACTTGAACGAGCAAATAATTGGTTATTATTTTAGCAAGTAAAGCGTATAAATTCGGTACTGGTGGCATATAAGGAGAAGGACACGTGATTCCGTCATAGTTGTGCACTTGAGATAATTATTAATACAATGTGAAAACATCTGTCAGTTTGTTGACTCGATATACCCAGCAAAATTTACTCAATAAATCAGCCATAAAAATGGTAAAATTCGTCGAGTTAGTTAAAATACGAAATTTCTCGTTTCGGAGAGGGATGAATGAGTGTACTTTGTCTGAATTGGGCATATGTTTAATGTCATCGAATATGATGATTAGAAATCAAACCTGGTAATTTGAATACCACTCACAATGGTCAACGAACGCGGAAACATCTTACCATATCTTACATTTCCATCATTGGGGCTGTCCGAATGAAAGATTTCAATGACGATTGTAGGCCTATATCCCTCGTAGGCAACCCGACCATCCAAAAAAAAATTATTCAAACAGGAAATAAAAAAATACCAAACACAATCGTAATGATATTTATATTCTATTTCCGGCTTTAGAAAAAAAAAATACTTTTTTTTAACGACTATTCGGTTTCGGTCTCGAAGGTAATTCGTGACGCGCGCCACGCCGATAATAACGCGTCAAATATCAATAAAGCGATTTTTTGATGCTCGTAAAAATTTGATTTGGATTTTTGGTTCGAAATTCATTTCAAAAAAAGACTATCTGGGTGTTTAAATGGTGAAATATGTTTCTAATCGAGAAGTACACTACACGTACACGCGGACATATGTTTCATATATTTAGCACGGTGCCAAAATTCATTGTTTAGAAACACACCTGGTAAGAGCATCACGTCCTACAACAAAGAATTTCTGTCTAAGGCAACCCACGGTATTAAGATTTACCGTAAGAAATATATAAGGCAAAATTGTATAATACTATCCTCGGTAACTAACCCGTGAGCTGCCGTAGATTCAATATACGTCAGAAATAGAGGGCTTTGTCGTTAGGTTTTTCTCTTTTCATTTTGAAATAAAAGAAAACCAGAGCACATGCGAGGGGAGGTATTGACTCGGTTGTTGCAGAAGTATAAAGTCTAGGTACGCTTTACGCTCTTACCTTCGCTTCGCCTCGGCTTCGTCGTCGTCGTCGCCTATCTTAGAGAACTAGTTCAGAAGACCGGAACTTAGACAGCCCGTTTAAATTCAGGGGTTATTTTTTGGAAGTCTCTCCATTGTGTCTGTCTGAATAAGTTAAGAAAAAAAATATATATATAGGGGAGATTCTTGCTGTTCTTTTTCGACTATATTGCTTTAAGATCAACATTAAAATTAAAAACGACTTTTTTCCCGTACTTGGACCACATTTGCAAATTTAATCCGAGCTGTACCATTTTCTCGATGCCGCCAGTGCAAACCTTGATCAATTTTTTCCCCATTTGGAAGGCTTTTTGTTTGAAGTAAATACGTTTAAAATAAGCTTTTGCGAAAATGCCTCGCAGCAGTTTGAAATAAAAATAAGGATTAAGGACGTACGTTCTTACAATTATCTTTATCTTTGTACAAATCTTTTTTTTATTCTTCTTTATGAGTTATTTCATTGTTGTATTTACGTACTTTTATTGTGTCGATGCATTTGCTGCGAGTAATGTATTTGTTGCGATGAAATATGTTGTTGCCTATATATGCGCTTCAAAGCTCATAAATAAATAAGACGAAAAAAAAGAGCCTGATTAAGAAATTAAAAAAAATAAATAAATAAATACTATAAGGATTTGTAAGTTTGACAGTACATACCTAGTAAATATTGAATGATGAAAAAAATCATGACAAAAGAGACCTGAAAACAAAATGTGTAGACAGTGACGAGGAATTTCACCTGTACGCGAATAAATGTCTATACGCAGCAAACTGCGGGATAAACAAATTAGACAATAATGATAGTCATTGTACATAATTTACGTTGTGCGGTCCCGATGGTGCGGTGTGGCCATTCGGCGTGGCATGTGTCTGACATTAAAACGTCTGAGAAGAAGGGTGAAGAATTTTTATAGTTTACCAACTTGAACCAGAGACTGTTACAAATTCGGGCTATTTACTCGACGGGGCTCGGGGCTGGATTTCTATACTGTCTCGCTCGTATAGTCGTAGGTAACTCAAATACGCATAAGTAGGTATTATACGAATGTAAGTTCAATACCCATTCGGTCTTCGGTGGCTACAAAATAGCAAGTAATCAAATAAAAAGGGGATTACCAGTTCATCAAGTTTTGCAGGTTATTAGAAGAGATGCGAAGGCTGCGTCGTATTATTCTCATCGTACGCCGGCCGCAGAAAGGTCAGATACAGTTGAAACGTTACACATACCTATGGCTACACCCTTAATCTAAAGTCTGCGAGAAATTATTCCGAATAGAAAGAAATTAATTCGTATTAATGTCGCGTATTTCATTTCATTAACGCCAGCCTAATTCAAAATGGTGGTGCGATATTGAAAAATGATTTCTTGGTCATTGTTGGCAACATTTCGGCTGTTTCGGTGGGCGTTACGGGTGCATTGTTTTCGAATGCTGAACTAGTGAATAGAGTTGTAAAATTTATAGTAGTGTTACAGTTTCGATAGCAGATGACCAGATGACCACTGACCAGTTTTTCCCTAGTTGCATTGTAGTTGGGAAATGGGCTATTTATGACTTTGATCTGGTTTTTGCCACTTTGTGGGCACTAGATAGTAGGTATGTGAGTATGTTTGTGGGATAGTCGGTATCAAAAGTCATCTTTACGTTTTTGGCGTTCGACGCCATTCGGAATTGAAATTTTTAAAAAGTTACCCCAGTGGTCCCATGGTTTGCAATTTTCCTACGAATGTGTAGCATGTATATTTTTTATAAACCTACTTAACTCATAAAGTAAAGTAGGTCTGACATTCACAAAAAGTTTACGAGTCCATTTTTTGTAGAGAAATAAAAAAAAATATAACTATTTTCACAAAAATATAAAGAAATTCCATGCAGTAGAAGCTGAGATTAAAAAAAAAAAAAAAAAAAAAAAAAAAACTAGAAAATACATAAATATATATGTACTTGATATTCAAAATTGAAGTGGAGGGAGGGGTCCAATCAAAATTTTTAGTGAATTTATTGACACCTTTGCACCATCTGCAAAAATTGCAAAAAAAAAAAATCAAAAAACGCGATATAGCAACCGGTTTTGTGATCGATCATCATGATTTCGACCAATTTGAAAATTTCATCTGCTGGTTATTTGAAAGCGAAAGCAAAATAGCAAAGTTCAAGTTATCCATGAATGTAGATTACATGATCAAAACATGGGTGAGCTACAAAAAGTGGAACGTAAAATACTCAAAATTGAATAGTAATATTGATCGTGATTGGTTTCGTAATTGCTTTCAAAATTCAAACACGTCTGATTCGTTTGTGAAAATTTTTTTGAAATGGTATTTTGTCAGTCGTGATGCTATTAAAACTTTCAAAAAAGACAAGTACGCTCACCGTCCTTTACGCTACAAAATGCTCAAAAGATTGTTATTGTGATTAAGTATAAGTAAAATTAAAAAGTCGTGAATCTCCGAAGTTGAAATATTTGCATTAGTTTTATTTCTCTGTTTTCGTGTTGGTAGTTGTATTTTAAAAAAAATACTTATTATGTTAGATTAGGTGTATAGTATAAGTAAAGTACTACTTACATATTTCAAAATTATTATTATTGTATCATTAAAAAGTAGAAGTTTTCTGTATTTTATCGTTTTTCATGATTCGAAAATTTGTTTATACTTACTGTACAATATAGACTAATATTGTCGTGTTATTCATCTTAATTCATTGAATTTTTTACTCTATGAATTCTTAACAAATTACCGCCTCCTCAAAACATGATCGAGGTGTTTTTTATAATACAAAGTAAGATGATCTTTCTCTTGTAAAAATAAAAATCAGAAAATCTGAAAGTTTTTCTTCTCTTGAAGAAATTATTCTACGTATTTCCTACTTCATGAAATAGTATATTACTGAACTTTGGAAAACTACTCGTATATTTGGCCAATATTTAGGGTGTCTACAGGTCATGAAAAGTCATGAATTTTACTCTTCGAAGTCATGAATTTTTGATTTTTTGATAATATTACCTGGCCAAAATTACAAATTCGCTAAAAGTGAAATTTTTTCAAACTTTTGCATCTTTTCAAAAAAAAAAAAAAAAAAAAAAATTAAAAAACAACGCATAATATACGAGTAATTATAGTGATTTCTCTGAAGAAAAATTTGATTTTCTTGAAGATTTTTTTTTTTTTTGAGGGGATGGAAATCTCCATTTTTATTATACACGGTGCGAAAGTGCTTACTTTCCCCATTGAAATCAGTAGGCAAAATAAAACTTTTCCTCACAGTATTTACGCGCGCTGCGCACGCAATGTAAAGTAACTCAGCGTCACATAGTAACACACACAATGTGACAAAGTGTTTAAAGTTGAAAATAATATCGATATCAGTGTTTTAGTTCTTTGATTTTCAGTTCATTCGCACTGTTTATAATAAAAATTACATTACTTAATAGGGTGCGAATTGAGCTTTTCTACAGTAATAGTATTGTTTGCTTCGCTCGCCTGGCTCGCTAAGCAAACAATTTTTACTTCACTCGCCTTCGGCTCGTTCAGTAAAAAACATTTGCCGGACTCGCCTACGGCTCGTCCAGCAAATGTTCCTACTGTGAGGAAAAGCTCAATTTTCGCACCCTATTAAGTAATATACTATTTCCGAACCCTAGACGTCTGGAGTATAAAATCTCAATTTTTTTGTATTTTTTTTCTTTCAATTTTCTAAAAAATAAAATATTTTTTGTTTTTTGGGAGGAGGGTCTCTGTTTTTTAGAGAAAAAATTCTCATTTTTTAGAACAAAATTTTTAAAAATTGTTTTGCAATAAAAAAAATTAGAAATCTCAAATATTCAGGAGTAAAAATTTTTTCCCAGGAATAAATTTCAGCATTTTTTTGAATAAAAAAATATCCAAAAATCTTTTTCCCTTTTTTTGGGGTAAAAAAGTGTTATGAAATTTTCTGATGTGCATGAAGATATTTTTTTAAATTTCTGTAGAAAAATTTGTTTCATGCTCGAAAAAAACCCTGAGATTTTTTCGAACAGTAATTTTAAAAATTCTTCTGAAATAAAAAATCTCAATTTTTTTTGACATCAAAAATTTGGAAGATTATTATTTTGAAAAAATTTCTTTAGCCCAAAAAATCGATTTTCAATCAAAAGAAAAAAAAGTGCTGATTCCAAACAAATAAGATAAGCATTATGTCTTATATCCGAAAAAATTCAGAATTTTTTTCTACGATATACTTAACTAATAATTGAAAGATTTTTTACCTTCAAAAATTAAGAAATTTTCTTATTCCAAAACAGTTGGAAAATAATTATTTTTAATACCTAATGGGTACTTTTTCTCAAAAAAAAAAAAAAAAATGAAAGGCTTGGAAATTTTTTATCTTTTTTTTACTTCAAAACATGAGAAAAATTTTCCACGTCAACAACGAACAACCAAAAAAATTGAGATCATTTTATTTCAAGAAAATTCTTTAATTTTTTTTTTTTTAATTGAAAGATTTTATTTTTCAACAAAAAAGTAGGTACCTTACCTAGACAAAAACTTATGGAGTTTTCTCCTAAAATTGAGAGATTTTTTTTCACCTATTTTTCCGCACTGCCTCCAAAAAATTCAGATGAACATTTTATTTATTTAAAAAAACAACTACCTATAGGTAGTGAATTATGGTTATTTTTTAAAAAGTACCGCTTTTGGCCTTTGGGAGTGATCAACCTCAAAAACTGACGAAGGAATTGATTTTTTGAAAAATGAATATCACCATCATCTTTCTCATACAATTTACCTTCAGAATTAGAAATAAAAAAAAAATCGAAAATTTTAATTAGGTACCTATGTTCGAGGTTCAATGGTTGTTCTTACAACAGACCTCTCAATTGATTAGTGCCATAATTCATAAGTGTCGAAGAAAATCCTGTTTCGGATCTTATGAAGATTCTGTGTTGGACTGTCGGTTTTGTTTTGTGCCAATTGCCAAAATTGGAAAATGTACGTAACAGTTCCGTGCGGTTTTCCGTTTTCCACAAGTTTCCACGTTCCATGGTTGATGGCTTTCATGCAGGTTTTGATTAGTTATTTTATTTAGTTAGGGATTAGGGCACTATTACAGGTGGTATGCTGGACCGCTATTTTATTCCTTTAGAGTCCTTTTTTGTTGAGAATCAAAAATCGAAAAATATGAATTAATTCTCAAAAATTTCAAAATTTTTGGGAGATAATTCATAATTAGGTAATTTTCAATTTTCTACAAAAAAGGACTCTTGTAAAATTTTTGAAAATAACATGACAATAGATAGTTTATGAGTTGAAAAATACGCTAATACTACAATCAATGGAGGTCTAGCATACCCCCACCCCGAGCTCTGCCATGTCTTGGCAACCAGGGAAGAAAACCAATTGAAACCAAAACCGGGTAAAACCACCACCACCAGATATTTCAATTGGTTTTCAAAACCATTTGGAACCATTACAATGAACTTCAAAAATTCATTCAAGAACCACCACCAAAAAGAACCAATTCCTTTCGAAAAGGCAGGGAAGAGAACCGTTTGGAACCACAACGAAAAATCATTTGCTGAAATAACCACAACCACAACCACAAGAAAGTGGTTTGAAAATAAAAAACCACCATCACCACCACCACCATTTTCAATTTCCTTTACAATGAAAACCAGAACCACCACCAATTAATGGAATTGGTTCTTTTTGGTTCTAAAAAGAGAAATAGTGGATTTGAAAGGGAAGGAGGGGTCCCATCAAAATTTTTGTTATGACCAAATTTATTCCTAGAACTTCAAGCAACATCTTTGATTTTAATTTTTTTTTAATTGGGCCCCTTACCTACCCCCTGTGGCCTGTTTTCTTCATTTTTCTGATTTTTCAGCGCTCTGGAAAGTGGAAACATTATTATTTTTTGTTTTTTATTTGAATGTATATTATTTAATTTAAATTTATTGCAATATTGCGTTTGTAACTTGTAGGCAAATTAATTTTTTATTCAAATTTCAAAGATCTGATCTTTTTTTAGTTCTTTTGTGGTATAATAGGAAACACGAAAATGGCTCCATCTGGTTCTGATGGTTAATGCCATAGATAAATGGTTTAAATGTTGGGAAATATTTTTCATACTACGAAATGGAAGCAATTCGATGAAAACCAATTGAAAAACCAAAACGGAACCACCACCACCACCACCACAACCATTTGAAATGGTTTTTAATTTGAGAACCACCACCACAACCATTTGAAATGGTTTTTAATTTGAGAACCACCATCACAACCAATTAATCAAGCAAAACCAAAAACCCAGAACCAGAACCAATCAAAAAAAAAAAAAAATTAAATGGAACCACTTTAGCACCAAAACCTTTTGAAAATTTTTAAAAACCAAAAACCAATTGGAACCACCAGTAATTTCAAAATTTTCTCAAAACCACCATCACCATAACCAATTGGGTCTCAATTGGTTTTCTTCCCTGTTGGCAACACTGATTGGAATTTTTCAATTTCAAATTTTAGCTATTTTCGTAAACTGTCGCAACTTGCAACTGAAGTGGTGTGGTTGTGCGCGCATCTTCCAGGTTTTGGTACGATAACAACTTTGGTTCCACGTGTTGATTGAGAATTTGAGATTGATTAATTCATTTTCAATTTTCATCTATCCTTTTATGATTTTATCAATCATTTCATGAAAGTGGTTGGTATGTTTTGTCGAATTAGTTCCAATTAGTTCTGAATTCTTTTCGATTGTAGCATTCATTTCGTTCAATCCTTCTTATCCTTCTATAAAATTACGAAGATCTTGGTCGAGTAAGTAAATTGATCATTATTCATTGAAAGTTCTGTTGGTGTTTTTACAAATTGATCAGTATTGTGTGTCGTGTTTAACCCAGCAGATTAATCGAGTATTGTCGTTGAAGAACTGGAGAAGCGAACAATTCAGAATTATATAACGTCCAACTTCGTTTTCGTTTCAACAACAACTGTAAAATTGGATCGATCGAACGAATCAACGTGAAAATCATTCACGTGTGCTTAGCTTAGGTAAAGTGAAAGAATTGGTAAATTTCATGAGTTACTCGTACTTTTAAAGCATGTAGTTACGACATTTATTTGGTAATTATTAAATTAAAAACCATTATTCGACCAAGAAATTAGGTTGATTTGCTTAATTGCGTGCAATTCGTCTGTGTATCTGTGAAACGTAGTTCTTATTGAAATATTTCATCAAAAAAACAGCTATAGTTTTTTGTCGAAATTGATCATTTCTTGTTTTGTTAAAAGTTCTGATATATCAACTATTAAATTAAATTTTCTTTCAAAAGTTTTATAAAAATTCTCAAATGTCGTAAGTCACTCCTCTTACTTTCATACTTTTAAATAAAAAGTTGTGTAGGTCAGGTACTTAGTCGAAGTTCAACAAAATTCAAAAATCAACTGTAATTGCCACAAAGATTGGTATAAAATCTTTTTGAGAAAACGTACGTGGACAATAAGTTACTTGAATTCTTTAGTCAAATCGACATTATGACATTAACTACCTATAACATGTTTCGATTGGTTGAAACGCACTTCACACATTTTTTACTCAGGTAGAAAAAAATGAATTCCACGGTGGTTGATATACCATGCTGTACAGAGTTTTTTACGTGATTTAAAATTAGATTTACAAGAAATTAAAGACACCATTCGAATTTGGAATACGATCTTTTTATTTTAAAAATTTAAAGTATCTACTCAAGTTATTTTTACGGCAACGTGATTTAATCGTTTGTTGATTTCACGATACCAATTCAATTGCTTTTATTTCAGATAACCAAATTGTGAACTGATTTTATGCCACCGCAATGGATGACTTGTCCAACGTCTACGATTTGATATGTCCGAGCCCACCACCCTTAATGGAACTTGCATCCATGGAAATAGCCATTAGTCTATGGCGTCGAGAAATTCAGCAGAACCTCACGGAAGAAGGTACTCTGCGCGAACGTTATCCGCGAAAGAAAACTTCGCTGCCGCGTGTAATGGAAGACCTAGGATTACCTTCAAAATTTCTACCAATTATTGAACGTTATGTGGTTAAGCTGTCGACAAGTATTCCAAAATGGTTATATATTCATCAAGAAGAGGAAATATTTGAACCTGAATTTCACGTATTGAAATATTTTACGGATTTCGTGTGCGATTTCGATGGTGGTATTCATTATCGCAAAACAGCTAAACGATTTGTGACCTGTGAAAAAATCGATAATGACGTAAAATTCCGGATGGCTTGCTTTTACTGCCTCGTGGATGACATTTTAAGAATTTGGCCTAAAGTGTCATCGCGTTGGTCAATGAAGAAATCTGATTATTCTACTTATAGTTCGAGTTTCCCCTATAATCCCTATATGAAATACTGGGTATACCGTTTAACATATCACTCGAAGAAGGTACGAGTTCTGCTTCGAAAAGATATTCCATTTATTGAAGAACTCTTCGAAGAAGAGTGGGCTTATTGCTCTATTTATAATTGGCCAGCAAGAGAATATTTTCTTAATCATTTGCCTTCAGATAAGGCAATGAAGTATATGTTTCTGTTCGCAGATTTATTGTATGATATTCTCAGTGTTCCTCGAAATCACTACAAAGACGTTTTCGTGAGGCATATGCTAGTAAAATTGAATGAAACGGAGCTCAGGAAACTGCTTCATGAAAGAGCACGCGAATTGATTTCTTCTTCGAATCCGTCTTATGTTTTGAACGTATGGACTTACATTAAAAATAAGATGACCAATGATGATTTTTGTCGAGTAGTTGAATATATGTTGAAAGACGAATCTCAAAATTTATCATTGAAAGATGATAGATTTTATTGGCGTGAATTATGGAATAGTGCTCCGGACCATTTTAAAAACGCTGCTATTCGAAACGTCCTTCCCAACGTTGACAGTTCATATTTCAGTCGATCATCTAAAAAATATGTGGTTGGAGCCCGTAGAAGAGTGTCGTTTTTATCAGCCATATTGTCGGATATACCAATTGACGATAGAAGGAAGTTTTGGAATAAACATGGGAGAACTATATTTATCGATATTAGACCTCGTGATTTACATATGTTGGTGAATTTATGCTTCGGTCACTACAATAATTTGACGAGTCAATTCAAAGAAGACGTCTTATCTAAAAACCATCGGAAGATTTATCGCCAATTGAAAAAATTACTCGGAGAAGGATTTTTAGAAGAGCTGGAAGAATTTTTAACTTTTTGGTATGTGAACGAGCAAACCATAAAAGAGATTCGTTTAAAACTATTACACGACAATTTGACCATTTCTACCGAGCTCCTATGTAAAGCGAGTTTGCTCAATCAATTCATCGATAGTGCTTATGAAGATGAAAACCTCGCCACCGAGTTCAAAAACACGTTACTCGTGATACCTGAAATGAACGCCATTGAGACTATAAAAATTTTTTTGACTCGTGGTCGTGATTTTCATCATATTAGTGAGTTTTTCGATACGTTTGCACCATCTGCAAAAATGGCGAAAAAAATTAAAAGACGAGATATAGTACCCGCCTTCACCTTGAAGTCGATCAACCCTGATGACTTATGCTTTATTAATTTCGAAGAATTCAAAAATTTCATCGGCTGGCTATTTAGAAGCGCTAGCAAAATAGAAAAGTTCAAGTTATCGTTGGATGTGGATGAAATTATCGAAAAGTGGGTGAAAGATAAGGTGAGTAGTATAGATTATACTACTGATTGGGATTGGTTTAAGAATAGCTTTCAAACTTCAAATATGCCTGATTCGTTTGTGAAAAAATTTTTGAAGTGGTATTTTGTAAGTCGTGATGCTATTAAAACGTTCAAAAATGACAATTACGCTCACGATCCTTTGCGCTACAAAATGCTCAAAAGATTGTTAATTTGATTATAAAATGAAAACGTCATCATGTTGGTAGTTGTATTAAAAAAAAAAAAAAAAAAAAGAACATTGTGTTATATAATTAATACTACTTACATAATATTTAAAAATATTTATTGCATCATTTCATTATTTGAAATCGTAGGTATTTTACGTATCTTTTTTTTTTTATTCAAAAACCTTTTTATACTTACTTACTGTACAATATAGACTAATATCGTCGTGTTATTTCTATCTTATTTTCTTGAAACTGATTTCCTCATCGAGATGTTAAATATGATATGTTGAAGAATTTCTCTTTTCTGTTCAACAAAAAATTGAAATTTTTTCATTCCAAAAGAATGAATCTTTTTCTTCAAATTTGTTCAAAAAATTGATTTTCTTACTCTAAAAATTGGAAAAAAATTACCCCCCCCCCAAAAAAAAAAAACGTGAGATGTTTTTTGTAATAAGGTTATTTTTCTTAAAAAAATAAAAAATACCTAAAAATCAGAAAAGTTGAAAGTTTTTCTATTCCCGAAGAAATTAATTTTTTATCACCTAATATTTCTTTACTTCATAAAAATGATAACTTTTTACGCCAATTTCCAAAAAAAATGAGATGAGCATCATCTTGTATATTGAGAAAATTCAAAAAAATTTCCAAAACGATAGGATTTTTTTACCTCCTATAATCGAAAAATTTTCTTGTTCCATTCCAGGGAAATTAAAAATTGTACGCATTTAAAAAAAAAATTAAAAATTTTTTCTTTTGAAAAATTGAATATTTTCTTTAATTTTTTTTTTCAAAAAAGATTATATTATTAATCAAAATTGAAAGGCCTCTTTCTCCAGAAAAATTGAAATAAACATTTTATTCCTTTGATTTATTTTCTTACCAATACGAGTATTAAAAACAACATGCCCTTTTTTCTTACATTTGCAAATTATTTTTCAACTTCAACGGTTTCTTCGCATGGTTCTGCATTTTTGACTCCATCGTTAACGATTAATTTCATTTTCCGAGTTCCTACACTCGATAATAATTATTGTATTACTTTACTTATCCAGGAATAAGAATACAAAACCAGCGGAAAGATTTTATCATAAAAAGTGTCGTTAAAATTAGACCTTGTAAGTACACTTTTACTCGAAGTAATTACGAAAATATAATTGCAACTTCGTACGATTAAAGAAGCTCAAGTAGATAATTTCGATTTTTCAAGATGTTTAAAAGATAAAAAAAGTTCTCACAGATGAACCAAATTACTCGGTAATTTGTTGACAAAAATTGAATCAAGCGAATGATAGTAAAATTTTGTGAAGCAGAACAGTATAACATAAAAAGCAAAGTTTAATTTTCTTTTATTGCAGGGGGTAATTATGAATTAGGTACCTACGCGTTGGATTTCTTTTATCCAGATGTTATTTTTTTTTTTTTTTTATTTTTTTTTTTTCTTAATAATAAATTGAGTTTTTATAAAATGCTTATTGCTCCTTCATCACCCTTTAATTCCAAAAAAAGTTGATATTATTGTTTGTCTTATTTAATACAATAGTATGTAGGTGGTTTGTAATTTTCCTCAATTATTATGTAGGTGTGTTCTTTCAATTAGGTACTTCGGTGTTTTTAAAACCTTTTTCGTATCAAGGAAAAATGGAATTTTTTTCTTTTTTTTCTTCAAAATTTGACTTCAATAAAGGGGGAAATATATTGAATTCAAATAAAGCAGATAACGTTAAAAATCCAACCACTTGTTCTACAGATGCTTGATAGGGGTTATGTATATAACGATACCAATAAAATTTTCGTTGCCAAAATGCAACACCACTCACGTGGGAGTGTTTCGAACAGTATTATAATTAAAATAGCGATTTAAATTTCCCATTATTACGGTCCGAAAAAAATTAAACGTATTTGAACTGTCATTAAGTTGGAAGTAAAAAGCGTTTAAATTTGGTTCCGGTTTCGGTAAATGGTTCTACGTACAAGTTCGGGAGTACATATACGCAAAAGGTATATAAACGTTGGAGTAAAAATGCCAGCTGGTCGATTGGTCCTTCCTCGTTAACAGTAATTTTGAATAATAGACTAATTGCAGGTTCCTGCGTTTATTTCATCAATTTTTAATTCAACGTATTCGGCGAATTTTAATTTCATTTTGTTCGATTGATTATTACTTTCTACTCTTCCTTAGTACGAGCACTTTTTTTAAGGGCACGTGTTTGGGTCGCACGTTGAAGTAATTTTTGAAATGGATCGTAGACCTTGTTGTTGTTTTTTTTTTTTTTTTTTTTTTGAAGAAATCTGTGGATAGAAAATAGCTATAGAATAATTACTACGTTTTCTGTTGGGATATTAAACGTTTCGCTTCTAATGAGACATCGACTTGGTATTCTCGCTACTTAATAGTGAATCGATTTCGTTTCGGTTGGATGACTTCATATCTTAATTTATTTGACAGGCGCCTTTACCTTTACGTCCAAGTGTCAGGTGATTTCAAATGAACCTGCAGTTGTTTCCAACTTCCGTCCTCAATTGGTAGATGAATTTTTGGAAAACGTTAAGACCGAACGTTACTATTTTAAGGGTACCTATCGAATCGAATTTACAAAATGCGAAATATTTTTATGACGCAGTTTGAAAATTATAAAAAGCCTGCCTGAGTAATTAGAATAAATACGAGGATGAAATTTTTGGGTATTTGGGTACGTATCTCGGTAGAAACGAAGGAAATTTGCATTTATTTACTTTTGGAAATTTTACGACTTCGTGATGGCGAGTAATTATCGAAACAATTCGTACATACGTCGACGTTCTATCCCTTTTTATTCTGGCTCGGTATGTTAATTAATTACTCTCAAGTCTCAGTTCATTAATGCGTTCGCTTATCTGAGAAATTTTGTCACGTGCTGCGTTTTCTACTCGAGTCTCTGGTGTACCTATTATGGAACGTTTCTTGATTCTTGTTTTGGTCACTGTGTTCTCCAGCTGGTTCGAGTTAGATGCACCTGCGCGTGTCTCACCCTTACAACGTATTTTAAATTAATTTAAATTATGTTACATTCGTAATAGTTTATAATTTACTACCAAAGGTTTCTTTGAACTTTTCAATATCGACGAACTCTGTCGTCCACTCGAAAAACATTGTAATAGGTACATATGTATACCCCTACCCGTGACTAGATGTTTTTCGACTTCGTTAACGTTTTTATCAAAAGGAAGATGCTACTGGGTTATTTTTTTTTGTGCTTTTTTTGGTCCATTTTTTTCACTATTTTTTTTTTCGCTTACCCTCGTTACAAGAAAACCCCTACGGTAAATGGTGTTACCGTTGGAGTCATTGGCGTGTCAAGTACTATAATGCTAACTAGCATCGGTATATCCTATGTAGACTGTAATTCACCCTTGTTCACCGAATTGGATATATCTCGGTACATTGAAAAGCTAAAAAGTTTCACGTTGTATGAATTTTAACTAAGACTAATTTCCTTTTTATGGCTCTTATGCAAATTAACGTAACGATTCGACGATTCGATTTTACGACGTTTTTCCCCATATAGTCCGACCATATTGGTTGGTGCCTTACCGAATGAAAATGCTATGGTAATGTACCTCACCTACCTACGTCGAACACACCTGTTCGAATGGCGGTGAGAATTAAAAACTAACGTAACGTTTTACTTTACACGAATATAATTTCGATCGCTATCCTATGACTAATTTATTTCACCCTTTTGCGTGAAACCTAATTAATGCATTACTATATTGTTAACAGTGGTGTTTTTAGTGTTCATTATACGAGTATGATACGAGACCTGTAGTTGTGTGGTGTTATTTGTATATTATTACGACTATACGAGTGAATCGTAATAATTGAGCCAAGCAGGTCGATCGGGGATAAGGGCAGTGTGTTGGTTTAATTTTGGTGTGGGAAGAGCGTT
This sequence comes from Balanococcus diminutus, assembly GCA_959613365.1. Classification (NCBI taxonomy): domain Eukaryota; kingdom Metazoa; phylum Arthropoda; class Insecta; order Hemiptera; family Pseudococcidae; genus Balanococcus; species Balanococcus diminutus. The sequence continues at coordinate 46,705,100 of OY390715.1, read as the reverse complement.
CGATGTGGGGTAGTTTGGCTCATTTAGTAACCTGTAATTTGTAGAGTTGATTTTTTTTCTGGTGAAGGGCCACTCATCTATATACGAGAATTCTCCCCATTTTTTACATTTTTTTTTCAAATTTTTTGTGGGACTTTAAAAAAATTTTTAAATAATTTTATTTTTATTTTTTTGAAGTGAAAAAACTCTTAATTTTTTGAGATAAGTAGTATTTTTAATTAATTTTTTGCGAACTGAAAAATTTCTCAATTTTTCGGAAAAGGAAAAAATGTTTTATTTTAGCTGCTTTTTCAAAAAATTTTATGAATAAAAAGCTACACAAAAGGTCATCTGCCAGGTAAAATCCACCAAGTCCAACAGACATGGTTTTTGAAAACGGTACATAACTATTTTTTTTTACTAAAAAAAAACATAGAAAACATCAAAAATCCGAAAACCACTTTTTGCCCCTTAGATGTTTCTCCCAAAGCCACGACAGGTCGACTTGGTTGGTGGCTTTTACTTGGCAGGTGACATTTTTCAAATTTTTCGAGGAAAAAAAATCTCTAAATTTTTTCGTATGTGCGAAAATGAGAGAAAATCGAATATTGAATAATTGACCGAATTTTGGGCATAGAATAATCCAAACAAATCGGTTCCAATGATCGAAAGTCGGATAATTGATTGAGTTTCTACTGTAACTAATTTTTTTCAAAGAGAAACATTAAAAATTGCTAGAAAACCAAATTTCAAAATTTTATTTTAAAAAGATTTTCTATACTTTATCTTGAAAAACGTCTTCAAATTTTGTTTGGAAACAACATTTTCTCGAATCTTGTTTAAAAATCAATATTTTCGATATTACATTCAAAAACCTCAACATTTTTTGAAATTAATTTGAATCCCCTTCAAGAATGCTCAGAATTTGACGGTCTCTCTTCTCTTTTTTTTTCTTTCTTTGAAAACTAGTTATTTCGAATTTTACTCTGAGAAATTATTAATTGTTAAAAATTATAAAATCTAATAATTTGTTTTTCATTTTTTTTTTCAATTTTGCTGTCAATTTTGAAATTTTTGTCAATAAACGGTAAGTATGCTAAAAAAAAATCTCTAAATCCTTCGTTAAAAAACTATTCTTATCGCAAAAAAAATTATATACCAAAAAATCCATTTTTTTGTTAAAATATATTTCATAAAATCTCATTTTTACATTATTTTGTTTAAAATCCTAATTATTTTTAATTTTTCTAGAAAAAAATAATCTTGTCACTTTAAAAAAAAATTGTCAATTTTTTTTCAAACTTTGCAGTGAATAATTCAATTAATCATTTCGATTTTCTTGAAAACTAATATTTATTCTTATACGTAATTAGGTACATAAACCCCCTCCAAATGAAAATGAAATAATTTTAATAATTCTGATCAATCTATTCATAAAATTTAACTTTTCGCATTTCCTAATTTTTATTTTTTTAAAGTTCATCGTGGGTACCGAACTTTTGTTGAAATTTTTTCAAAAAGTTCAATTATCAATTTTTTCATATTTTGTTCAAAAGTAGAACATTTCTGAATTTTTCTAAAGAACTAATTTTTAAAATTTTTGTTTCTTTAAATTTTGAACTAAAAAAAATTCGTGTAAAAAAATACATGAGAAAATGTGCAAAAATTGTTCTTTTTAAATTTCGTTTCCAAACAATATTTTTCGAATTTCATTGAGACCATTTTTTCGAATTTTGTTTGAAATGTGTCCAGAAAACAGTCTTCTTGAAAATATTTTTTGCTGAGATAAATTCGACACCTGCATCGATTTCTTTGGGAATTTTTTTTCAGGGATATTTTTCCTTAATGAATTTTTTTTATGGACGGATTTTTTTGGCTAAGGAAATTTTTTTCACAAGAAATTTTTTTTCGAACTAACAGAAATTTTTTTTCAAAAAATTTCCCCCAAATCCACTAAATCCAAAAAAATTCCCCAAATCCACTAAATACCGTCATGAGAGGAGAAGGAGGGAGAAACAAGGACGAAATGAGAGTAAGACAAATTTTCAGTGTTTCACCTTTTTACTTATTTATTTATTTATTTATTTATTTAATTTCCTGTGTTTTAAATTTTTTTTTAGTAGTTTAAATTTTTGATTTAATTTGAAAAGTGAATACCCAATTTAAAATTTTTTAAATTTTCCTATAAAGATAATATTTAAATGAATTAAATCTCATTGAGAAATTTTTAAATTATTTTATCGAGGGAGAAAATTCGAATTTTCAGGGTGTGTCTATTATACGGCGAAAATAAAAGTTATAAAAATATTGAAATTCGAAAAATAAATTTCATCTTAAACAAAAACACTTTTCGTATTGGTAACCCTGGGATTTTTCTGCCTATTTGAATTTTTTATTTTTTTCCCTGTGACATCCCAATTATTTTAGGGGGTTAATTTTTTTAGGTCAATTTTTACAAGGTATCCTCAATTTTTGTCATTTTTAAGGGAGAAAAGGGGTCTGAAAATGTTGTGGTTAGCAGTAAAAAATACAAGTGGAAAAGTAGTAAGAAAGTCTTGTAGAGTGTAGACACCCTGATTTTCATTCAATTCGTTCAAAATCAAATTTTTCAAAATTCAGATTATAAAAATTTTATTTTATTTTAAAAAATGATAATTTTATAACCTTCGAATGGACCATATATCACAGCTCGTAAATTTTCTTCGAGTGGCCTGTCCCTGTCCCTGTCCCAGAAAAAATCGTACAAATGGTTGTAGAAATAACCACCAAAAATTCACGCTTTGAATCGAAATTGACACGGTTTTCTCGCATCGTTCGAATACAGACGAGAAGTGAGGAAAATTAGGAAAATTTATGTACTGTTTAGTGTTTGTAGTAAATTTGCGTAATCCAGGGATACCGTGTATCCTTCTGGCGTAAGCGAGGTCCGTTTTGGTGTGAATTTATTGCCACATCCGTAACCGCGAATTGTTCGATTCACTTTGAGAAATTTCACGCCTAACACCGACTGTTTACTTAAGAAAAGACGGCGGATGTTGAAGGTTTTCAGGCGATTTACAAAAACGAATCAGCTGTTGGATTAACAAAGACTTAATTTGTTGGCTTTCTAATTTTTTGAATCGATCCGTAAGCGCATTTCTTTTTCCTAATTCTTTTCCGTTGGCCGATCCGCGAATGGACAAAGAAGCGTTGAAACTTCCGTTTTTATCTGCCGGCTACGCCGACTGAATAGAATGTATCGTAGGTAGCGTGAAGTCCACCTCGATGCAGTCGTTTGTGTAATTGGCGCGAATGCGATGCAGGTCCCATTGCATTGGTATTGGCGCGGCATAAGGCACAGGCGCAGGCACAGCCGGTAATAAATCTCCGAACATCGCTGATAAATCAAACCAGAGCAGGAATACCCATTGTAGTGAGAGACTTCTTATACAACGCAGGTAAAAATATTCCAGAATGGTGCAACGGAAAATTGTGGGTAAGAATAGGCGAAAAAAGGGACAACGTGAATAATTTATACGTAAGAAGGGTCTCATATCTACGCAGCAACAACGTAACCCGTACTTGTACTCGTATTTTTCGTATCGGAATCATTGGCTGAAGTGGTTTGGCTCTTTTTTGCCGAAATGAAAACCATCTGTAACATCAGAAACAATAATGCTGTTGCTTCTTTTACGTACGTTTTGCTCGCGCACTCAGAAGATCCTTCTGTCTGATAGTATTTTTGTGTATGGTACGGACCGAACAACGAGACCAGATACATTAGTTCCACGTTACTGATTTTATACTCCAAACAATCGTTAAAAGAAATCATTAAAAAAGTTTAACTGTCATCGCTTTCAATATCTACACCTATACCTGGCAACTTGGTTTGAAGTTTCAATCTGTACCAAGACCAAATCTCCATTTCCTACTTCCCTATTTTCCAAAATCAACGCTCTAACCCAATGAACTATGCAATAAATTGCCAACTAATGGCAGTTCTCAGCATTGTTCGCACCTAGTTTTGATTTTAATTTAAAGTGATCCGAAGGGACCAGTGATTTTATAGTCGATGATGTTTACTCAAATAATTGAAGTAAAAATGAAAAATGCGTACAATCAAAATGCTATTTCATCTGTGTACATAAAATACCGAGTATGTACTAAAGAAGGGTGTCGATGATGGTAAATTTAGCATCATATATAGTGGAAATAACCACCTATAGACTACCTATGTCTATGTCTATGCCTGTGTATATTATTACTGTAATGTACTCGTACACGAACCATATAGTTATAGTATATAGGCCTACAACATATGCCAGTGTTTAAAAAACAGATCGACTGTTTGCGTAAACTTTACACCTGCATTTCGAATGCACGTTTTGAACACCAACCAACTAATTTGCAATTCGTGCAAATATTGGATCATGCAAGTATTCATATCCGCCCTGAAAATACCCTCTATCGTGCAAGTGTTGAACGTGCCAGACCCATTTATACTTTTCACAGTTCACCATACATACGAGTGCTTCGCTCTTTTCCTACGTGTTTCAAATATTCGCTCAGATAATTCGTTTTTAACGGTAAATTCAACCCTGGTTTTGTTTAAGTTGGTTCATGATGGAATTTTTACGTGAAAAAAAAACCAGAAGTTTTGAAAATATAATGCGATGAATTAATCAATCTAAAAATAAACAAAACGAAAGCTAGAAAAGTATTCGATTGAAATAAAAAAAAAATCACTCGAAAAAGAGAAATAAAAGCGTGGTAAAAAGGTCTCAAAAAAAAACCCTTGTAAGTAAATAATTCTACCAAAAAAAAAAGAAAAATGAAAATTATTTCTCGCGTTAAATAATTTTCTGCAAAAAGTTCTCTTGACGAAAAAAGTATACCCCAAAACAAAAAGAAAATTCAAAATAGTGAAAGTAGTGAAAAGTAGTGTTTTTGGAGTAAAAGTAGATAGTAAAAAAAAATTTTAAAAAATCGAAAAATCAATTTCATCTATAAACAGAATAGCTGATTTTTTCTTTTACCTACTTAATTAATAAAATAGAAATTTCCCCGACTATTTGAAAGCAATTGGTCATTTCCCAGGTACATACTTTGGCACTCCTCAGATACCAATTTCATCTATAAACAGAATAGCTGATTTTTTCTTTTACCTACTTAATTAATAAAATAGAAATTTCCCCGACTATTTGAAAGCAATTGGTCATTTCCCAGGTACATACTTTGGCACTCCTCAGATACTTACTTCAATTCTCATAGTTTTAGACCTCAACTCAGAGTTCGTTTCCTTGTGAATCGAGCATGCCAAACATGAAAATGAGGTTGAATTTTCATTTCAACTCCCCAATTCCCCATAATAACTACTTCGTTTGAGTATGAGTTAGTTCATATTCAAATTGGGTTTATCATTTTTTTTAAATTTAATTTTATATCTACTTAAAAGAAGTCATTTTAAAATAATTTTTAAAAATTTCAATTTCTAGTTTTTTTGAAAAAATTTGAATTTTTATTGATTTTCAAAAAATAAGAATTCAGCCCAGATTTAAAAAAAAAACTATATTATTTTAAAATAATTTTTGAAAATGTGTTTTGTAATTTTTTTTTTTTTTGAAAATAACTTTTTCTTCAATTTCAATTTTCTAATAAATAAAATTTTCGAGATTTTTGAAAGATATTTTTTTTTGATAGAATGAATTTTTGATCAACTTATAAATTTTTAATTTCTGACCAATTTTCAAAATAATATCATAATTTTAATCAATTTTCTAAAAATTGCAATTCCATTTCTAAAGAAATTGGTTATGGATGGTGAGGTGACAAGGACATGAGCCAGTTTATCCTTCAGTTTCGAAAGTTAATGTGATGGAATTTTTTCTTTCTGTAGAAAAGGTCTTTCAATGGATTTACTTGCCCTAAAACAAAGTATTATGGAGAATCAAAATGAAAATTCAACTTCATTTTCATGTTTGGCATGCTCGATTTATTATATGGAAACGACACCCACATTGCTGGTACTAAATTTTCAATAATTTGGGAGGGGGTTCTAAAAATTTTGTGGGTGGAAGTAAAAAAAATGGTGGAGAAACAGCGATTTCTGAAAAAAAAATCCGGTAGACACATGTGAACAGAGAATTTAGTACGAGATGTGAATGTTGGAGTTGACATTTTTAGTGATCCCTCTTCCCCAGCAAAATTCTTTCAATTCGTCTCTTTTTTTTTTAGTTTTTCTACCTGTGAATTTTTATGATTTTTTGTAATTCCATGGAACTTGAAAGTATATGTGGGGCGGGGGGGGGGGGGAGGGTATATTTTCACTTGTAAGGAGTGAGAAGCCCTCAAAAGCGCTTGTACAAATTCTAGAATTTTGGTTCTAAGATTTTGTTAGACATTGTATCATGGCAAAAAAATCCTATCAGAAAACAATTCTGCTGGAAAAAGTCTTCTCAGTAAAAAAATTCATAGACGAAAAATCTAATAAAACATTATATGAATCCTTCTTGGCCAAAACAAATCTTATTTTGACAAAAACCTTTTTTTTTCTTTTTTTTATCATTTTTTAAATCTTCTAAGAATATAGAAAAAGTTATTCAGCAAAAAATGCTACCAGAAAAAATCTTCTAGGAAGAAAACTTCTTTGAATGTAAAAAAAAAATCTAACCAAAAAATTATTTTTTGGATAAAATCCTCTTGCTAAAAAATTTACTTTTCTACTCCAATTTTCGGAACCAAATTTTGAGCAGCCAAAGTTGGTTCTTGGATTTGTGGTGAATTTTTAAAAATGGCAAAAATAGTATATCAATATTTTTTTTTGAAAATGGTCAATTTTCAGATAAAATTCTGAAAATTGGTTTATAGTACGAAGCAATCTGGAGCCTTCAGCAAATGTTGACAGGGCGCTGGAGAAAAGTAAACTTTTTCTGGAAGCTCCAGATCGATTCGAAAATGGTCACGATCGACTTGGAGGCTCAATTTTAGTACAGAAACCAATTTTCAGAATTTTTATCTCAAAATTTACTATTTTTATAAAAATAAAAAAAATTATACCAATAATGGAACATTTTTACCATTTTTGAAAATTTGCCAAAAATCGAAAAACCAACTTCAGCAGTTCAAAATTTGGTTCTGAGGTCTAAGTGACATGCTGTTTCAGTGAGAAAAATTTCAGTTTAAAAATTGATTGTATCTCTCGTTTACTTACTCCTCGTTTTTGAAAAATTGAATATGCCTCCTGTTCAATGATCACATTACGAAATTTCATTCAAAAAAATAAATTATAGGAATTACATACCTACTTTTAAAAATTTTTAAGCATCAAAATTTTTTCTTAAAAAAATCCTACTCAATTTTTCGATGGTGCATTAAGAAAACAATTCTCGATTTATTTTACTCGTTGAATTTATGTAGTGGAATAAAAACTACATTATTCTGGAGTTCCCGCCTTCCCGAAGCTAATTATCTTATCTCGACTAGACCCTTCGGAGGCTCATCAAAGCTTGGTCAACAGGAAGCTGAAAAAATCGCAGATATTTTTTAAAAGTTGAAAAAAAAAGACAGAACAAGAGAAATCTACACAAAGTGGGTTATTTGATTGATCATCCCGCTTTTTAAAATCGAATGCGAACAAATAAAGTGATTTAAAATGAAATTCGGATTTACCGGCGCGTATTCTACTTTAACATCTTTTCGTTATTGGTGAAATATCGCCATCTCCGCCTATTGATATATCACAATCACAATGATGTCGAATACTCTACAATATTAGACCACACAATGGACGACTGTAGTCGCATGTCTATACAAAAATATACGAGTATTTTCCGTTATGTAATTTTTCACCATTTCAGGGCTTATTTGAAAGAGCTAGAGAAAGGGAAAAAATCATTCATCGTTAAATATCGAGTAATTTGTGACTGAAAAAGATACCCATCTTGTAGGTATATTAGTTTGAAGAATGTTTTAATTTATAAACAAAAGTTACCTGGCTTTCGTGGAGGTGTTTTATTAAGTGTTACTCGCTTGATGAATGACGAATAAAAGAGTAACTAATCCGTAACCTAAATATTAAAAGTCTTTATTAAATTTACGGTTTATTATTTCATTCATGTCGAGTTAATTAACTTTAAACGGATGTAAAGCTGTAGCAAATGATGTAGGTATTATAACCCACACTCGCACACTTGCGGTTGATAATTTCGTTATAAATCGAGATGAGCACGAGCAGATCATGTAAACAAGTTCAATGGAACGGAATGAGAGGAAATTTTTGTAACTCGTAAAAATCAGCATTTTGTGATTGACGGTTTATGGCGGCTCCCATCGGGTCAGTTCTTTTTTCTGCGGGGGAGGAAGGAGGGAGGAAAAGGCGTCGTGATATAACCGACATCAGACACGACATGAAAATAAAAGTTATACATGAAAAGAATGTATAAAAAAATGAAATTAGTAGATTGTATGTGTACCTTGGTTGGTAGTTTCATTGAATAATATCGAATGAAAGAGCTTAGGAAAGCCGCAAAACACGCTTTTCATAAAGTCACCTAACCACTTCCGGTAATGAACCCTGCAAAGCAATGTCTTCCAATGTGTACCTTACAATATTCTTACCTAGCAATTTGAATATTACTCGTACACCTTTCTTTATGATACCCAAAGTAGGTGGTTATGTCGAGTACCCTTCGCAAAGGTATAGACGCGAAGAAGAAAAAAACCGCAAAGATTGAGATTTTTCTCGCCTCAAGAGGCCGTCGAGTTGGCCATTTGATGGAGTACTCAAACATATCGATAGGTATTTGGCAAACACCTTGTCTGGCGTACAGAGCGACGTTTATGAACCTCGTATGTGTTCGTTTTACGCCTCAATAAAACGGGGGCGTTGATTCGGTATTGTTAGAATTCATTGAGAGCCCTCTTGTACATTAGAGGGAGAGAAATCACCTGGAATCTTTTCTTACGAGACTTTCGGTCTGCCGTCACGGATTATCCGTACGTTTTGGTATTCCCTCTCCCCGCATGCCCTTTCACGAACACAGCCGGCCGGCCTCGTGTGCTTGTGCCAATTTAAAACCATTCATACCGGGGTGTTTTGTAACAGTATGTAACGTAGAATTTTTTTTTACTCTGTTGTAGAAATTTTCAAATGCTTAAGTGGGCAGTCGGACAAAGAATACCATCTTCAGCATCATCAACGTGTTCAGATATTACTCCAAGTGTGGCTTGTTGCTCGTCTACGTTCAGACAGAACGCGTTCAAGTTACATTCGGCCGGCAGATCAGCCGTTCGGACTGCACATGTTCGAAATTTAAAAACCGCCGATAAAGAAAATAGAAAATGCAGGAGATCTTTGGTAAGTGTAATAATTAGTTTCTTTAGTCGTCTCTTTAGTTTTATTTTTTACCCATAATGAACAGGTGGAATGCGCGTCGGTCCTACTGTTCTAGCCGTTTATCCATTCTCACGGTTTGGTATCCTGCTGAAAATATTGCTATTAACTTTTTCTAATTAGAATTTTTTTTTTCGGTAATTTGAAATATTGGAAAATTGGTTCGAGTTTAATTACAATTTCGTTTGGAATCGTGCTGTTCTTTTCAGCCTTTAAAAAATTACGAATTGATCGCCGCAGTACCTAACCTACCTACTGGTTTTTTGGTAGTCACTGAATTACTCTTGTTTACTGGTGGCGGGTCGTTTTTGTTGAATTTTACCAAGTCCAACTATCTGATATTCAAAATTGGAGGGGAAGGAGGGGCCCTATCTAAATGTTTGTAATAACCAAAATTATTTCTAAGATTTCAAGCTACAATTTTTGTTTGAAAATTTTTCTAATTGGACCTCTCCCTTCACCAATTTTTAATAATATACAAGTATTTAAGTCATATTATGCAAAATTGAAGGGGAGGGGAGGGTTTAATTGAAAATTTTATAATAACAAAAATTATTTCTAAGACCTCAATCTACAACTTTTGTTTGAACATTTTTTCAATTGGACCCCTCTCTCCTTCCTTCCATCCCTCCCCCTCTCATCTAAAATTTTTAATTTGTATTTTCGGAGTGTTCTGCAAAATCGGTGGGAGTGAGGGGTCCAATTGAAAAAATTTTCAAACAAAAGTTGTAGCTTGAAGTCTTAAAAATAATTTTGGTCATTACAAAAATTTCGATAGGATCCCTCCCCCCTTCAATTTTGAATATCAATTGTCTATGTGGTATGGACTTGGTAAAATTCAACAAAAACGATCCGCCACCAGTATTTAAACAAATGGAGTAAACTAGACACTAATCAGTAATCACAAACTTCACCAAGTCCAATATACTACAACTATATTGACACTTGCTATTCAAAATTGGAGGGGAGCGAGGGGTTCAATCGTGATTTTTTAATAACCAAAATTATTTTCAGGACCTCAAGTTACAACTTTTGTTTGAACATTTTTTCAATTGGATCCCTACTACCACCAGTTTTTATTGTATCTAAGTCATATTATGCGAAATTAGAGGGGAGGGAAGAGTCCAATTAAAAATTTTATAATATCAAAAATTATTTCTACAACCTTTCTTTGAAAATTTTTTCGATTGGCCTCTTCCTCCATATCACTCTAATTTTTAATTAGTATTTTCATTTTTGGAGTGTTATGCAAAATGGAGGGGGTGGGAGAAGTCCAATTGAAAATTTTTTCAAACAAAAGTTGTAGCTTGAAGTCTTAGAAATAATTTTGGTTATTACAAAAATTTTGATTAGATCCCTCCCACCCCTCCAATTTTGAATATCAAGTATTTTATGAAGTTGTACCTTAGTGAATTTTACGAAGGTTTCAAAAAAAAAAAAAAAACAGTACTGCTGCGATTCACTCGTGAAAAATTGACTCGATTAATTGAGTGTCAAAGTGCTTATTTTACATCCTCATACTTACCTCATTTTTTTTTTTTTATTTTTAGGAAAAAGAAATGGTAAAAACGGTATCAGGATCTTCACGTACTCGAGACAGCATTTACATGCATCTAGATAATATTCCGGCTGCTCTTCGAGATGTCAGTAATCATTGGTCACCGGGCTGTGAGAATAATTCCGAACGGGATCGAAATGTGATCAAGAAACGAAACGTACGATTGAAGAAAAGCCCATGTAGAGCGAATTCTCACAAATGTAACGCTCTACAAACTATAAATTCGGCGAATGAGAATAAAAAACAAGTTTGCGAAAGGTAAATTACCTCTAATGATTAGTCATCTCTTGATTTTATTAAAATTAGTTCCATTCATGACGAAAAAAATTCGATTGGTGAGGTATTTCTACCTACTACTTCCTACGTAAAATTAGCGATTGAATCGATGAGTCATGCCGTTTTCTTTTCATTTCTTTTTAAATTTTATTTTTATATTTTTTTTAAAACCATAAAAAATTGGTAAAATTATTGATTTTTTTTTACGGTATATTTAAACATCTACATAAATCGAATTGAATGGTGAGGGTTATAGATTCAAACTACGATTGCAATTTTCTTTTTTTTTCTGAGAAGAAAAAAAATTGAAATAATATCGTATATCTTGTTTTAATATCTGTTCGTAAAACATTTATCTGAAATATCATACGATATGAAAACGCATCTCGTTAATAATTCTGGGACTGTTCATTTATGAAAAAGGCAAAAAACACTAACGTAAAGTGTTATTGCCTTCATGTTCATTTGGGAATTGTTTCGGCGATAAGCGTAGGCATGTTTGCGGTCTTTTCGATGAAATTTTAAAATGCTTTGGATTTTGATCGCTGAGCATTTGAGATAAAAATTTCATTTTCAACTTTCATTTCTTTCTTGCGCTTTTGATGGAGTACTTTAATCTATGTGATCCGAATTGTATATTTTTTCACTTGTGGCTAGAGAAAAGAATACTCCTTTGGACATTTGATTCCCATTTTGTTATAAGTTTATTTTCTTTCAAGTTGTATTTTTGGGATAATTTTTACGAGCAATTTCTTCAAAATTTTATAGGTTCAAGTTTTTTTTGATAAGTTTTTTCAAGCTTGTTTTTTTATCAATATTTTATTTTCAAAAATTGTAAAAAATTATTTAAAACATTCAAAAAAATTGTAAAATTTTTAATCAAATTAATTTTTAGGTACAAATTTTGAAAAAAGTTCAAAAATTTTTTAAAATAAATTTCCCTGAAAATTAAAAAAAAAGTTTCAAAATGTTGGAAAGTACCTACCTAATTGAACAAAAAAATTGGAGAAAAAATTTTAAGAAAACGTTTTTGTATTAAAATTAATCAATATTAAATTCCAGAATAAAAATTTACAATTTTTAAAATTTTGAGAGAAAAGGTCCAGAAAAAATTAAAAATGAATTTTAATTTAAAAATTTGAAAAAATTGCAAGAAACAAAATTTTAACAAAAATTGAAAGAAAAGTAGAGTTTTAAAAAATGATAAAAGTTCAGCATTTGAATGTTTTTTTCTTTAAAAATTTTCATTCTCGCTCCGCTCGAGTACAATTTACATATTTACATATTTTGACATGATTATGCTGAATATTTTTTTCAATAATTCTATTTTAAATTTAATTTTTCCTTCTCAAATTGACCAAATATGTATTTTTTTTCAGTCAAGACGAATGTCACGTTACCACAAAAGAACCTAAAGACCTGATAAACGGCGGATTGGGCAAAAAGAAGCAACCTTGTTCGAATTCCCATAACGTAGACGGCACGTTACCTATATGCCCATCAATCGACGACGATCCAATCGACAAAGTGCTAGCAACCGAGATCGATAAAACGTCTATGTTGGTTGATGATGGCCTATACTTCACTATACAAACATCGCCGCCGGACGAGCCGGATGAACTGTTCCATAAAGAATTACCAATACCACGTAACCTGAAGAAACCTAATTTTAGAAATGATAACTGTGATAGTAATTTAAATTGCAAAGAGAATCATTTGCCCAAACCAAATGATGCTGGTGTCTGTGATATTGACGGTAACCGATGCGAAGTATCATCGTTGACGAAGAGCCTATCGTGGCTCAGGCTCAATACGAGAAATGCTAAAGATTTAGCTAAACTGAATCTCCTCCACCTCGTACCGAACGACGATAACGAGCACTGCAACAGCAGCTTGGAAATCAGCAATCCCAATTCGGCTGTTCTAAGTGATACTAGTTTTTCAATTATTTCTCCTAGTTTAGCAACGGCTGCGGCTGTTTCCAAAACGACAGTGAAACGAAAATTCTCATCCGGAGATGTCGACCATAACCAGCATTGTAACGAAATCAACGACGACGTCGATGAAAAAATTAAATCGAAGAGACGCTGCGTTATATTCAACGAACAATCTTTCCCACTGAATACGCCACCGTGTTCGGAAAAAAGTCACGTATCTTCGGGTGTCACATCGATCGATTTGGATAAACCTTCGACGCTGAGACGGCAAAAAGTCGTCAGAAGGAAGAACACGAATCGTAAACGTGACTTTGTAACGGTGCCTCAAACCATATACAATAAAAATTTAAAATCGTGGTTGACCCTTCCCAACGGTATACCTAGTCCTTTCGAAGTGAACGAAAAACAATTCAAGATTCTATCTTGTACTCCAATGACCACTCAAATCATATCACCGTCGATTTGCGAAGATACTCTGGAATTTAGTTTAATGAAGAAAGCAGTTTCTACACCCAAACCTAACTTCGTCTTGGAATTAACCGAAGATGTGTTCCTTAGTCCTGGTATAAGACCTTTGTTGGATTCAGTTCTTACCAGTTCATCTTTAGAAAATAACGATACCGATACTAAAACCGAACTCGATACTCCGTGCGGTTTACTCAGCGTATCTGAACAGCAGACTTGGAATTCGCATCATATTTTACCAGATGAGAATGTACCATCGTCCACTGATAATGATATCAACTGTTCTAATGATATCAATTGCTCTATCTCCAGCATTCAGTCGATGCAATCGATGCAGTCGATTAATTCTTCCAAGATCAACGACGATCAAGATGTTTTCTCTAGTATCGGTGAGTACTGAGTTTAGATTTTGTAGTTTTATTACTTTGTGGTGAGTTACGATAGTAAATATGTGGGCTGGGTGATTCTCGTGTGAAATGTTACCGCAGTCGTGGCGGGATACCTATTCATCGAATTACCATTGTGTAATACCTTTTGATTTGATGGATCCAAAATAGTGCTATTTTTGTGGTTAAAATGTGTACGAGTATAGTGCTGCGGGTGTAACGAGTATTGCACTGAATTCTTTTACTTATTGAATACGAATTAAACACAATGTCGCAGTACGAGACGAACCAATCATTGGTTTTTATAGCTTCGAGGTCAAATTGAGTACCTATACCTGGCAGGAGTGATTCCAATTGTAAGCATTTTTCAGAAACTGAATGAATTTTAAGAGCTTTGGTGTTTTCCTCTAAAAGAAATACACTCGAGTTTATTTTTTTAATTTTCAAAAAATACAATTGGCCTTATTTGAATCGAAAAATATATATCAAGTAGGTTTATAAAATTAATCATTATTTTAGAGAAAATTTAAAAAAAAAAAGTTAGAAATATTTACCTACCTACAAAAAATTGTAAATTTTTCACCAAAAAAACAATATAAATTTGGGGCAATTTTCCACCATAAAAAAAAAACTACAAAATATTGTAAACATTTTACAAGAAAAAAAATTGCAAGGCATTGGAAATATTTTATTACAAAAAAAACTAAACACCTGCGCAAGCGCAGCTCTAACAGTGTGCGTAGCTTGAATTCTAAAATTACTGAGTAGTATTACTGAAATAACTTTTATGAGAAGTTATCAGTAAGTAGCCTAACCTAACATAAGCATACTTACTTTGGTATTTCAATTTGCCATGCCCCCCACCAACATCGCATAGTCACACCACCTCCCCATTCACTCAAACTGAAAACTAGATCGACCCATTGTTCGATTTTGAACATTTAAAATTTATTGCCCCAAAATAAGATAAGACTGCAGACCACACGTCGGAATCATTGTTCGATTTTGAACATTTAAAATTTATTGCCCTAAGCAAAGATAAGATAAGAACTAGACACGAACCATTGTTTGATTTTGAAAATTTGAATTTATTGCCCTGAGCCTGAGACGTGATTTCTGATTTTTTACCACCTGCTGTGCTGAAAAAATGTTTACCGCCTGCTGTGCTGATAAAGTTTGATTTTGAACATTTTAAATTTTTATTGCCCCAAAAAAGATAAAACCGCAGAGCACAAAGAGGACGTTGTGACGTGACCATTGTTCGATTTTGAACACTTTAAATTTATTGCCCCAAGATAAGATAAGATATGAATAATAGAAAAGTCCCCTTTTCCCTTTTTTTATTCAAGTGAAAATTGTAATTATCTCGATAATTACTCATTAGATTCACACACAAATCTCATTGGCCCTCCGCCTTCATGAACTCTACATTCCTTGAAAATTTGAACCAAATCCATCCCATCATTAATGAGTTAACCTCGATAAACCTATTTCAAAATTTTATATTTCAAGACTGAAACCAATAGTGTGCTTTCGCACACTAAAAACTACAAGACATTGGAAATTTTTCACTATACGTACGTACAAAAAACTACAAAAATGATATTTTTTTACAGAAAAATTGGGAATTTTTATATCACTTGATGAGTAGAAATTTTTTTGCTGCCAAAAAAAAACTAAGCACAAAAAATGAAAATTTCTTTATTACCTACTTGAAAATTTAAAAAAAATACCTATAAGACATCGGAAATATTTTACTAAAAAAAAAAAATATTTATAAGTAACTACAAAACATATTGGAAAAAAATTAACAACAAAAAGGAAATAGGAATTTTTTCGCTATCAAAAACTATAGGTACAAGAAATGGAGATTTTTTATTATTAAAAAAAATTGGAAACATTTTTTACTATAAAAAATTACAAAAATGGGAATTCAAAAGGATCAAAATTTCTGTATTACGTGATTGTAGGAACCTCTATCTACGAGTACTTGAAAAAAATTTTCAGTACCTATTTCACTTTAAAAATAAATTACAAAATTAAAATGCCTATCTGGGAAATGAAAATTAAAAAAAGTTTTCAAAAAAATAGGTACAATGGTAGAAAATTTGAAATTTTTTGATGTTTTCATACAAGTAAAATTATTATTTTTTCAAACGTATGATTTTTTATACTTATTCAAAAAATATTATTTTTATAAAATTGGTCATTTTTTTCAATTACCTAACTACCTAATTGAACAGGGGAAGATTTGTACCAGAAAAGTTAATGATTTTTGGTGTTTTCATCTGTAAAAAGAAAAAAGTTGGGTTTTTCTGTAATTTTAAAAAACCACAATTTTTACAGTTCGTTGAAAAAAAAATCAAAATTTTTTAAAATCAACATTTTTATTTCATTAATTAATTAGTTTCGTTCCAAATAAATTTTAAATTTTTAGTTTCAATAAAATCATCGTTTTAATTGTTTCAGTGTCATCAACGCCTACGCTAGCATCCAGTCCTACAAGTACCTCAGGAAGACATCTTCGTTCGAGAAGGTGCCTATCATTCGTGTCTCCGCCAAGTTCTAAAAGTTTAGCTAAACAAAACCGCAGCGAAACGGGACAGTTGGATTTACGTATTTACTTCAATAATGGACTTTTAACTGTGCACAGTGAGTATCCGAATGCATTTTATAGTAATTTGTACTTAAGGTGCAAAAAAGAATTGTGGAAATGTCAGTTTATTCTTTTAGAAATGTTTTTCGGATTTTTTTCTAAAATTTCCATCGTAAAAAAGTACCCAGGTTATAATTGTTTTTTTTTGGGGGGGGGGAGGTAAAAATCTTCAAAGCATCCCAACTGTTCTAAAATTTCGAAGAAAAAAAATCGAAAAAAATCTCTTGTACCTATTACCGTTCTAAAATTTTCCTTCAAAATTTCGAGAATGCAACCAGTTCAGCTTTATTACTCGCGAAATAAAATGACAAATAAAAAATAATAATTTCGCCGGCGGTAGTCGCGTCTTAAAGACAAACCCAAGCCGGTTTTACTTCCGGCGAATCGCGTAAAATTGAATACCTGCGTTTAACATTTTTAACCGATGAAATTAATTAATTTTATTAATTATCAAATTCGTATATCGACCAAGTACACAAGTCAGTAGGCAATAACTCGTCAAACTTGTCCTTGTTTCCAGACGTCGGCGTCTGATATTAACGAAGTCGATGTGTTTAAATAATACCCACTGTTTTAGCCCAACAAAAGATGAATTTTTTTCAATACCATTACTTCGTTTGACAAAATGAATTACATTCGGTGTGAAAGAAAAAAAATTGTTCGCAGGAGGGACTCGTATATGCGATGTAATTCATCATTGATTTTTTTCGCCCATTTAGCTTAATATTGCGGAGATTTCAAGGTTACAATGGGTATAATATCGAACAAAAGATGTATTTTAATAATGGAGCCAGAAGAAAGTTCTAGATTTCGAGTTGATGCTCTGAGAAAATTCCAAGTTTTTTTTTTTTTTTGAAATTAACATAAAACCTTGTAAAATATACGTCGAATATGGTATTACGATATATTTCATAAAAATTCGCAAATGTTTTTACATTTCCGCGTGTTTTTTTTTTTTTTTTTTCATTACAGAAAGTAAACTAGGTACAGATACCTATCTCTTAAATTTTCTAATTCGTCGTGTTGATATTTTTTTTTTTCAGTTATACGAGCGAAAAATTTACTAAGAAGCTCTGGGGAATTATCTTGCAACGCTTATGTTAAAGTGAGTACATTTATTCTCTGAGGAGTGCAAAAATCGTTTTATTTTTTCCTTCAGAAGCTAGCAGCGTATTAAATTTTAAAATACACCGGAGCTGAAATATTAACGACAAATGTTTTCGCGTAACAGGTCAATTTGGTACCGCAAGGATATGTTAAAACATTCCATCGTACATGCGTTCGGAAAAATTCCTGTAATCCGAAATTCGACCATAAGTTTTCCATGGAGATCATGGAAAATGATTTGAATAAGAGGGTATTAATTTCAGCCTGGCATCGAGATCGTGGCAAACAGTAAGTATTAAATACGAGTCGTATTTTACTATACATCTAAGATGATAAGGAAACCTTGCCACGTACGTACGTAAATTCATTTTATCCGATTGTAAAATTAAAATAGAGACAGATTTGCAGGGGAAAAAAGTGTACGAGTTCTCGCCCTCTGCTTTTTTATTTCCTCGTCGTTATTCGGAGTATTTTTTTATCACCTATTTGATACTACGAGAGTGGCGAAAAAATAGGCTAAAAATGATTTCTTTCGAGATTAAGTACAATAAAGAGGGATATAGCTCGGGTCCAGAGAGCTTGCAGTGGGAATAGCTGTATATTCGAGTATTAGGAAATTGGATCAATGATAGAAAGCGCGCGCAACTCATTTATCGGAGTTCGTCCTGGGATATCTAACTCGCGCTACCCCGTTTGCAACATAAATAGTTGCAACGGAAATTTTTAACGCCAACTAAAATCTCGAAATTTAGCTGCTCATTCGTTTCTATGCCTAATTTTTTTCGATAAATTTTACACGTTTTCGCGAATTTACTTTTACGTTGGTTTCCATTAACTATAGTCTAGTGGGCAGATTAGTTTTTCAAGTGAGTATCGACCAAGATGCATTTATATTTTAGTTTCACCTAATTTATTCTTTTTGTCAAAAAATTTCCAGTCTCGAGTAAATTGCATTTTAGTGTAATTGAAAATTTTGTCGTATTCGTGACGTCGCGTTGCGATTTCTTTCTAATGAATATTTTTTTTTACATTCGATTTCCTATTTTGGTTCGTATTTTTGATAATATGGTTTGAAAAATTGACAGAAATCAAAACTTCGACGAGTCGATGGTTCAAATTTGAATTCTGAACCAGGTCCAATATTTGACCTATATTTTATCGATGCTTTTATTTTTTTCATTTCGTGCTAATTTCCAAACAATCGCCTAGAGAATATTATCGGAGAGTGAAGGCAATTATAAAAATCAAATCATTGTCACGAAATACCTACGTTTCATGCCGGGTGCTCGTTTAATGTTCGCTTTTAATTATCAATCCCTAGGGTTCAATTCACGTTCAAGGTAAATGGCATTTCGAGAGCGGGATTCCTTTTTTGGATTTTTTTTCTTCTCGACACCTCGACGGATGTTTAATTTTTTCTAAAATGTGGCGTGAAAAGGGTTCAGCACGTGGTGTAAAATTAAGTGGAAAAATTGCCAAATGTGATAAAAAAATTTCAAACAATAGGTTATCTATTTTATAATTTAAAAAAAAACAAAAAAAAACAACATAAAATTGCTATTAAAAATATCAAATAATAGTTTTGTCATTTTTACTTAAACGGTCCGTATCTCTTCTCACCGAAGCCTATTTTCACCACTACAAGTTTTGGAAGATGGTAGAGAAAACGTCGTCATGACGTCACGAGGTAATACGTTGCAATTTCTGCATACGTCTCAGTTTGAAGGAACCATAATATGAAAAAAGACTACAATAATAAACTTTTAAATACTGGGTGTCCCACTGTCCCTGTAGTGGACTCGTTTTGTGATATGAGCATAACCAAGTCCTATCAACAAAAAACTATTTGCATACGTGGTGCGTATCTTAGTAAATTGAGGCGACCTTGAAAATGAATTCATTTTTTGTCTCAATTTAAAAAAAAAAAAAAAATTGAGAAAAATCTTAATTTTTTTTTTTTTTTTTTTTTGAATAGGTACTCAAAAATATTCTTAAATTGTTAGAACGAAAATTTCTCAATTTCTTGAAAATAAATACTCTTCGTAGAAGAAATCTGTCAATTTATTTGAAGAAAAAAATGCTCTCAATCTTTTGGTGTGAAAAATTACTAAGACAAGTATATTTTTTTGCAGTTAAATTTCTTAATAATAGGTCTGTTCGAGGTACCACAGAATCTGTGAAATCTGTACAGAATCTGTGAACCTGCACAGAAAATGCGTTCGAGGTAATTTTCTGTAACTGAAATCTGTGCAGTTTCTGTACAGATCCCACAGTACCTCCGGAGGTACTGTAGGTGCTGCAGGTGATGTGATAGACTGATAGTTGATATGAGAGTTATCAAAATTTGGAAAATAATTATCATTATAACTACTGGAACTCTGAAAAATTGTTTAACGGTTGAATTTTTGTTCTCTATTGATGTGGAATGTGAATGTTTACTGATTAAATACTTCTTTTTATTTTAAAAAATAATTTATAATCCGTAAAATGATTGGTGATCATGAAAAACATTTGTTTGGTAGAAATATTGAGTGAGGAAATGAAAATCTTGACTCACGATTGATTTTTCTTTTCAAGTTTTAGTTATTTTCAGTTAAATAAACTAAATAAAGTGAAACTTCATCTACGTTATCATTTTTCACAGAATCTGTACAGAAAACTGTTCGACCTATCTTACAGGTTCTGTACATATTCTGTACAGGTCCAATCTGTACAGAATCTGTGTACTGTAGGATCTGTGGTACCTCGAACAAACCTAATAATAAAAAACAAACTTTTTATAATACCTACGTAAATTTATTCGAAGAAAAAATACAAGTTTTTTTTTTAGAAAAAATGTACCTATCCAAATTTTTTGGAAATAGACCCTACCTATTACATTTTTTTTTCAAATTTCTTTGGGGAAAAAATATCAATTTTTCGGAGAAAGCAATGATCCCAATTTTTTTTGAGATACACGAATATGACGGTGCACAAAAAAGGGACCATTCAACCAAAAACCTAAGACCACCCAGGACCACTTCTATTCGATTTCTAAAGGGGTTTTACATAAAAAAAAACATTGATTTTTTTGGTCGAATGGTCCCTTTTATTGGGCACCGTCACGTATACAAATTGAGCGTGAAAACCCTGTATTACTAAAAAAATTTAAATCTCAACTTTTAAAATGAAAATAATTTCAAATCTTTTACAAAAAAAAATATATATTTTGGTACCTACATATTTGAAGAAAAAAAAATCTCAAATTTTTTACTGAAAAAAATCATTTAATTTATTTGAAGAAAACATCTCAGTTTTTTGCTAAAAAAAATGCTTCTAATTTTCTGGAATAAAAAATTTCTCGTTTTTGGGGAATAATTTTTTTCCAATTTTTCTCAGAACAACCATACCTATTTGAAGAAAAAAAAAATCAGCTAATATCAGTTTCTTTGGAGAGAAGAAACAATCTTAATTTTTTGGAAATTTTATTTTTTCAAATTTTGTTCAAAAAAATATCTAATTTATTTAGAGAAAAAAAAAATGTTTTTATTTTTTCAAGTAGGTAGGCAAAAAATTTCTCCATTTCAAATTTTTTTCAGTTTTTTTTTTATTATTTATTTTTTTTTTATAAAATATAATTTAAATTTTTTAGAGTACCTAAACATTTTCTAAATTTTTTTTTGCAGAGAAAAATCTCAGTTTTTTTGGAGGAAAAAAACGATCTTAATTTTTTGGGAATATCATTTTTTCAAATCTTTTGCTAGAAAAATCACTTAATTTATTTGAAGAAAATAAAATGCTCCCAATTTCCTGGAGTAGAAAATTTCTCTCTTTTTGTGAGTAATTTTTTTTTTAATTTTCGCAGAAAAAATATTTTAGTTTGCCTACTAGGTATGGGCAGGTACTTTTGAAGAAAAAAAAAATCAGTATTTTTGGGGGAAAAAGTAGTCTTGATTTTTTGGAGTTTAATAGGGATTGAAAATTTGTTCAAATCTTTGAGAATAAAATTCAAATTTTTGAGAATGAAAATCGATTTTAATTTTTTGCAGGAATAAATTTCAATTTTTTTGTAGAAAAAAATCTCAGTTAGAAAAAAAAATTCAGTGATGTCAGTAACGAAATTTTTTTTCCGTTACGGTATTCGTTCCGTTACTGTAACTAAAAATCCTGAATTTCGTTATTTGTTACGTTACTTGGAACGAAAATGGTACCGACAGGGCCTTGTAACGTTATTTTTCAAGTAACGTTATTTTTTTCCGTTCCGTTCCGGTTTTTTCGTTACAACGTAATTTTTTCCGAAATAGCCAGAAATCATAAAAAAAATTGCTATCTTCATTTTTCAATGTAAATTAATAACTATCAAGTCCAATAGAATAAAATAAACATCAAGAACTAAGAAGAAAATAATACAAGTTTGGTGGTGTTGCTACCTATTGGACCCCTCCCACCCCTCCAATTTTGGATAATCCAACTCATTCAAATACATTATTGAAAACAGGGGGAGGGTAAGGGGCCCGATTGAAAAAATTTTCAAATAAAAGTTGTACCTTGAAGTACTAGGAATAATTTTGGTGATAACAAAAATTTCAATCGGATCCCTCCCTCCCCACCAATTTTGGATAATCCAACTCCTTCAAATACATTTTTAAAAACAGGGGGGAGGTAAGGGGCCCGATTGAAAAAATTTTCAAACAAAAGTTGTAGCTTGAAGTTGTACAACTACTTTTAGTTATTACAAAAATTTCGATTAGACCCCTTCCTCCCTTCCAATTTTGACTATAAAGTATTATGTAGCACTGGACTTGGTAAAAAATTTTCGAAGTTGCACCCCATGAATGTAAACAAAACAATCAAACTAGACGTTAGTGAACATTTTCTGCGGTTGGCAGTGCAGGCAATGCAAAAAAACTGAAAAAAATAACGAAAAAAAGTAACGGAACGTAACGAAATTTTTTCGTTATTTGTTACGTAACATAAAGACCATTTTATTGTAACGTTATTATTTCGTTACACAATTTCTGTTCAAAAATAAAGTTCCGTTACTGTTCCATTACTTGTAACGAAAAAAATTCCGTTATTTTTCGTTTTTCGTTACCGTTATCGTTACGTTCCGGCATCACTGAAAAAATTTCTGGAAATAATAAAAAATCTTATTTTTTTACACAAAAAATCTTTTAGTTTACCTACTTAAGAAAAAAAATCCTTATTGTTTAGAGCATTTTTTAGAGAAAAAAATCTCATTTTTTTTTTTTTTTTGAAAAAAAAACAATTTTTTGGGCATATGGGAGAAAATCGAACTAGACCCTACTCTTAGTAAATTATAAGTTGCCACTTTTCAGTCCTGTTTAAAATTACAGCAGTTGTAGCAACAAAAAATTGCTGTCAAAAGTATCATCTATTAAAATATCAATTCTTGGGACACCCTGTAGGTATAATAAATTTACTAAGTATAACAAATAAATTAAATTATGATTTTCTAAAAGTACTGGGCAATTTGAAAAATGAGTCGATTTTTTTTATTAGGTATTATAAATGATTGTATAAATTGAAATTTTAAATTTCGAAATAAACACCTTTTAAATTTACGACTATTCGCATCCCTTCTTGCCCAAAAAATTATAATAACACTTGAAACCCCTAAAACTCCTATACCTATTCACTCAAATAAAAGAAGAGAAATAAATAAACGCCATGTAAAAATACCTCCTCAAAGGAATAAATTCTTCAAACGAGGATATAATAAAATAACGTTATTCGTGACAAAAAAAAGTAAAACAAAAAAAAGACGACGAAAAATATGTGTACATAGTACGTCGCGTTATATATCTTTTAAACGAGATAACTGAAGCATTATGAAATTTGCAGCGTTTTATAGTTAAAACGATACGAATACGACACAAAGAGATATGAGAAAAATTCAACGAAGGGGTAACTTGAAAATAAAATATATGTACTGGCACGCTTTGTGTATTATTCACTCGAGTAATCCATCTCAGCTCAGCTCAGGATATCGCAATTATGAAAAATTGTCGTTTTGACCTGTTTCTTTTTCCCTTTAACAAATACTCGCGCTATAGTTTTATACACCTTATTATCTGCGCTCAACGTCGCGTCGTCGTTTTATATCTGTAAAAACGACGAAACACGCGAATAAACGATTCTTTTTTGATGCTCGAGCCTTGAAAGACAACTGATGAAAGGGATTTATCGAGCTTTTTCAGCGATGAATTGTTGATTGAGCAGGGTATGTAATGTACTATGCACGATTATTCTATCTCGTGTGTCTAATAACGAAATTGAAAGTTTCTTCCCCCAATGTATTTAAAATTGAAACATTTTTTTTTTTTTTTGCAAATTCAGCTCATGACGTAGTTTGGGTATTTACTACGTACGTAAATTAACACCAATTGATTGATTGAAACTGTTTTATTTTATTTTTTTTATTTATTTGAACCTTGAATAATTTTATAATGTTGAAAAATTTAGGTACTTACTTCTTTTTTTTTTACAGGAAAAGTGAATTCCTTGGTTGTATGTCATTTGCTGTAAAAACCGTTCTTAAAAAGGTAAGTTGATTATTGTTTGATTTTTATTATGCTCGTAATTCATTCCCAACTTAGAACTTATTACCTATAATGTAATAAAAAATTTAAAAAACGCTACAATTTTATTATTGTTTCGAATTACTCAATACTGCAAAATTAGACTTTCCTACGTTTATATTTTTCATTTCGAAACAACGCGAATTTATTTATGACCTTTACACAAAACGTGTTTCTTATTTTTGAACAATTTGAAAAAAAAAAATCGCGCCAATTTGAAGCCATAATTCTAAATAATTCAATTAATTTTGAAGACTTTGAACCTAATACAAAGGTACGAAGCCATGTCAATGCTTTTTTTAAAGGTATAAGTAACTTACCTGATGCTCGAATGTTTTTCATTCGCGTGCATGTGTCTTTAACCCTGTTAAATCGTGTATTTTTAAAAACTTGATGATTAGATTTTCGTCTGACGTGTTTTTTTATTTTTACAGGAGATTAATGGCAGTTACAAATTATTGTCTCAGAATACAAATAAATCGTATGTTTCGCAATTCCAAGGCCAAGGTGAGTTTATTCGTGATTTTTCGAATCGCTAGTTCAAAAGCTTTAGTAGTTGGTTTATTTTTAATTTTTTTTCTCAAAATTATTGTTGAAATGAAATTTTACTTATTAAAAATCAATTTAAATTTAATTTATGTTAAAATTTAATAATTTTAATTATTATAAAATTGATTATCTTAATATTTTTTTGAAAAAATATACACGTAAATTTTTAATCAAAAATTGAAAAAAAAAAATGCAAAAAAGTGGAAAAATTGTGTAAACAGTTTTTTTTTTTTAAATTTTTGGGTAAAATTTATTTTAATTTTTTATTCAAAATAAATTTTGATTTTGTTAACAATTGGGGTATTTTTCATTTCTAGATTATTTTCAGGGTTGCCAATAAATTTCTGTGTTGATAAGAATGTCATAACTTTCTTTATAAATCGAATATTTTATTGTAGAAATTCGCATAATTGTTCATTTCTGTGAAAAGTAATTATTTTTTCATCAATTTTAATGAATTTATATATCTTTTCAGACATAATGAGTAATCAAACTGTAACAAATTCCGACGAAAAAAATAGTAATGCCGAGATAGATAAGCTTTCAGGTAAAAATATCGTTGTTTAAATTTCGATTAAATTATTATTTATGTACTTACTAAACGCTTATAATTTTTCAGGTAACGATAAACCAAAATCAATGACAGTAACGAAGAAGGAAATGAACAAAGGTAAGCTAAGTCATCACCGAACTACTGCATCAACGTCGCCGGTTTATTAATGATAGCTTTTCTACTCGTAGTCCACGAAGAATGTCTGTTTCTTCAGCATTTAGAATTAGACCCTGCTCCTTCGAACAAGGAAACCGATCCAAAGAAATCTGGCCGTACTCCATTCACAACTACTCATAAATTAAATAGGCATTCGGGTAAAAGTTACGGATTTTCAATCGCTTGGACTCATCCCCCGAGGTATGATTATAAGATTTTCAAAGCTGATAAATCTCGTTTACGTTGCGGATTGATAATTGATTATTTTCATTACAGGATTGAAAGAGTCGAGGCTGATTTACCAGCAGATATAGCAGGTTTGAAACCAGGCGACAATGTAATTTTTGTGAATAAAATAAACGTAGTTACGCTGCCCGAAGAGAAAATTTTAGAAATAATTAAGTACGTTGATGATCTCTTTTTTTCCTTTCAACCATACGATGCAATTATTTGGACAGTTATTAATTTGCGATATTTTTTAGAAGTTGTGGAAACCAGCTGACGCTAGAAATTTATCGTAAATCTCCGGTAGCCAATGGTAATATTAATTTCGCTTCTCAACCCATCGTTCACCAGTTACCGCCCAAAAGGCAATCGTCCAAAACACGTACGTCGGAAATATTATCAAATAAAATGGAAAGCCGATCGACAACTGCGTATTCGACGGCTACCGCTGCTTCCACTGAAACATCCAAAAGACGAATGCAGTTACCACAGATTACTTTCTCATCAGAGGTTGGTTCCGGAGTAATTGTTTGAATTGTACTGACTATCCATTTTTCTACGCTGCGTATTGCATTTATGATTTAATTCGTAAATTATTGTAAATAGTTTGCTTGGTTCCGATATTTTTTGTTTTTTTATGCCGTAAAAAAACACCTTTTGATACCAGTATACTCGTGTTTGCTTGAAACGACAACATATTTTTATGTACTTAGTGTAATTTTTTTCTATTGTAGATTTAGGTCGTCTTCTGAGTAAGCACGTACTTTACGGAGTTTGTTATCGAATATTTTATACATTTTTTGTCATCTTTTTAATTTTATTATTTTTCTTTTTTACTTTTTTAAAAAGTTTCGTGATTTGTTTTTATTTTCATTTATATATTTATCGATTCGATGCGATTGAATTTTTATGTTTTATTATTTTTGTTCGTATTTTATTTATTGTCAGGTTAGCGTTGCTTGTGTATATTGTTGATTTTTAATTATAATTTGTTCGTATTTAGTTGGCATTTTTTTTTTAGTTCGCTAGTGTTTTCGTTTCGCTTTATTTTTATGTAGCTTTTCCTCATTCCAGTTGAGTTCCTAACTTTTATTCTGTTTTATCGGTGTGAAAACTGCAAGTACTGTAACGGTTGAAAGATTGCCAACTTTCAAGTTTGAAGGGGTAAATTATATTTTTATAAAATTGAATGATTATTTGGCGATATGAGATATCTATTGAATGAATTATTAGTCGACATTGAAGAAAATTGTTGTTTTTTTTTTAAATCAGTTGCTGCATCTATCGAAGAAATGCGATAAATTATTAACATCGCGGCCGGCAACTTGGTAGTGTTTGAGGTGCCCGAACTACATCCCAAATTTCAAAAGTGAAATGAGCTACATCCTTTAAAATCTATGTTTTTTTTGGAGTGAAAAGTATATTATTTTAGAGAAAAACATTTTTCAGTTTCTCCGGATTAAAAAAATTACCAATTTTTCGGAGAAACGATTTCTCTGTTTTTTCAAAATGAAAATTTTACAATTTTTTTGTAGAAAAAAAATCATATTTTCGAATGAAAATTTTAAAGTGATTTTGGATAAAAAATCTTGATTGATTTTTTGGTGCAAAAATACTTCGAATTTTTTGGGAAAAAAATCTCAACATTTCGAAATTGAAAAAAAAAAATTGAAGAAAAAATTTCTAATTTTTTTTTTTTGAAGAAAAAATATCTAAAAAAAAAACTCGCAATCAATCAATGCAATCGTTCAATTTTCGGAATGAAAAAATTCCCAAGTTTTTTAGGATGAAAATAAAAAAAAAAACTAAATTAATTTTTTTAAATAAAAAATTTTCCGGTCATTTGGTGTGAAAAATTTAGTATATTTTTTGTAGTAAAACTATACTTTGAATTTTATGAGGGAACAATTTTTCAGAAGAAACAAATTGTCAGAAAAGAAATTTCCATTTTATTTGGAATGAAAATTTACGTATTTCTTTCTATGCAGACATATTTGACAATAATTACACAATTTTGAAGAAAAAAGCAGGCATGTTATTTTGGAGGGGAAAAATTTGAATTTTTTGGAAGAAAAAATAACTACTTCAATTTTTTACAGTTGGATTAGAAAAAATTTTCATTCTTTATACAGTTTTATTAAAAAAAATTCTCATTGTTTTATTTTTTTGAAAAAAAATTAAAATCCTAAAATTTTTTGCAATAAAAAAAATTCTCAGGTTTTTTAAAATTGAAACTTTTTCAGTTTTTTGGTACAAAAAATTTACCCAATTTTTTGAAGTAAAAATGTCTATTTCCAATTTTTGGGAAGAATACATAATCTCTAAATTTTTCAGATAAAAAATTATTCATTTTGGAGAAGAATTTCTCAGTTTTTTTAGACTGAAAAAATTTTGAGAGAAAAAATGCTCATTTTTTCATTTTTTTGAAATAATAAATTTTCAGTTTTATTTTGGTACGTATAAAAAATTTTCTTGTTTTAAAAGAAACCTATTTCTTAGAAAAAAAAGAAATCCTAGGTTTTTTTTTTTAGAAAAAAAAGTAGGTATAGAAATATTTTGCAATTAAAAGTAATTTTTGAAGAAAAATACACAAGTATAAATTTTGGACCAAAAATTCTGAGCTTTCTCGAGAGAAAAAATACTTATCTCAATTTTATGTAGTCAGATTAGAATTTTTTTTTGGAAAAAACTCTTGACTCATTCAATTTTTTGAAACAAAAAAATTTCTGTTTTTTTTTTTTAAATGAAATAATTTTTTCAGGTTTTTGTCATAAAATTTTTATCAAATTTATCTAGAGTACGTAAATTAAACTAGGTATCTACTTCCAGTTTTTGGAGAGAAAAATCTCAAAATTTTTCGGAATAAAAAATCTAGGTTCGTATTTTTTTCATTTTTTTGGAATATTTTTTTTTAGAAAAAAAATCTTATACGTAATTTTTTTTCTTACAACAATATTTTACAAAAATAATTTTTGAAGAAAAAATTATTAGATATTATCAAACTATTTTGGAGAACAGGTTTTATTTTTTTGCGGTCAGATTAAAAAAACTTATCTTATAAAATATCATCTTCAAATTTTTTAGAACAATTTTATTCTCAATAATTTTTGGAGGAAAAAAAAAATTTCTAGTACTAAAAGTCTTTCAGGGAAAAATCGAGTTGCACCTTGAAAAAATTGAAGTTGCCGACCCTGATTACTTGAAATATTTCCCTCGATCCATTAACGTAATCAAAACTGAATCTCTAAAAATATTTCGATTTATATTTGTAATTTATCCAGGAAAAAGTAGAACCAGCGGATAACTCCCGCCAATTTTATGTTTTCCTATTGCTGAAGAAAGAACAACAATACGCTCTAAGTTTACAATTCGGCATAAGCAGATTTTTATTACCGCTGGCCGAAAGAAGAGATGTAATGAGACCAAACGAACATCAAATTTTATTTCAAAACGTCCAAGAGGTATAATTCAATTCGAATACAAACAAATGCTCGAAAGTAAATTCACTTTTATTGAAAATTTTTCGGCTTTTGTAGCTTCTTCGAATCACTGAAGATATATTAGAACGTACGATGCAAGATGAAGGCGAAGCGTATGGTAAATCTATAGGAAAGACGTACATGAAAAAAGTAAGCACGGCTGCGATTTTACGAGCTTTAGGTAGGTAAATTTTGGAAGGGAAAAACTCACTTTATTTTGTGAACAGTTTCCAGCTATAAATGCGGCTTATCGAAAATACTGCTGTGGGTTGAAAAAAGCTGACTGTATTTTGGTAGAAAAAACACGTTGTAATGAATTTATGCGTTTAGTGACTGATCCACCGATACCCAAAAAAAGACCAGATTTAGTTTCATTTATTCATAAACCGTTGCAGGTAATTTTTTTCAAGGACGAAGATTTGATTTTTGATTCTTGATACCAATTTGTTTTTATTCTTATTTTTTTATTTTTAGCATTATCGCGATATTCTAAAATCGCTTCAACTTATTGCGAATTGTAAAGAGTCGAAAGAGATAGATCATCACATATTAACGAAATTAATATCCGAACTGCAGGCTACTTACAGAGATATAACCGTAGAGTCAGGGTTGATGGACTGTAGCACGGAGGGGAGACCAATACTTTCATTACAAGACTTAGAAAGTCGTCTGGTGTTTACTCGATGCAAGGTTTAAATAATTTTTTACGCCATTTCAATTGACACATTTGTTTATGAGAAATTTTTAATATATATATTTTTTTTCATTTCTCTGCTTAGCCATTTACGTTGAATATGCAAGGACGAAAATGGATTTTTGGCGGCGACTTGAGTCGAGTTGAAGGAAAATCAACGAGGTCGTTTTGGACGCTATTGTTTTCGGATATTTTATTGTTTACAAAAATTAACAGAGATCGGGTTGTATTCGTGACTGAAGAACCGTTGCCTTTATCGACTGTAAATGAAACGCAATTTAATATTAAGAAGCGAGGTTTGTTCCAATAATTAACATACTTTTCCTCCACTTGGTACAGAATTTAAATTATGCCAGTAGACAATTAGACATCCTAAAATGAAATTCTATAGAATTTTCTCAATAACAAAATTACAAAATTTTAAACAAGTTTTTTATGTTTTTTTTTTAATTTTCTAATTTTCTTACAATTTTAAAACTTGATCTTCATCTGTAAAATTTTGAAGAACAACTTGTTTTTAATTCATGAAAAATTTTGAATTTTTTCAGAAAAACTTATAAGATACCCAGGTATTTTGTATCTAATTATTTTTGCAGTGTTCTTTTCCAGAGAATTTTTGAATTTATTTTTTTTTCAAAAAAAATGGAACTTTGAAAATAGGTACCTACGTATTTTTGGTATTTTTTGAAGGGATTTAAGAATTTTACTCAATAAAATTTATATGTACAATATTTCCTTACTGCAAAGTTCATTTCAGATTTTTTTAGAGCATTTTTTGTAGGTAATGTTTGAATTTTTTCCTATGAAAATTTCGAAATATTTTCTAATAGCGAATTTATTTCTAAGACAAGTTTTAAAAAGTTTTTTATACCTATCAGATTTTTTTTTTAAATTATAAAAATTCTTCCTCACTGTGAATTTTTCCTCTCCAAGAATTTTTTGTCGGCTCTACAAAAAAAAAAAAAAAAGTATCGATTTTCCCCTGAAATAGAAGTTTTAGGAGTATTTTTTTGATTTTTTTCTGTAGGTAATCTATTTAAAAAGAATTTTTCATTTTTTCATTTTTTCTTTTAAAAAAAAATCGAGAACATTTTTTGTATTTTTTGAAGGGAATGGAATTGAAAATTTTATTCTAAAAATGTTGGATAGGTGAGTACAATATTTTCTTTCGCAAAGTTTTTTCAAAGGTGTTTTTAAATTTTTTTTTGTTAAAAATTTTTTAGATCATTTTTTGTAATTTTTTGAGAGGATTTTTGATTTTTTTTTGTCAATTTTTTTTAAAATATCGGCAAACTTATTTCTTGGTGAAGTATTGAAAAATTTTGATTTTTTTTTTCTTAAAAATTTTAAAAACACTTCATTTTGGCGAATTTCTCTCTCCAAGAAATTTTGTAGGCCCTAATAAGAAAATTTTGAATTTTTTTGAAAGAATTTTATTTTCTATTACGGAATTTTTTTCCAAAAAATCTAATGAGTACTATCTACTCTACCTACTTACTCGTCATTTTTTGAAGAGATTATTTAATTTCTTATTTCATGAAAATTTTAAAAATATTACCATTTAGCAAATTTTGTTTCCAAAAGAATTTTTCAAACAAAAAAAAATCAAAAATGTTTTTGAGAAAATTTTTTGCAAAAATATATTTTAGGTATAGTTTTATGATAGGGTTTTTGAATTTATTTCAGGAAAAGTTTCAACATTCGAGATTACTTAGGTATATTTTTTGAATTACCTTCTGAAGGAATTTTTTTCACCAGAGCAAATTTCCATCAACATATTATAATTATGTAGATGATGAAAGAAATTTTTGAAAAAATTATACATTTTTACATATCTACCCATTTTTCAGGGCATACCTACTTATTTGAGAATATTCGACAAAAATTTTCTTAAGCTATTTTTTAAAAGCTAAATTTTCGAAAGTTTCCTTTTGAATTAAAGAAAAAAAAAAACGGAATTTTAATTTCTTAAATTTTTTTTGCCATTTCATCAACTTTAAGATCATCGAAATCGTTTTTTATAACATTTCAAGCAATGTTTACGAAGTTTTAATAATTAAAAAAATATACATGCTTAGTATAGCAATTCGGTCCTAATAGTAATACTTAGTTGAATTCTGTTATTTCTGCCCACTTCCACCTCGTTCCATGCCAACCTTTCTGCTGGTGTTAATAAATTTGCGGTACTTGAAATTTGAATGAGCTAAAAATGCTAATTGGTTCTACTCCTTCAAACTAAAAGACTGGCAAATATAATTACACTTAAATTAGGATCTAATAAAATAAAACTGTAATCGTTTGTATTTCTTATTTTTTCAGATACCGAATTCAGATTAATAATCGGATCGAACGTACGAGCAAATTGTCTAGCATCGGGAAACAATAGTCCAGCTCAACAAGGTTGCGTACCAATGGTACACTTTCACAGCCCATTGGCTCGACGATCACCTCAAAATAAAGACGTTCGTAGACGAACTCTGGTTTTTCGGGCTCCTTCTCCAGAGTTGAAAGCAGTCTGGCAGAATCTCATACAACGCCAAATGTACCTAGTATTTTACATTTTTTTGAATATTGACAAGATTCATTTCGAATGATTAAAATATCGGTTATTTTTTTCTAGAATCAAAATCAACACCACAGGCCAGGGTATCACACCGGCCAGCAGTCCGATGGAATCCCCAAACCAGTACACGACCGCCGAATCAGTGGGTACTGCGGATACCACCTCGACAATTTATAAACGCCAGGTACATAATTCTAATTCACCTTCCTGAGATACGATTTTACTAAATAGCAATAATAAGTGTTGCAGTCCGACTAGATTATGAATGATTTTTTTTGTATATTTTTTTCTTACCTATACTATTGTGTCTGTCTTACATATAGCCTCAGAGCCCTCCATTTTTATGTATATTTAATTAATCGAGCATGATAAACGAATGAAGGTCAATTATGTACGTACGTTTAGTATTTTGAACGTTATATTTATTTATTATTATTTTTTGATGGTTGTTTGGTTGAAGTAGAAATCAAGTGTGTGGTTATTTTGAATCTGCATATTTTTTCGATTACAGTACGATATATAAGAAGAGAATTATAATCATACCCCTCCCACTTATGGTCCTAATTTCAAATTTTTTTTTATCATGAAGTATATTGATTCAATTGATCGAATACTTTTCGCAGCACCATTAATTAAAACGAGTTACCGAAAGCATTCCTTTTATTCCTCTTATTTTAGTTATAGGTATAATATGACTATTTCATACAGTTATCATACGTTATAGGCTATTATCAAAATTTTGTATATAAAATTTAAACCCCTCCCTTTCTAGTAGTTACCTTATCTATCTATTTTAAACAACATACATCATCAGTATTCAGTATTTATCCTTCTAATCATATCATTTTATTGGAATTATTTGTTTTTATTTTGGCCGTTATTGGTTGTCAAACTACGAGTACTTTATACATGTGATGCGTTTAGCGATTAGGGCCCTTGTGGTAAAATCGATTATTTTTTTTTTATTGTCGATATCGACTCACATTTTCACGAGGAATCGAATGGCGCAAACAGATTTCACCTAACTTCATTAGTCTTTTCTCTACGTCTACCGAAAGTTCAGTAATAGCCAAAGTCATGTTTTGAGAAAAACGCAAAAAAAGATTCTTACAAAATAATGATGACACTCGCTCATTTATTAATTTTTTAAAGTGATTTTCGAAAAATCTGTTCGACAACGTCTTTGCAGCGACGAGAACACAAAAATTCACTGGAGTACCTCAATTGCATATTCTAGCCTGGCTGTTGTACCCATTCACCACAAGGTCCCTTTTTTAAATCTTCGCCATCAATTTCACGAATAAACGGTTTTGGCCAAAACAATTTTTTCAGATGATGCAGAAGAGTTCGATCTACTAAAATATCGAAAAAAATGATTATCGATTATTTCGATTACAATTCGATGTTTTTGCTCTCCTGAAAACATCGAATTCGCACCACAAGGGCCCTTATCGCAAAACGCATCACACATTTTTTTAAACGATGAAAATGAAATAATCAAAGAATAAAAATAAATTATTTAGGTACTTGATCCCTATCCACAGAAAATTCAGTCATAATTCGATTTTTTTTCTAATCACCTCTAACTATAAGTACATAATTAATAGCTCAGTAAAATTGAACCAAAAAATGGAACCAAGTGCATTTTAGGTTACTTTAAGTTTTTTCATCATAAATATGTTCCTTTATTTGGTGTCCTGATTGACCAAAAAAAAAATCAATTTTTTCGAAAATCAATTTAATAAACAACTTTTACAAAATTAGAGTTAAAAAAAATTAAAATTGAAAAAATTTTATTTGAGAAATTTATTGTACTCGTATGTACCTATACTAAACAAAATTTTGAAAAATAAAAAAAAAAAAAAAAAATAGTAAAAACAGGAATTTTTTTTAAAAAGGTAGGTATTACGCTAAAAAAGAGAGAAAATTTTTTTTCTGTTATTTTAAATTTTTACTCCTGTTTTTAGGGGAGGGGTGGCATAAAAAATTACGTTTAACAAGTTTTTTGAAAAAATAAATTAAAAATCAACTAGAATGAAAAAAAAAAGTTATTTGGATCAAAGTGGTCTTAACATACTTTCATCGCTATAATGTACTTTTGAGGAAAAATATCCATGTTAGAACCACTCTTATCCAATTTTTTTTTCATACTTATTTTCAATTTAAAGTAAAATGAAAAAAAAAAAAAAAAAAAATGGTGTTTTTGGGTAAAAGCTAGTAAGTATACCTATGTAGTGACAATTTTGTTGAAAATTTTTGGAAAAATCCAATTTTTTGATTTTTTTTTTTTTTAGTTTTCTCATTAAAAATTTTTAAGGAGTTTATTTCACACCAAAAAAATCATTTTTAGAGGCCCAGCCATTGACATTTCAAAAAATAAAATATATATAAACCGCGTTTTTTGCGACATCTGTTCACTTTTTGGAAAAAATGTATAGAACATTTTTTGTTGCAAATTTCATTTGCTTTAATTTTAATCTCAACTATTTTTCGGTTTGAACGCATATTTGAGGAGTTATAAGCGGAAAACAACGAGAGGGTAACTTTGGGACTATTTCTGGAGAGTTTCACAAGGGGTGAGATTCAGGGATTTTTTTGGGAGATAATCAGGATACCGAAAGGAACATTTTAGTATCAAAAAATTTTAAGCAACCCAAAATAGAATTTCATTCATTCATTTCACTGGACTATGCACTTACCAGATAATTTCATATGTATACGGATTTCTTTTTTACCGAATAAGTGAATACCTACTAAATAAATTAATATTAGGTAGGTAAATTAATTCTACAATGCAATCAAATGGAATGAATTTTTTTTTACTATGATACAAATTTACCATACAGCATTATAAGTTCTAGCACGTGCTAAATTTTGGAAAATGATCTCATAATACCTACAATGTAAATAATGCACAACTCATGAGCGTGATCGGTTATTATAGTTGCATAACCGTAAGTATTATTTATATTATTATGAATCATTTGCGAAAATGCTACTTTTGTTAATGTGAATGAAAGCTTTAATTATCACCTTTTATACTCTTATTCCAAAAACAACCTTTTTAGTAGCATTATTTTTTTGACCACAAAAAATTTCCAATTCACGTGCATTAATAAAAAAAACCTTCACTTGTCACACCGAATCAAGTTCTAAGTAGGTCCTATTAGATAGTTACCTAACTGGAGTTTCCACGTAGATGTGTTACATATCGATTTTCAAAATGACATTTCAACGCACCATAAGCTTTTTATTTCTAAAAAAATCTACGCGTCTCTTAATTTACTTTATACTAATTTAATATCATTCCAATGGGTAATATCAACCTTTTTTTTAGGAAATCATTTAATTCTTTAGAGATTCTTAGGCTCAAATTCTGTGATTACCAGTCGCTGTTTTCTTGTACAATAATACTTAATAATATTGTGTAATTTATTTGTTTTATTGATTATTATGATCATTTTATCAATCGTTATTTTTCTTGAATAAAATATCGTCTTTTGAATAAATTGTTGATTTTTTGTTAGTTTTAATTGCGATTTAGTTAGTATATCATGAAAAATTTAGTTTTAAATAAGTGAACTAGAGATAGTTTTCCGAGAAAAAAAAAATGAAAAAGATAGATTGGAAAAGCTATTTCCATTCGATATAATTGGTATTAGCGTGCTTTCATGTTCGAATAGTGGCTACAGATTACAGAATGCATGTTTAATTACAATTAGCTTTTTAAGCGATGGTTGGAATGGATGGAATTTGTTGAAAAAACATCTCCACAAGAATATGTTCAAATATCTAAATTAGACTAGTATGGGTATTAAATGATGGGTTTTCTTGAAAATTCCACACTTCCTTAAGAAATCTGTACGTAATTTAAAAATGATTTAATAAAAACAATGCCGCACTAATAATATAATTATGAGATTTGTTAAAGGAAAACAAACACATCTCGTGCCTTCTTGATCAAACGTGGAAGCATGCCAGTTTTGTAATTCAAAAAGGTATGGCGTACACGTAAACATCATTCTACAAAATTGTACACTCTGCTTCAATAATTCTTTTTTAAATCAAAACATTTATTGTTTCTTTCGAATTTATAGAATAGCATGTTTTTTTCTTAGTTGGTTTTATAGTCTTTTATTTCTTTCTTTTATTTTGGTGTGTTTGTTTTCCATTCTAGTTTAGAATATACTTTTTACTTTTTTGTTTCAATTTATTTTTTAAACAGAGTGTACAATCGTTCTTATACTTAATAAGTACCAAGTTTAATTTAATTATGAATTATCGAGATATTTATTTAAATATTTTGTAATTTTTGTTTCCAGTGCGATGGTCCTATAAACGATTTCATCGAAAACAAATGCAAACAAATTGGTAAATCTACCGAGAAAGGTAGAGCTTACCATTTGGTTCAGTGGATGAAAGGCGAATTCGATAAAGACTGCAATAATTCTCAGACATGGTCAGAACCTGATATTGAAACTTGGTCCGAAGAAATGCTGAAAGAAAAAACCGAAAAACTCGATATTAATTTAAACTACGATGATAATTTGAGCGCTGTTACTGAAATTAATCTGGCTGACGAAGAATCGAGATCTGTAAGCATTGAACTTAGTCCTGCTGTAAGTTTTATGTTCTAAACGACATCACTGACAGCTTAGCGGTTGGCAGAGTTACAACCATTCCGAAAATGCAAAAATTCAATACACACCACCTATTAAAATTTCTCTTTTTTAGAAGAGGAAAAAAATTAGTATACCTATTTTTTATTTAATTTTTGCAAAAAAATTCTCAATTCTTTTGAACAAAGAAATATCTAAATTTACTCGGAAAAAATCTCAATTTTTTGGATAGTACCTGACAAAATAAATTTTAAAAATCTTAATTATTTGAAAAAACTGAAAAAAGTCTACAGATGTTTTGGAAAAGAAAATTTTTCAATTTTTTGGGAGTGGGGACAGTTATAAATTTTTTTGAGAAAAAAATTAACTTTCTTGAAATAAAATAAAAAAAACACAAAGTTATTTTGAGTCAAAATCGATAGCAAAAAATATTTCAAATAGGTAATTTAAAGAAGAAAATTTCTCAATTTTTTCGGAATGAAAAATTTCTTCAAATCTCTTTCTTTTTAGAGATTTTCTAATATTATTTTAACAAAAAAATTGTTTTCTTTTTTTCAGAAAGATCTCTTTCTTTTAGAGAAAAAATCATATGAAATATTTCTCAATTTTTTTTATGAAAAAAATATTACCAAGAATTTGAAGAAGAAAATTTCCTACTTATTTTTCTCAAAATCAAGTTTTTCAATTTAAAAAAAAAAAAGTCTACTCAATCATTATTTTGTACAAAATTCTCAAATTTTTGAAATTAAAAAAAATCAGTTAAAAGTACATATTATATCTATGTATTAAGGTGGTTCTTCACGTCTTGCGTTTTTTAAATGTAGTATACCCAGTGCCGGAAGGGGCAATTAGTTGAGGGATCAAAATCTTTGACAATAAAATTTTGGGCATAAAAAATGAAAATTGAAAGAAACGGCTCTGTAGGGGTCTCAAGGGTGCATTCATGTACAACATATCCAAAATTCATCGAATTCCATCAAAAATAGCCTGAGAAAAATTCATAAAACGATGACGAGTTTTCAACTTTCCACCTTCAACTAAAATGACGAATTCTCTTAATTTAAATGCAATTCAGAGCTTTTAGCTATTTTATTCGATGAACTAGACCCAATACTTTCGTATTACTTCATTTTTTTATTCCCAAACGTATTAAATTGTTAAAAACAAGCAAAATTAGATAACTCAACTAATTTCCCCTTCCGGCA
The DNA here is from genome assembly GCA_959613365.1 of Balanococcus diminutus. Classification (NCBI taxonomy): domain Eukaryota; kingdom Metazoa; phylum Arthropoda; class Insecta; order Hemiptera; family Pseudococcidae; genus Balanococcus; species Balanococcus diminutus. The sequence goes on along the minus strand of OY390715.1, from coordinate 46,666,742 downwards.
CTGGGTACACTACATTTAAAAAACGCAAGACGCAAAGAACCACCTTAAAAAAAATAATAAATAAAAAATTTTCAAATTACTTTAGAGAAAACATTTATACATAATATGAATTTTCATGCAGAAAAAAATCTAATTTTTTTTGAAACAGCGAAGAAGATCCCAGTTTTTTGAGTAAATAAAACCTTTTAATTTTTTCTGAGAAAATCCTCTATTTTTGTTGTGGGAGGAGGTAAAAATATTTCTATTTTTAGAAAAAATGAGAATTTCTCAATTTTTTGGGAGCAGATAATTTTTTTTTTAATTTTGGAGAAAACCCTGTTTACAAAAAAATTAATTCGAAAAAAACAAATTTTCTTCAAGGAAAAATATCGTGGTGTCATTGGAGTTGAAAATTTCTTATTTTTTGAGGAAAAAATTAATTTTTTCAATTTTTCAAATTTTTTGACGAATTTTTTTCTAGAAGTAAGATTTATTTTACATAAAAATTGCAATTTTATTGAGTGAAAATATTTCCCAATTGATTTGATAAAAAACAAATTTCAAAACTCGAGCTACACCCAAGAAAATTCCAAGTTACCAGCTCTGCTAATCGAGGTCCAATTTTAATTCAAAAAGTTGTAATAATATTTAATTTTTAAATTTTGAATAGAAATGTCTTTCAACAAACGATCAGCTGTCATTGTGTCAAAAATGTCACGAAACATGCCTACCCCTAAGTCCGAAGAGTGGAAGAGAAGAAAGAAACTCGTTGAAAATAGACGCTTTCCTCGACGCTCAAAATAAATGGGGAAATTTACCTGTAACTACTCTTCTGAGTCCAACCGAGCCATTCAATCCTATTCCAAATATTGCCATTACACCTCCAGATACACCCCATGCTCAATTTTTACACGTGACAAATTATATTTTCAATCTCGATTACGTGAGTTTATAAGTGGCTAAATATTTTACTCGATAAGTATTTTTTTATCGATTTCTAATTCATCTCTTTTTTCAGGATAATAAAGAAAATGCTGATAATAATAATTTGGTAAAAAGTGACGACGACGACAATGATGATTCAAATTCCGAAGATACCTTACCTTATAAAAGTTTGCAAAGCAGATCCTCTGGTTCATTGAAACGTTACGTGTCGTTTACAAATTTAAATACTTTAGCCGACGAAGAAGATTCGGATAAAGAATGCAAAGAAGCAGTCGATGATTGTGGTACAGACAGTAATGCCAACGAAAATGCAGAAAATGCGGTGGAAAGTCCGCCTGCAATGAGTTGGGCTAACAGAGCGACTACATTTGTTGCTCAAAAGATTGCAGCGTTTGAAAAAATAGGCGAAAATATGAATTCTTCGGTTTTTTTAGAAAGGTAAAAATGTGAGGTTTTTGGCATCAGATTTTTTCATCGTTTGAATTTACGTACTTTCGTTTTTATTTTTAGTTTGAAATATTTACGTCCATCTCGAGATTACGAATTAACTTCGACTAGTCAAACATTGGCATTTGAAGAAGACTGTGAAAATTCTGGAGGCACTTCGGGTGATGAATTTTGGGGTACTCCGAACAGTGGCGGTGCTTCAGTTGCTTCTAATGAGGTAAATATTATTGATGATCATTTTTTTAGGTGTCATTTTATGATTTTACTAATTATGAAATATTCCCTCAGGGCGCAGCTCTATCACCATCTTCTTCTCACGACGACGAAGACGATGATAGCGAAAAACAAATTATCGAAGAAATGCTAATGAATCGAACGACTGCGATGTTAGCTCAACAGCATAATATGACTCCTAGTAGAATGATGTCGAATAAAGCCAGGCTAGAAACGTTACCAGAAGACGAAGAAGAAAATATAACCAAATCGTCATCGATGTCAACAATTTCTTCTCAAGCCACATCAATTACTGCGAGTGAATGCACGATGAGTTGTCCTGTTACCACGCAGGTAAAAATTGATTCGAACAAGCTTTTCTTTACGAGTGGATCACCGCAGTACTGTTTTTTGGTGCCATCGAAAATTTACCAAGTGCAATATACACTGCATAGATACTTGATTTTCAAAATTGGAGGAGAGGGAGGGGTTCAATCGCAATTTTTATAATAACCAAAATTATTTCTAAGACTTCAAGCTACAACTTTTGTTTGAAAATTTTTTCAATTGGACCCCTACCTCCACCAGTTTTTAATAATATACGTAAATACGTATCTACATATAGTACCTCTACATATATTATAGTGATCTAAGTCATATTATGCAAAATTGGAGGGGAGGGGAGGTTTAATCAAAAATTTTATAAGTACAAAAATTATTTCTAGAACCTCAATCTACAACTTTTGTTTGAAAAAATTTTCAATTAGACCCTTTCCCCAATTTTGAAAAAGTATCTACCCGATGTTATGTGAAATCGGAGCAGAGGAAGGGATTCAATCGAAATTTTCATAATAACCAAAATTATTTTTAGTACCTTAATGTACAGCTTTTATCTAAAAAAAAATTCAATTGGTCTCTTCCTCCCTCACTCCTCTAATTTTTAATTAGTATCTTCAGTGTGTTATGCGAGATGGTAGTGGAGGGAGGGGCCCCATCAAAAAATTTTCATACAAAAGTTGTAGCTTGAAGTCTTGAGAATAATTTTGGTCATAACAAAAATTTTGATTGGAACCCTCCCTCCTCTCCAATTTTGAATATCAAGTATCTATGATGCCAAAAAAACAGTACAGCGAAGATCCACTCGTCTTTTCTTTTACCTATCGATTAAAAAAAAATAATTATACCCTTTCTTTAGTCCGAAGATAAAATCAATGCGTTAAATAATTCGTATACGTCGCACATCGGGCAATCCAGCACCGTATTCAGTGAGCTTACTATGAAAAGCAGTCGATCGATGGAAGAGTCAAACAATAACGAGTAGGTTGTCAATTTTTCAAGTTGCGATTTTTCGCATTCCTTCACATTTTGCATTTTTACCAGCATTTCTCCGTTATAGAGTGGAAACAAAAATTCAAGTCAAAAACACCCAAATTAAAAAATCAAAATTAGTTAGATTTTTTAGCAGAGTTGCGCCCAACGAGGTAGGTGAAATTGATCAGAAACCTATTGCATGCTATTTTTTTCAAATTCTTTTCTATTTGAAACCGTATTTAATTCTGTGTGGCTGTTTGCAAAGATTATATAATTTCATTTTCAAATTATAGGAAGATAAAAATGAGAATAAGTTTTGGAGAAAATTACGAAGAAGACAAACAAACTAACTGTGATAAATTCAAGGTACCTACCTAATTGATTAATCAAATGTCTGAAATGATAGAGAATTTTGTGTTTTTGCTATAGTTACTATAATGTGTTTCACAGCAAACAAAACAAAAATAAGACTGAAAATATTGTACTGTATCTAAATAAAAGCAATACGTTTTCCTCAAGCAATTGAATTGATATACTCATCGATATATGAATGAATAAAATCTTAGGTAATTTACTCGTATACTCGAATTAATAATAATTGTGTATTTTCAATTTTTCAATTGCAATTCCTTGTTTTCTTCAGCTTCAAGTTCGAGTCATATTAAAATAAAATAATTTTTTGACCAGTCTTCTGAATTTTCCTAAATGAATATGCTATTTACTTTCATGTTTTTCTCATGTTCCTGTATATTTGAATTAACTACATTTTTTAAAAAATGATTAAAAACAAGTTTATTTTTTGACCACGTTGTCTCGAAGAATTGATGATTTATAATTAATTAATGATAATTAAGTTTTATTTATTATTAAATTGCGTTTTAGTTAGGTAAATTAACCTCAATTTGTTGTATTTAATTTTTTTACATTCTTCTTAATATTTTTTTTGTTGAATATTAAAAAGCATAAAAATAAAACTTGATGAGGTTGATTATTTTTTCGAGTTACATTAAGGTGGAGAAAATCTCATTTTCGAATGCTAATGAAGTAATAAGCTACAAGGATGAGAGGTAACTACTTCCACAAGCAGTAATCGCAGTAAATGAAAAAATTGAAAAGATGTTCTTTTTTACTCATTTTTGTAATGGAAAATGGCCATTTGTATTTTTTTTTTAGAAGTAAATTTCTACCAAGTAAAAACAACTTATATACATAATTGATTTTTTCAGAACAATTTTTCACTTTCTTTTAAACAAATCTTGATTATTTTTTTTAGAAAAGGTGTACATAATATTTCTCATTTTGTTAAAAACCGGTACCGACAGGTTGAAATTTGGTTTAAATTAAAATTTAAGCAAAAAATATTGAGAAAGTTGTAATATTTTGAAAAAAATCATATGAAAAATTGGAAAATAAATATAAAAAAAAATTAGATGAAAATTATTAGAAATTCCAGACGAAAAATTTTGACGTAAATTATTAGGGTTCAAATTAAACAAGAGAAAAGAATTGAAATTTCATGCGAATATTTCCATGTTGAATGTGAAAATAATTTTCTACTTATTGAGAAATTTTTTCAATCTTAAAAAACATTGAAAAATTCAAGTTTACTCCAAAATAATATTGAGAAAATTTTTATTCTGAAAAAAAATTAGAGATTTCTTTGTATCAAAAAATTGAGAATTTTTTTATCTACAAAACAATTGAGATTTTTTCCATGTATTTTTTTTTCTCAAAAGAATGGAAAAAATTGAGATTTTTAATAAAAATTTTTTACCAACAAAAAAATTTTAATTTCTTCTGCCGAAAAAATGTAGGTATTCAATTTTCTAACTTAAAAAAAACGGAATTTTCCTTTAATTCTAAACAATGAAGAAATTTCTCATTTCGAAAGAATACTTATCTAATTATAGATAATTTTTATCCCAGGAAATTGAAAGTTCAGAAATTTTCTATCTATTTTGAAAATACTTCAATTCAAAAAATTTGAACTTTTTAGAAATTCCAAATGAATTTTATCAACAATTTACTTGGAAACAAACAATGAATTAGAAAAATTTGGAAAAAGTGAAAAGTAAAAAAAAAAATGAAAAATTTAAATACGAATGAAGTACCTACTACCTAAGAAATTAATTAACAATCTACTCGTATTATAAAAAATTTTTAATTATAAAATTTAAGTAAAATCAACGAAAATTTTGAATAGCAGCTACCTTCAATAAAATTAAGAGTAAAATAAATGAATTTTTTTTTTATTCTCTTTCGTATTTTATTCGTCATTCGTAATTACTACTTGTGAAAATAGTAAATTCTAAACTGGTTCAAAAACCAAATTTTGGTTCAATTTGAGCAATTTTTGGACTTTTTTACCATTACCCAATAAATAATTATCCACTTCTGCATTTCATTACTTATTTTTAATTTTTTCTCCAAGTAATTAGAGAAAAAATAAGTGAGTGAAGAAAGGTTTTTGTTTCTTCCCCTGAAACATGTTAGCATAGGCAAATTCTTTGACATGAAACTCGACGTGATATGCTCACGGTTTGAGATTTTCACTTTGAACACTTGGAGCGCTGTCGTTCATTCATTTCTCTGTTTACTTTTTTTTATCAGTTTGTTCAAACTTCAAAAAATCTCAAAAATTATTCAAAAATCATTCGAATTTGGATTCAAATCAAAATTTTGAGAACTTCTCAACATTTGATTGAGAAATAATAATAAAAGCATTCAAATTTGTAAGAAGAAAGTGTTTGAATTAATAAGTTACGTAATCCTCAAATTTTCACTATTTAAGCAGTATTCAAACAAGTTCAATGATTTTTCCAAAACTCGTCTCAGTTATCTCTCACTCGAGTGATGAATATGCCTGCTGAGTAATTATCGTCGTTTTATTCTGATTTTTGGATTTTGCGATTCAACGAGTAAGTCATTTTTAAAAATTACCCACATTAACTTTGAGCTGTATCACCAACTGATATGATGTCATTTTTGTACTTTCGAAGGTGTTCAATATCATTCGCAATGGATCGTTTCGAATATTCCACCTCCAGTTTGATGCCCAACGAGTCTTACATGCTGAGAGCATACAATATTCAACTTTACGATGGTGACAGTAAAACATCGTACGACAAAGGCGAAGTAATTTTAACAAGCCACCGCTTATTGTGGTGTTTACCGGGTGATAGTCAAAATTTATCATTAAATTTGAAATATGTTATTTCCTTTAAAGAAGAAAAACAATCAAGTTTTATATTTTCCCGAAGTAGGAAGCTAATCTTGTATTTATCCGAACGCGATATCAACAGTTTGCCTGGGCCTGTACCCTCAGCGTCATCAAACTTCGTTAAACTTTCATTCAAAGACAAACTAGACATGGAATTCGTGTCAGCTTTAAATCAAGTATTGGAACAAAAGCGATGGGAGATTGCGGATAAAACACAGCGTGAAAACACCCAAGGAGAAAGACCACGTCCTACGATCAAACCACGAAGCGGTATCGTCGGAATAGAACGTGGATTGATTGAAAAACAGAAGGCCGAAAATGAAAGTATTTCTGTTGCTTTTCAAGATTTGAACAAACTAATGATTATGGCCAAAGAAATGGTAGATTTATCTAAAAACATTTCAACCAAATTGAAGGATAAATACGGCGATATTACCAACGACGAAATAATCAAATTCAAATCCTATCTTCTCAGTCTCGGTGTCGACGATCCTGTTACCAAAGACGCTTTTCAAAGTGATATGGAATTTTTTGAGAAACTTGGCCATGAAATATGCCATATTATCGAGAAGCCTTTGATGGAAGTCGGTGGCATTATGGCATTAGCTGATGTCTTTTGTAGAGTAAATCGAGCCAGAGGTTTAGAATTATTATCTCCGGAAGATTTTCTATCCGGCTGTAAAATGTTGACCAAGTTGAATTCGTCAGTTATTTTGAGAGAATTCGATAGCGGTGTCAAAGTACTCCAATTGGCCAATCATTCCGATGATACTGTAGTTAAAGAAACTTACGAATTGTTGAAAAATAGCATATTTTTATCGCCGGAAGATTTAGCGAAATTGTTGGGCATTTCTGTGATTCTCGCTAAAGAAAGATTAATTACGACCGAAAAATTCGGAAAAGCGTGTCGTGATGAAAGTATAGAAGGATTGAAATTCTATTTGAATAAATTCCTAGAAGAAGACTAGATCATTTTCATTAACCTAGTTTTGTATGTTGGATCTGTTTTATTCGTGTTTAATCTACGAGTAGATCGTTGTTACCAATTTTATATATGTATTACTTTTTTAAAACACTTTTGTTAAGTTCCTATGATGAGCCCATCGAATGGTGTTTTTAATTAGGCCTAACAAACAATCTATGTAAATTATGCGGACATATTTATACGAGTAAATGTAATATTATACGGATAAAATATTATCAATGTATAAAAAATTTTATAAACACGCTCTGGTTATATAAATCGTGAAAACCAATCGAGTATAATTTATTTTGTTTGGTTTCCTTGAAAATTATTACCATGAAAGTATGCCTTCAACATACAATACGTTATAAATCAGATTACTAAACACAAACAAGGTATTAAGTTTCCTGTAGGGAAAAATTGTACTGTTCTTGATCAGTTCTATCTTCATTCCAACGTTGGTCGTGGCTATGGACGATATTGAAAAATTGTACACACCGAGTCAATGGTGTTCATATCGTTGTAAACCTGAGAAAGTAGTTGAGGAACACATAAAAGCAGTGACAGAAGGTACGTTTGTCAAATTAAAATTAATTCCTAGACGTATTATTTTTTTTATTTGATTTTTTTTAAAGAAAGTCTTAAGGTGACGACAGAAATTCCATTCGTTGAAAATCTCCGGTATGGAAATAAGCCCAAACAATGTCTAGATTTATTTGAGCCTATTGACGTATCAGATGGTTTGTTTAATACTTTTATTTAAAAAAAAAATTAAATACTCAACGATAATTTAGGTAGATTAATTTTGAATTTTTCAACTCGCCAAGGTACTTCTACTTTTATTTACATTCATGGAGGATATTGGCAAGAATTGAGTAAAGAAATTTCGAGGTACTGCGTGAAACCATTAATTCAATCAAATATTAGAGTGATTATTCCAGGATACGATTTAGTCCCTGAAGGTAAAGGAAAAAAATACGATTATTTCATAGTTTGAGAATTCAAGCTTCATTACCTATTACTTAAAATTCCAAAAAATACCTACTTGCACTCTACTTAATTTTTTTAGTAACATTAGAAACGATTATGAATGAAATTAAAGATCTAGGCGAATTCATCACTAAACTGGCAGAAGAACGACATTGGAAGTGAGTAAAAGTTGATACTCAAATTGATGAAACGTTCAACTGAACTCGATTACCTACTTCAGTTGAAAACTAAATACATACTTTAATTTTTGTCCAAATAAAGAAATATTTGGTACGGAGGTCATTCAGCTGGAGCTCATTTGGCTGCTTCTCTTCTTTGCTGCGAGACATCATCGCATCTAAACATTACTGGGTTGATATTGATTAGTGGAATTTACAATTTAGAACCAATAATCCAAACTTCAATTAATAAAGCACTAAAAATTACAAGGTAAGTTGAGATATTTTCTTCGAAAAAATACACCTTAGATTCAAAGAACTTCGGTTTTAAATAAATTTTCAGCGAAAATTACCAGTCTTTCAGTCCATTATTTCAATTACCCGAAGTTATAAATCAAAATTTACACGTATTAATAACCGTCGCTGAACACGATTCTCCAGCTTTCCATGCTCAATCCAAAACCTTCAAGCAGGTACTCATATTACAATTAACGAAGCAGATGTTTTCTTTGCGTGGATTAATCTTTGTATTTTGATTGCAGAAAACAGAAACTTTGAATTCAAACGTGATGTTGAAAATAATCGAAGATACGGATCATTTCACGATAGTAGAAAATTTGAAAAACCACGACTTCGCTTTAACCAAGCTGATAATAAACACCATTTCACGAAATACTCTGAAGGAATAAAAATATCTTTTTCTAAAAACATTTAACGCAGCATATTTGAATAAAAAATGACACAATGAATAACGACTAAGAAAAAATTTAATAATAAAGTGTTTTAAAATACCTACATTCGAATGAATTATATATGTACGTTATTAGCAGTAAAAGGAAACTCCCATCGATGCCTCGCCTGTAACTCTAAAACACGTTTCGTAGGTAATTCTGGACATTTTTGGAAGTTTTCAGTCGCTTCGAAACTTTCTTTACTAGGTTCGAGACTTTTACTAATTCTGAATTCTCCATTTTCGTACAAACGACATCTCGGAAGATCGTCAGCTTCTGGATATCCATCGGGAAATGTTATCGGTATAATTTCGATGAGGTGTTTAATCTGCCATAGCTTCTGGTTCGTTGTTTCATCGTTCATAACAATTGCAATATTTGAAGACTGAAACAACAATCGGAATCAGTATAGGGTCTATAGGATATACTATTTTAAGGTAGAATTAAATCACACGTGTATTAGCTTACTTCTCTATCAATTTGGAAATATTTTAGAAGTTTCTTCTCCCAGTATGGGATACCATAGAAACCTTTCCCTTTACGAAGCCGAATCATAAATAATTCACTAGGTTGCCACTCTGGATCTACTTCATTTGGAGAGCTGAAAAAGTAAAATATCGTCCGGTTATATGGATGTTTTCTGAAACTAAACTATCATGACATAATGAACGTCGCATTACTTGGGATAATACGTAAAACCATAATATTCTACTCCATTTTTGAATCGATGACGAAATCCAGGCCATTTCTTATGAGGCGGAAATCTCTTCGCAAAGACCCTCGAAGCGCCGGTACGAACAATTACATTGTTATAATCGGCACGAACACTTCCCAAAGCTCCTCGAATTAAAGCAGACACGGGTGATATTTTCGAACCAAGAATATTCATTTTAGTGGAAGATCAAATAGAAATAGTTACAGGAACTAGAATTTTTTTTCTTCACCAAAATAACTCACACATTGACGAAAAAAAATACATCGAAGTGATTACATTATCAGCAAAAGTAAAAAAAAGGTCAACAACGACTTCTAATACGTCATCATATATTTAACCATATTTAACCAATCACTGCTTCGAAACAGCTCCTATCCTACTCTGATTGGCTAAACGACGCACCTGCTCTACTTGCGCGATTGGTCTGCGATTTTTTTTCATTTTTTTCATTTTTAAAAAAATTATTTAATTTAAATTTTCAACTCCTTTAAAATTTTTAAAATACATTTTTAACGTCTTGAAGGAATTTGAGTGATTAAATTTTTGATTGAATTATTAGAAATTGAAATTTGGGAGAAAACTGAGACTTGAGAGTGTGACTTCTGAGTCTCTGCTGTGAGTTCTGAGATAACAAACAACAACTCCACTTAAAAAAATAAAAATTCAAAAATTTAGTCAAACTTAAATTCCTTCAATAGGTTAGGTTGGAAATGTCTTCCAAAAATTTCAAGATTCCTTATCAAAAAAATGATAGAAAGATTTCATGTCGTGCCATGAAAAAGGAAAAAGTGTTCTGGAGATTTTAAAAAAGGGACGACGAAGGAAATATTAGACTATGAAGGTTCTACAAAACTGATCGCTCACAAAACTGTTCCGGCGCTGAGGTTCTCAAAATATTCCATACCTACTTGTGGAGTCTGCGAAGGTCGCTCGAAATTTAGCAAGGTGAAGGTAATAAGCAAGATCTGCAGTCTGCCAGTTGACTTTTTTTTTTTGTAAAAATAGTTGTTAGTATTTACGTATTATTTTTATATAATTATTTACTATAAGTACGTTTTTATTTTGTTTTCATTTCAAATCAATTACTTGATTTGCGTTATACGAAATAAAACTCATCACTAAATCGTACATGGAACCTACTTAGAATTATGATTAAATTTTAATGTTTCGGTGAATACCTACAGGTTGAACCTGATGTCCTTCGTTAGGTGGGAAAATCATTAAAAAGCGCTCCAATTTTAATATACCTTCCACGAATAATTTTACAAATCGGATACTTGTCAATAAAGTTTGAAATGCGTAATGATCAATTTTATCAACTTGATCTTAAATATACCTACATAGTGTATTCTCATTTGCAACTTTGCAATGCTAAGAGATTCATATTTTGATCAAAAGTTTAAAACATATGCAAAGGTCAGTTGTCAATTCTACCTTTTGAGGTATTATTCATTAATCATTATCATCTTCATCAGTGCAACGATAAATGCGGTTTACTCGTTTAATTTTTTGCCGTGTAAATAAGCAGATCGGTATTTCGTCCTGAATCGTTTTTTTATAAAGTGTTCTCAGGTAGGTGTACTACTTTGTTTCCTTATCTATTAATCTATGTTAAGCTCTTCTAAAATATTTGTATGTAGAAAATAATTTTCAGTTTCATTGAACACACAACGTAGGTATCTTCATCGCTTTAGTGCAAGTCTAGCCAAAGTGTTCGTGGGTCTTTCTGTAAGTAATATAACCGACACATAGGTACCTACACGTATTACGTAAGTACACAATCATACTAGATTAGTATACCTACATATTTTCGATACGTACATGGTGAACTAAAATTAATATATTTATTATAATGGATATTGGATATGAAAGTGTAACAAAATTTGAAGCCTTTTGACCGAGTACCTACCTATATGTAATTTCATTTTGAACCCCCTCCCCCCAGCACTCCAATCTTTGGAAGAAGCGCGTACTTTCATTCTTCATTTCGTCTGTAATATTAATACGAATTTTTAAGACATTCTTTAAAAAAAATTCGATCCATAACGTACTTGGTAGGGTCAGTAGGAAAACTTCAGAGAAAGGATGACTAATCTCAATTCTCCGATATCAACGAAAGATACCAATTTTTCCACAAACTGAGTTTAGTATGGCTAAATCGACTCTCCTTACGTATTTATTAGACCTTCCTATATAAAAATTAAAAATTACACAACTGACAATGAATAGGTATAATATGAAATTTTTCATATTAAGTACTCTGTTCGTTAATTTGTAAATCAAGTACCTACTTGAGAACGTGAAAACTGGTTACGAGTTTTTCTTCTTCTTTAGTGTGGCATACATTGTGATTGTATGCCAAGTTCACAATTTAATAAGAATAACGAAATTATATTCATTTTCGTTACTGCAGGTACCTAGATCGATGAAAAAAAATTCTTCGCATACATATACGATATACCTATTTTTTAAACTCATGTTCATAACAATTAATTACTAGGGACAGGGATTCCTTTCCAAAAAGCAATTTCAGAAATAAAATAAAATCTAAAACAAGAGATGGCGAAATATGTACCTTACCTATACAATGGTTAAGGTGCATCAACCTTCTAATCATTAGTAGAAGACGCAAAAAAAAAAAACAACAGGATCTTGACATTTCTAAATGAAAGTCTTTCATCCCCTTTTTCTTGAAGTGCATGCAAGCATACAAATAAAATGTTTATTCATATTGTTGCCTATTTCCCTTTTCACCCATTAACAATTAAGTGGACTACAAGTCTAGACACGTGACAGTGATGTTTCTGTTTCCTTTAAGAGTACTATTATTTTATATTTCAGAGAAGATTGTACTTTTCTAAGTTTTTTTTTTTTCGAATACGTTGTTCCACGAAAACTAATGAATTATTTTCTATGTTATCAGCGTTAAAATTCACTCTCAAAAGAACCGATCTTGAGGTCGACGATATCCTGTCAAGTAAGTGATATATTTCTCATGCTCTCATACCAATATAGCTCGAAAACTAGATTCGACCACGCACCCTCCGACCATACCATTCATCATCTATTCAGCTATGGTAATGTGAGACATTTCTTCATTGATCTGTTGTTATTGAACACTGTCTTTCTCAGTATTACGAACTGCATACGATGACTTTAATTTCTTTGTACCTACCTAATAATTTTTATAAATTTTTGAAAGAATTTTAGAATTTTTTTCCGAAAAGAATTTTAAGAAAATTAAAACATCAAGTACCTACCTAGTACCTACCTACTACAAGATTTTTTTTTAAAAACGAAAACTCGTATTTTCTGTCAGCAAATTTATTTCCCGGAGAATATTTTTGAAAATTTTTAGAATTATTTTAATTAAAATTTTAAAAATATTTCCTTTTAGCGGCGAAGTTTTTTTCAAAAATTTCTTCTCTTCCAAAAAATATTTTTCAATCATTTTTTGATAGAACAAGAAAGTAAGAATTTTTTAGAAAACAATTGTCAATTAAGAGTACCTATTTTTGTTATTTTCTAAAGAATTTTTGAATTTTTCTTATAAGAGAACCTTGTCAACTTGTCAACTCCGATTGAGGTGAAATAATGAAATTTGGCCCACTGAAAGAGAATGTCACCAAAACCTCAAAACCTCAAAATCAAATTTTGAGCTGCCGAAATTGATTTTTTGATTTTTGTTCAATTTTTGAAAACGGCGAAAATAGTCCATTATTGGTAAGTACACATAAGTGTAAGTGTATTAATTATGATTTTTTTTTACAAAAATAGTAAATTTTGAGATAAAATTCTGAAAGTCGGTTTTCATATTAAAGTCGACTCTCACGAGTCGATTACGAACACTTTCGAATTGATCTGAAGCTTCCAGAAAAAGTTGACCCTTCTCCAGCACACTTGGGGCAATGGGCTATTTTCGCCATTTTCAAAAATTCCCAGAAAATGGACAAATCAACTTCAGCAGCTCAAAATCTTGTTCCGAGTTCTGGATGGCATGCTCTTTCAGTCAGTCAAATTTCAGCTCAATCGAAGTTGGCGCGTTGACGAAATAATTTTTTGAAAACAAAATTTTTTATCTTTTAAAACAGGATTTTCGATTTCTTCTTTCTACAAAAAGTTCGAAAAATTTCCTGCTAGCAAATTTTTTCTTGCATGGATTTTTAAAATTTTGGCAACATTTTCTCTAGAAAAAAATGGCTTGCACTCGTATCAAAAAACACTTTTTGATCATTTTTTGAAAAAAAATTTTATCTAAAAAAAAATTCAAGATCATTTTTTTGAATTTTTGAGAAATTTTCCGGTTTAAAAAAATGTAGGTAACTGAACTTTTTGCAAAAAGAAAAAAAATGCGATAAATACTATAATTTGTTTACATTACAGGATTTTTTCAATACGAAAATTTCTGAAATATTTTCTATATTTTTCAAACATTTAAAAAAATTGTTTTCTTCTTCTGAAAAAAAAGAAAATGTTAACGTGAACTTGATTTTTGAATTTATGTTTTTAAAAAATGGAAAAATTTTAGATTTTTTTTTTTACAAAATAGGTACCTAATACATTTCTGCTCACTTTTTAGAAAATACCTATTTGACAAAAATGGAATAATATTGAAAATTTTCACAAATGATTACAGAGACGGTCCTTCGACAGTACTCTCCAAAGATGACACGTGATATGAATCCGAAATCAAACGTCTTGATTAAAGAACAAAATCACATAGATGAAAAAGACGTGAAAGTATTGAAAAACATAATAACATCCGAATATGATCCAATTCCTTTGGACATATTAGGCGAAGGAAGTTTCAATCCACCTTGTGTAGTACCAAAAGAAAAAATCGGTACACCGGTTCAAGAATTTTTTCGCGATGCCACTGTATTCATCACTGGAAGCACAGGTTTCATGGGGAAAATACTGATCGAAAAATTGCTTAGAGATTGCCCGCATTTAAAACACATTTATTTATTGGTTCGAAACAAAAAAGGAAAATCCTTCGATGAAAGAGTGAAAGATATTTTCAAAAATAGGGTAACTCACCTAGCACCTACATATTTATTTACCTATTTATTTTATAAAACGTTGTTCGCAACTCTGGGCATAAAATTTATCACATATTTCAGCTTTACAAACGACTTGAGCACGAATTCCCCGATTTCTACAAAAAGGTATCTGTAATGAATGGAAATTTAGAAGAACCAGAATTAGGCTTGTCCGACGAAGATAAGAAGAAATTCACCCGAGATGTGAACGTGGTCTTTCATGGGGCAGCTACGGTGCGATTTGATGAGAAAATAAAGCTCGCTGTCAAAATAAACGTTAATGGCACTCGAGAAATGTTAAAATTGTCGAAAAACGCTGAGAACCTCAAGGTGAATGTTTAGCAGGTTACTAAAGTAACATACCTAATTACCTACCTAACCTACTTAGTCACCGGGGGGGGGGGGGGGGTGATCCTTATTTTAAATTTTTTTGTTTTACCAATCCAAGTTATTTCTTTTTACTTAAGTACCTATGAAAAATTATAAATAATTTCATGTTTTTTATTTTTCCCTTAAAAGAATTTCAAATTGTGTCTACCCCCTTCATTGAGAAAAATGACAGATTTTTAAACTTTCGCCTTTTTTTTATTAGAAGTGATTCCCATTTTTAAAATTATTTTTCCATTACCTACCTAAACTCTAATTGGTAGCTTTGGAGCTCCCTCAATTTCTCGAAAAATGCAAAATCTAAGAAAATTAAAAAAAATTCAAATTTTGAATTCAAAATACTTAATAGCTGTTCTTTTTTGTATAAAATAATCCATAATCTTTTATTTTCCCTCGAATATGATTTCGAGTAGGGCCTACTAGGCCCCAAATATCGCAATTTTGTGAGAGATAGCAAAAAAAAATCATTTTTATCAAAACTGACAAATTTTCACTTCAGAGTTCAGATTCAGTTGGAGAAAAAAAAATTGAAATGGGAATTAATACTCATACAAATAAAAGGGAAGAACTCTGAAGAACTATAATTTTAAAATGCAAAATTTTAAAAATGAGTGGTTAATGTGGCATCAACAAAAAATCAATTTTGGGATAATTAGGAATTTTACCAATTTTTTGAAATGAGAGAGACTTTAGAGCATTACTTGAAATTCTGATAGGCAAAAAATAGAAAATTGGAAATCACTTCTTATGAAACAGAATAACTTGGGGTTGCTTTGGGTAAGATAAAAAAAAAACACCAAGTAAATAGTAAACAACGACCACCCTACAAGACTTATACATATAATTACGAGTAAGTGCTAGAGAAGCATTTTACGCTGTAGTATTCATTGTAATTTAGTTTACCTACAGGTAATGATGCATGTATCGACAGCGTATTCTTTTTGTCCACGTTCCGAAGTAGAAGAAAAATTTTACGATATGCCTGCGCATTATATTGATATCATTAAGAAAATTGAAACTATGCATGAAGCAGAAGTGGATTTGGAAACTTCTAAGTAATATATCTGTAGATTTAATTATGGTCGACAACTTACTTAGCAGTAGCTTGGATGCTCCAGCTACATCCGAAAATTCTAAAATAAAACGCGTACTACCTATGTACAAATTTCAGATTATTTTTTTCGGAGTTTGATTTTTTGGAAGTAACACAAAGTTGTTTTTTTTTTTTTTTTCAAGAAATTGTTCGATTTTGTTAAGAGTAATAAAATTATGACAGAAGAAATTTTGTTTTTTTAGGAGCAACAAAATTTATCATTTTTTTTAAAGCAAAAATTCGCAAATTTTTTTTGGAGAAAAAAACAACAAATTTTTTAGGAAAGAAACTTCTACATTTCTTTGAAGTCGCCTAAAATTTTTCTGAATTTCTTGAAGGAAGAAATCTGTGGATTTTTAAACAATAATTTTTTGAAAGAAAAATCTTTTAATTTTTTTGTAGGAAAAATCTATAAATTTTTTTGAAGAAAAAAAAATTATTCAAATTGTTGTTAAAATATGAAATCTCTAAAAAAATATAAAGTTCAAAAACTTTTCATTATCTTTTTGAAAAAAATTCTTCTGAGTTTTTAAGAGTCTAGCAAAAATTCTTATTTTTGGAGTAAAAAAAAATCACTATTTTTTTAAATGAAAAAAAACTTTAGCGTAATTGAATTTTTTCAATTTTTTGTTGGGTGGGGGAGCTCTAAATTTTTTTGAAAAGAAAACAGTTTAATTTTTTCATTTATAATTTTTTGAAGTGGAAAAACTTTTGGTTTTTTGAAGGTAATCGCAAATTTCTGATTTTTTTTCAGAGTGAAAATTCGCTAAATTTGTTTGGAGAAAATCAATCTCTAAAAAACCTCAAATTTTTGGGAGGAAAATCTCTAAATTTTTTGATGTCACGTAAAAATTTTCTCAATTTTTTTTAAAGGGAAAAATCTTTTAATTTTTGTGTAGGAAAAATCTATAAATTTTTTCGAAGAGAAAAAATTTATTCAAAGTGTTGTTAAAAGATGAAATCTCTAAAAAATTTTAAGCTTCAAAAACTTTTCATTTTCTTTTTGAGAAAAATTCTTCTGATTTTTTTAAGAGCCTTTGGAGTGAAAAACTCACTACTTTTTTATGAAAAAAATCTCTAACGTAATTGAATTTTTAAAAAACTTTTCTAGGGTGGAGGAAGCTTTAAATCTTTTGAAGAAAAACATCTCTACATTTTTTTGAAAAGAAAAAAGTTGAATTTTTTCTTTTTTAATTTTTTGAAGTAGAAAATCTTTTTTTTTTTTTTTTTTAAAGTAGTAACCAAACTTGTTATTTTGTTGGAGTAAAAAATCTCAGAATTTTTTGCAGAAAATAAATCTCTAAAAAATTGTTTTTGAAAAAACTCAATTTTTGAGAGGTAAAAATCCCTAAAAAAATTTCTTATTTTTTGTAGAAAGGGGGATTTGTCACTTTTTTTGTAATAAAAATGTTAAATTTTTGTTGAAAAAAAAAATGTCTTAATTTTTTAAATGTTGAAAAAATTTTCATTTTATTTTTCTGAAAAATTCTTCTTATTAGAATCTCTAAATTTTTTTGACAGAAAAACCTGCACAGTTTGCGATTAAAATTTTCACTTTTCCAGAATATTGTCAGAATGGCCCAATACTTACACTTTTACAAAAGCAATGGCGGAATGCGCGGTGAAAAATGAAAGTCAGGGCTTACCAGTTGGTTTATTTCGACCTTCAGTTGGTAGGTCTTAATAACACTGCAACTGCGATAAAAAAAAATTGACACTAATTCATGCATATGTACCTACCTACTTATTTACGAAATTTTAGTTGTTTCAACATATAAAGAGCCCGTTTGTGGTTGGATAGATAACTTATATGGACCGATTGCCATACTTCTGAGTATAGGAACAGGCATCTTACACGTTTACGATGGAAGTTATAATAAAAGAAGCACGGATATGGTTCCGGTAGATATGGTAGTGAACGCTTTAATATGTGCGGCCAAAGACACTGCTGAAAAATACGAAAATTCCAAACTGGCTAAAAAGTTTGTACCTATCTATCTATAATACCTATATTATACAATATCAACTTACCTAGCCACATATTATTCTCACAGGTCAAGTATAGAAACCTTTACCTACCTATCACTTTTTTCTAATAAGTATAATAATTATATTGTACTCATTTCAGAGAAATTGAGATCCCAGTGTACCTTTACTCGAGTGGAACCCAGAATCCCATAACGTGGGGTGAATTTTTAGATTATTTAGGAAAATACTCCAAGAAATGGCCCTCCATGAAAGCTGTGTGGTATTACTCGCTAACATTTATCGAAAATAAATACCTGTACACGGTACTATCGCTCTTATGTCATACGATCCCAGGTTACGTTTTTGATTCTCTAGCTTGGTTCGTCGGAGAAAGACCAGGGTAAGTTGATTACGATTCGAGCCTCGAGCATAATAAAATAAATAATAATGGCATTTCTGCTGTATCCTTCGCCCGTTTTGCTAATTGATATTCTTACCTGTATGATCTATGGACAGTTTAACCAAGATTTATACGAAAATGAACGACGTTCGAGACATTTTGTCCTACTTCAGAAATCGAGACTGGATTTTTAAAAATACCAATACTCAAACTCTTTGGCAAAATTTATCCGAAGAAGATAAGCAAATTTTCTTTTTTAATATGACTGATTTGTCGTGGAAATGCTTCATACAAGCGATGTGCTTAGGGTTACGCGTGTACCTCATCAAAGACGATATTCATACTTTACCAGCAGCTAGAAGTAGATACCGAAGGTAAAATACCTATACCTACAAATAAAATTAAGTACAGATAGAATGCGGAATCACATAAAATTATACTTGCACAATTTGCCAAATTATTTTCAAAATCATTCTTACAGATTATACTACGCTCACGTTGCAGTCAAGACTCTATTCCTTGGATTATTAATTTATTTATTCTGGAGATTGTTGGAATTTATTCTGTTTTAGTTTTAAAATCTGCGAAGAAAATGAAAAAATCTACGTATCTAGATCTACCGAACGTTCAATATATTGTACCTACTTATGTATTATACTTGAATTCATACTTTCCCATTATGCTTGCCTATTACAATTTTATGATCAACATTAGGTTACCTACTTATTTAATAATTATTCATCTTATCAATCAAGTTTGTACTCCGATAATGACACAGGAGGTAGGTATCCAATTTTATTTTTCAGCTGAATCGTGGCAGATCAAACGCTCGAGTTATACCAAAGATTTCAAAAGTGAAATGAGCTAAAAAAATCTGAGAAAATGTAAAAATTACATACAATAGGTGTCTATTAAAAAAAATCTGTTTTAATGGGTGGTCAGCGATGGGGGGGGGGGGGGGTGGTCAAAAACTGCACGGGCTCAAATTTTCCCTATGGGATCGCGAGCAAACGATTTTTACTCTAGGTAGGTACTTCAAATATTTTGTAGATTTTTTTTCTTCAAAAAATTGAGAAATTGCTCTTCTCCAAAATTTATCTACCTACTCCGAAACAATTTTAAAATTTGTTACTCCAAAGAAATTGAAATTTTTTTCTCTAGGAAAGAAAAACAATACCTCACAAATATTTTTTTTCTCCAAGATATAAAGTTTTTTACTCCAAAAAAATCTGGGATTTTTCTTCATAAAAATAGATTTTCATCTCTAATGCTTAAAGGTTTATTTCTCAAAAAAAGGAAAAGATTTTAAAAAAAAAATAAACTCAACCATTCAAACAATTGTTCTACCTACCTACCTACTAAAAAAAAAATTGAAAAAAATTTAGACAAAAAAATAAAAAGTCTTTTTACTTTAAAAAAATTGAAAAAAATTTTATTAAAAAAAAATTCGAGTTTTTTCTCTAAAAGTAAACAGATTATTTCTAAAATCAAAACAACAAAAAAATCTGAATTAAAATATGTACCTAGGTGTGATTTTGACACCAAAAAATAAGAGATTTTTTTTCAAAAATGAAAGATTCGTCACTAATTCAATTTTTTTTTAAAGATTTCATTTAAAAAAGAGTTCAAAACGAGAAGTCTTTTAAACTCAAGGATAATAATATTTTTTACTCCAAAAAATTTCAAGAAATATTTTTATTGCAACATAAGAGAAAAATGTTTTGCTCCAAGAAAATGGAAAGTTTTTTTTTATTTTTTTCACTTGAGACAAAATTTGAGTTTTTTTCTCATAAAATTAAAATCTGTTTTTCTCTTAAAAATATGAGATTTTTTCCTGAAAGAAATGTAAATAATAAAAAAAATATGATTTTTTCGAAAAAATTTATTCAAGAAATTTATAAATGATAAATCACTTTTTCTAACATTGAAATTTTCTCTAAAAAAAATTGATATTTTTTTTCTCAAAAAACTGGAGAGGCCTTTTCTTTGGAAAATTGTGATATTTTTTATCCTAAGAACAAAAATCGATTGTAAAATTTAAAACGTGAAAATTTTCAGACGTGGCTTTTAAAAAATTAATGGCGTCCAACGCAGGCAAATTCTGAACAATAAATTTTTTAACGGTTCGAAAATTATTGCACTGGAGCCCCGCTCGTCTCTCGCCGACATTGTGGGTGGTCATTGATTGGGGGGGGGGGGGGGGTCATAGGTTTTTTGTTGCAAAAAGATTTTTCAATTTTTTGGGATTAAAAACTATTTTTCTTTTTAGTGAAAACATTTCTGCAATTTTTCTCTCAATTTTTTTGAAGAAGAAAATTTCACAATTTTTTGGAGTAAAAGTAAAAATATCTACGAGTATGAAATTTATTTTTCCATTAAAAACATAATAATATGCACTGTGTAGTAGGTATGGTTATGAGGTAC
This sequence comes from Balanococcus diminutus, assembly GCA_959613365.1. Lineage (NCBI taxonomy): Eukaryota > Metazoa > Arthropoda > Insecta > Hemiptera > Pseudococcidae > Balanococcus > Balanococcus diminutus. The sequence goes on along the minus strand of OY390715.1, from coordinate 46,645,755 downwards.
CCATACATTTATTGTCCAACGTCATGTCAGTAGTAGGAGTAGCAGAATGAATAAATTGGTAATGGTATCGATCCAAAATTAAAATTTTCGACCCAGAAAAAAATTCCATTTTTGAGAAAAAAAAATACAGAATATACAGTGGTCTCGGTCGTCGCGTCGGGTCGTTTTCGTTCGGGTAGGTGGGAGGACGGGGGGTGTCACGACCGTTCCACTGGATAATAATAAATCAGGGAAGAAAACCAATTGAAACCAAAACCGGGTAAAACCACCACCACCAGATATTTCAATTGGTTTTCAAAACAATTTGGAACCATTACAATGAACTTCAAAAATTCATTCAAGAACCACCACCAAAAAGAACCATTTCCTTTCGAAAAGGCAGGGAAGAGAACCGTTTGGAACCACAACGAAAAATCATTTGCTGAAATAACCACAACCACAAGAAAGTGGTTTGAAAATAAAAAACCACCATCACCACCACCACCATTTTCAATTTCCTTTACAATGAAAACCAGAACCACCACCAATTAATGGAATTGGTTCTTTTTGGTTCTAAAAAGAGAAATAGTGGATTTGAAAGGGAAGGAGGCGTCCAATCAAAATTTTTGTTATGACCAAATTTATTCCTAGAACTCCAAGCAACAACTTTGATTTGAAATTTTTTTTAATTGGGCCCCTTACCTACCCCCTGTGGCCAGTTTTCTTCATTTTTCTGATTTTTCAGCGCTCTGGAAAGTGGAAACATTATTATTTTTTGTTTTTTATTTGAATGTATATTATTTAATTTAAATTTATTGCAATATTGTGTTTGTAACTTGTAGGCAAATTAATTTTTTATTCAAATTTCAATGATCTGATCTTTTTTTAGTTCTTTTGTGGTATAATAGGAAGCACGAAAATGGTTCCATCTGGTTCTGATGGTTAATGCCATAGATAAATGGTTTAAATGTTGGGAACTATTTTTCATACTACGAAATGGAAGCAATTCGATGAAAGCCAATTGAAAAACCAAAACGAAACCACCACCACCACAACCATTAGAAATGGTTTTTAATTTGAGAACCACCACCACAACCATTTGAAATGGTTTTTAATTTGAGAACCACCATCACAACCAATTAATCAAGCAAAACCAAAAACCCAGAACCAGAACCAATCAAAAAAAAAAAATTAAATGGAACCACTTTAGCACCAAAACCTTTTGAAAATTTTTAAAAACCAAAAACCAATTGGAACCACCAGTAATTTCAAAATTTTCTCAAAACCACCATCACCATAACCAATTGGGTCTCAATTGGTTTTCATCCCTGCTCTGCAGTAATATCACTATACTATAACCCATTACACCATTACACACGTGAGTGGAAAACACGTTTCGCTAGTATCCCGTGGTGTTGCTTTCGCACTTCACCCGATATTAAACCAATAACATTCGTTCATGATTAATGTTAACCAATCAGATTGAAGATCCTCTGGAAATATTTCTTATCTACTGGAAGGATCGTGGCTGAAGCGCTGAACTACAACTAACAACAACGTGCGTAATTATTTTAGTACCTATTACCTTAGATGATTTTTTAGTCGTATGTGCCATGTGCGTCCGTAGTTCATAATAATTCATTTCGCGACTCAATTATTCTTACGAGATTTTATTTTGCTGTTAGTAAGACGTAATAAATACATAAATATGCCGAAACCAGCAAGGGATACCGATCCTCTCCGTATACGCTTTGCTTCGTACTTATTTGATAAACTATTTGACTATATGTCGATAGATGATGATGCATACACTTATTCGAAATATGTCAGATTATGTCGGTAAGTTCATTTGACAAAGGTTGTAGAAATATAAAATGTTATTGTTAATGTGTATAAGTACCTAATGTAGAATAATAATAATTGTAGTTGTATGAAATTCTGGAATCTTCAATAACCAATTTTGATGATAATATTATCTATTGGTGTTTGAAAAGATGATTATATTACACGAGTAATTAATAATTATTAATTTGAGATTTTTTTGTGTGTGCAGTATTACTATGACATTAATTAGATTAACCAAATCAAAGGGAGATCGGCGAATTTCGTGTGACGTCGTATCAGTACTGAAAGAAAAAACGTACCATTCTAGAACTTTCAAGGATCAGTGTGGAATTTATTATGGTAAGTGAGCAATTGCTCATTTTGAAATTCTAAGTACTCTTTGAAAAATGCTCTAGTATTCTTAAAATAAAATCAAATTGTATAAAATGGGCATTTATGTACCTACTATCACTACTTTGGGATACAAGGTTATGATTAAAAAATGAAATATAAGACGTATGCTTCCTCATTTCCTGTGTTTAATGCATTGCTTTTACGAGCTCGTAAAATCGATGGCATGTATTGGTTTTGGTTAGATTCATCCTTAGTAGGTAGTAGTTGGTAGTACTCTGTTGATACATTAATTTACATCATGCATGTCGAAATATTTCATAAGTCGTGCATAAAAGAAAGGCATACTTATTCATCATCTTTATTTCAGCTTTGACCTCTGAAAATGGACCTATGGCTAAATTTACAACCTATACCCATAAAGCACTGGAGAAAATTATGCGACTGAAAAGTAAGCTCCCAGATCGCTACTTGCTTACAAAAAACGAACACATTTTTGCCAAAAAAAGAACTTATGGCCCTTTAAGTGGCACACGAGGGATGTTGAGATTAATGTCGGATTTCCTTGTAAGTGCTGAAACTATTTTCACGAAAATCATTTTATTGTGCTCTAATCGTTTTTTCTTTATTTCTTTTCCAGAGCCCTGTCGTCAATTTCGATGAAGTTCTCGGTATTCTGTGAAATCTCGGAAGTTTTCAAGATTCGATTCGTATTTTTAACAATTATTTTCAATTAATTTCTTTTGCGTTTTCTTCTTTATCGAAAACATATTTTATTGGTACCTTACCTATACTTATCTTGATTTTTAACTTTTGTGTAATATTTTGTACTTTTAGTAAGTATTTTTTATCGAGTGTTTTCCAGTTATTAGGTAATACGTTTCTTTTCTTGTTTTGATGCAAAAATATGAATTTTTTTGCATTTATTTTGCATTTTTTTCTTTATCGAAAACATATTTTATTGGTACCTTACCTATACTTATCTTGATTTTTAATTTTTTGTAATACTTTGTACTTTTAGTATTTTTTATCGAGTGTTTTCCATTTATTAAGTAACACTCTTCTTTTCTTGTTTTTATGCAAATATGATTTTTTTTGCATTTATTAAATAAAAGTGTGTGCGTTTTTCATGAAAATGTTTCACCACAATGGCCATGCTTCAAATTATTGAATTGAAATTGAAACGAAAAATTAAGAAACGAAATTACCAATTTTCATAAGCTCGTATTATTGTTCAACTTTTCTAGAAATGAAAATAACCTAGATGAATAAAAATTTCATTTATTTTCAATACTTGCAAAAATTTAAAACAACAAAAAAGATTCCAGGTAAGAGTAACCATAATTGATCACATGACGTGATCAACTACATCTCGTAGTCATATTTAGCAACTAGCTACATATTACACGTACTTAAAAGCTCTGGTATGATAAGATGATGGTCAAATTGCCGTCGGCCTCAAATTTATTTTCCAATTTATGGTAAGATATGATTTTTGAACGTATTAGCTTAGCGATCCATGACCTCATTCTTTGAGGATGGAGTCCTCAAAAATGTGAATTAGCTTAAAAATTCTATCTACGCCAGTTTTCTATCGATTTTCAACAAACTATTTTTAGGTGAAGATATTGAAGGGACGTGTTATTGTGAAATTTTTTCGACCCCTACAACGATCTTGAAAATGACTTCGAAAACTCCTAAATGCGTCGTGGCCGTGGAGCACAGTTTTTAAGGTAACAAGGAGGGGGGAAATTCATCGGTCTCAATATGATTTTACTCCACTTATCGTTAGCATTTTTTCGAAGTTTGCCGTTGGTGGAAAGCACAATTTGATCAATTTTTTCCCTCGCGGTTCATCACTGGAGTATTCATATTTATACGCCTCTTAGGCCCATATTTTAAAAATTTGCTTAAGCAAACATTGACCTTAAGGCGAGGCGATTTCACACGTATCGTGTCAATTTACATCGAGCAGCCATTTATTTGTATGGAAAAAATAAACAAAACTACTTGGTCTGTGTAAGAACGCTTCGCCTTAAGTATAAGGAAATTTTTAAAATACGGGCCTTACTCTCATTTTTCAAAAATTCGTTTTTTCTCATCAGTTTAACGTAATTAAAATTACGAAATTATACGAATTACTTGAATAAAAAAATTAATCATGGATTCGAGTTTTGCAGGTCAAAGTACCCCGATGCAACACTCTTTCATCGATCTTTTTACCCAAATTTGAAAAAGTTGACGTTTTTATTAAAAGTTCAACAAGAAAATGAAAAAAAAACTGTAAAAATATTGATTTTTTAATTTTAGGCAAAATGATCACTGAAATGGTCCATATCTGAGTACTTTGTCCTGCAGAACTCAATTCTGTGATTACTGATTAATGATTATTGATTGTGTAGGTAGTTTTTTTATTGATCATTTCGTGTAATAACATACGTAATTTTAATCATTACTCGTGGAACTGATGAAAAACACGAATTGGCCTTTACCAAAAAACAAACATTCGTTTGGAGAAATTTTTTCACTTTCTTGTAATAAAAACTCTAATTGGATTAAAAAAATCAATTTTTTTATTTTTTTTATTTCTGCAGTAAACAGATAATCCACTTTTTTGGACTAGCATAAATCATCAACTACTGTTGGAGGAGAAAATCTCTCATTTTCATTTTCATAAAAACATCTCAGTTTTTGTTTCTATTTTTTTGAAATCATATTTAGAAGAAAAATAAATCTCTTGAATATTTCTCTTTTTTGAGAAAATTTTTTCTGATTTTTTTTTCTCTCAATTTTTTTGAAAAAAAAACCTTTAAATTTTGTTGTGGAAAAACTTGGTTTTGATTTTTTTCTTAGAGACGAGAGAAACAATCTTAATTTTTCGGAAAAAAATCTGAATGTTAATGGAGTAAAAACTATGAATGTTTCTTGCCTTTGCACAAATCCAGGGGCAGATTGATTGGGGGCACGAGTTGTCTCACCAGTCACCACCAGTATTTTTGAAATTTCTGGTTTTGTCGACAAAAATGACCCTTTGTCGGCAAAATCGTCATTTTTGACAATATTAGGTTGGAAAAAAACAGTAGCTTTAAGAGTGTGCTCTGGGGCTGTTATCAGTAAAAAATTTAGTGACGTGATTTCTCGGCGAATACTGAACGAAATGTCATGAAATTTTGATATTATGCTTCTTTATAACAATATCCAGGTGAGTTATTTTCAATATTTTGGAAAATTTGTCTATTTATGGAAAAAAATTGAATTCAAAGTTTTTTTTTTGGACAAGTCAAGGTCACGATGAAGGTCCCAAAATTTATCGCTTAAACGCAATTTTTTCCATAAATAGATACATTTTCCAAAGTATTGAAAATAACTCACCTGGATATTGTTATAAAGAAGCATAATATCAAAACTTCATGACATTTCGTTCAGTATTCGCCGAGAAATCACGTCACTAAATTTTTTACTGATTTTGCCCTCCAGAGCACACCCTTAAGAGCAAAACTGGTAGGTATAAAATATAAATATTAAAATAAAACCATGACAGAGTGAAATGCCTTTTTCGTTTGGATCGCTGGCAAAATCATGGTTTTTCGTTGGCAAAACAGAGTTACCCCCTCCCCCTAAAAATGTCTTCAATCCGTCACTGAACAATAATTGTATAGCAAGTACCAAAAGTACCTATTCATTTACCTAAGTAAAAGTATAAATAAAAATAAAAACGCAAAACAGTTGTTGGAAAAGATTTTCCTTTAATTTAAAAAAAAAAAAAATAATAAATAAATAGTTACTTATACCCAGTTAAAATTACTTGACAGTGCTCTATGCAAAAAAAAAAAAAAACGAATGAATGAATGAATGAATGAGCAAAACTTTTGTCAACCTCCCAAGTCCTATAGGTTGCGTTCAGTTTGGAAATTTTTCCCTCCCTCATACGTCATTTTGACGTCACATCAAAAATTTTATCATATAAATATTTCACAAACGATAAATTTGATTGGCCAATAATTTCCAACATACGCCATGGTGACGTATGAGGGAGGAAAAAATTTCCAAACTGAACGCAACCCTAGTCCTTGTTCTTGTTCATTAAAATTTGATAGGTACCTATACCTAATGAATTACGAAAAATTCGTAATTTTGTATTCGAATGATTTAGTTTTGTAACTATCTATTTCTATTCTATAGTTTATAAAATAATAAAATACATTTCACAGTCGCCCATCATCATAATAATTATACGAATACCTGTCATTTCCTATTCGAGCATAATCAATTTATTAAATTAATTAATTTATTGAAAAGAGAAGGAACTTCTATTTTCTATTAGCATCTTTTTTCTAAGGGTAGACGAATGTGTGGTCTAGATTGCACTCTGCCGGAGATTTCTGTTAATCATTTGAGTGGAAAATGAACAAGTTTCGCACCACGTTCATTTTTAATCCAATCGCATTTATTTATGATAAGGGATAACCAATCAGGAAGAAGATATTCTTGCTCTGTCTGGAGGATCCTGTGGAGAAGAAGACAACTTCGGTAACTTCTTTGCAAATTAGTTCTTTGACCGTGTTCTGTTATTAAACATAAAGTACAATTCAATGTCAATTGATGTCCCTGCTTATTGTGATGAGTTTTGAAGTTTTCTTTCATTGTACATTATAAGAGTTTCTTTCGTTGAATAATTTAAAATTCAGGTACATATGTACTCTATATTTAATTCTTGATCAATTGACCGTAGGTACAATATTATAATGTGTCATCTTCAAAATTCAAAAAATGATGCATCCGTCGTCGTATATGGTATTTTTTTTTGTATTATAATTAAGTATCCTTTGTTTTATAAAATAATTGTATTTTCAACAGTAATGTCGTTCCCTTACGAAGAATTCAGAACGTTTCTAAATAACAGATTGAACAAATTAATGAAAATTCCAAATAGCAGTTACAATTATCAAAGATACCTTCGACTTTGTCGGTGAGTTCTTTTTCATGAAGTTATCATGTCAAGTCCCATTGTGATTGTAGAAAAACTGATTACCTATTATTATATTTTTAGAATGAAATAAGCAAACTTTGATGATTATTTGCATTTTAAAAGATAATTACAAGCATCTATAGGTATTAAAACACATTGATTTAAAATTTTGTTTGCAGAATTACAATCGCTTTGATAAAAATGACCAGCAGTGATCCTCTAACTGGAGTAACTATAGCGCAAATGCGTGAAGAAAGTTATAAAATTCGTTATAAAGATGACATCATCCACGTTGTTGCGATAAAAAGTATGTAAAAAAGTTATGTTCTTGTATCCTTGTGATTACTATATTGGTTCCCTTCATCTTTAGTAGTAGTTCTCAACACCTCAACTCATCAGTTGCTATACAAGCTGTACCTATCTATTGGTACAGTATTACCAACGTATTACTTATCATTCATAAAGTAAAATGATTTTTTAAATTTTTTCAGAGAAAAACTCCAATACGATTGTTTTCGCTTTCCTATGGCCGAACACAGTGGCAGCTATCAAAAAAATCCGTAAAATAAAGCAAATGTTCGTTTTGAAATTTGATCTATTCGGAAACCCATTTATTTTTGCCGCTGAACATCAGCTCGGGCAATCCTACAAGGTAGACAAACCGATCGACGGTACCGAAGCGATGTTAAAAGTTATGAATGAGTTTTTGGTAAGTTTGTAAAACTATCTTCAGATTGAATCGTTTTATTTATTGTAGTAATTTGAGTGTTTTTTTTTGTGTTTTTTTTTCAAGGAACCTACGGTTGGTTTTGAAGAAATCTTCGCCATGCTATAAATATAGATAATACCTATGTTATCAACTTATTTCGAATTTCGGTTATTAAAATATAAGGTTTTCCAAGATAATCGTTTGTTTGACCAAATATCTATGCTGTAATTTTTATAATATGTTTATTTTGTATGTATATGTGTATTGTGTATTGTATCAATATGTATTTTCTTCTACCTCCGAACCAGTTGAGATGTTTCTTGAACTTGATAGGTACCTGGGTGGATAGTTACCTTAAATTAATTTTCGTAAGATTTTGCATTTTTTTTCTTAATATTTCTCAAATTTTTTAGAAGAAAAGAACGAAACATCTCTTGATTATAAAAAATTGAGATTTTATTTTTAATTGGTTAATTTTATACCCATATTATATTTTTTTCCTGTATTTTTACAACGAATTGTGAAGTACTATTCTTTCATAATTTTTTAAATAGATATTTATTTCAATTGTTATTGTACGTAATATTTTATGGAATGTTTTTTAATCCATGTTGTTCTCTTTTACTTTTTTTATAATAAATAAAAAAAATTTGCGTTTATTTTAAAACAAAGTGAGTACGTGTTTTTGAAAAATTTTCTTGTTCGCTCATTCTGCAATTTTTTAAACGCTTCCGAAAACGAAAACAACTCGGATAAATGAAAAAATGTCATTTATTTTCAATATACAAAAATTATAAACAACAAACAAGATTTCAGATAACTGATTTGTAAATTACTTTCTAACAAAATGAAGATTACAATGAAAAAATAGAAATTGTTTTAAATTTAAACACATTCCAGGTATCATTACGAATTAAAATGATATTGATTTCGTACCTATACTTATTGAAAATTGCTCGATAATTCATTAATATCTATCTAACCTGTTACAATATTCAACAAAATGGAGCAAGTGAAATGCTTTCAAAAAACTAAACTATTTAATTAAGGCACATTACTATATCAACGCGTCTCTGATAAAGAGGATTTACATAGGTCTAAATTACAATTTTTTTTTCACGAAAAATTTTCAGGTCATTTTAAACGTATGCAAATTGCACATCGTAAATCGAAAACGTTATCATAACTAGGCTTACAAAGATAGTAAAAAAAAATTTGCATTCTTGCGATTCTAAAAAAATAAATTTTATCAAAAATAAGGCTTTGGAACAAAACCACTTCTAAACTATACGAGATTGCACGGGAAAAAAATTTTGTATAAAAAAATTACAAAACGAAAAATGCAAATCTTAGCCTATTCGAGCTATTATAAAATTAATCATCATTTTTTTTTTGAGATCATTACTTCTTAACATAATTAATCTGTTCTATTTCTCCTACACTACGATAATTATACAATTCATAGAACATTTATTTATAAAACAATGATACTAAATTACGTAGAAAAAAAAAACGAATTATACAAGAAAACAAAAAAAAAATTAATAAATAATTCATTAAAGGCTAACAATTTTCAATCAGATAACTATAAAATGCAGTCATTTCTTAACAAATAAAAAAAATGCACAATAAAGGTTTTGAAAAAATTCAAAAATAAATACGCTACGTACATTTATACATGAAAAAAAAGAGTAAAGTTACAAAACATGGTACAATTTTACCTAAAAGGTCGAAGGTATTTCTAAAATACAGAAAAATAAACAGCGAAAGTATACATTGATGAACAATGTTAACAAAGATTGTTACGAGAATGGGGGAAGAGAAAGGAAATCACAATTTTACAACACATGTACACATTTAACTATTTACAATAACAAACAATATAATATAATATAATGAAAACCTTAAATAAATATCGCTTCGTTCTGTTTATTACCTTGCGACGACGAATTAGGACTTAGAATACCTTCCGACCAATCGGAATTCGAATGAGGGGACGAAGACGACCAATAATAAGGCGACGACTCGGGCGACGGCGTCGGAAAACTGTTCCGCTCGGAAGGCTCGGATGGAGGCGTTAAGAAGTGCTGATAGGTATATTGGGGCTGTTGCTGCTGCTGCGGCGGCTGTTGTTGCGGCAGGATGCTGGTTTGTTGGTAGGTTGGATTCGATTGCATGTTCGTATTCAAACTGAACGGATCGGTGTAATGCATGCTCGGATGTTTCTGCTGCGTGGCCGTTCTTAGGGCTGCCATATGCGTTGGCGAGGTTGGTAACGACGGCCTGCCTTTGGCCGGTGGCGAAAACGTTACGCTATGCGGCGGCGACGGCTCTTGGAAGGCCGGAAAGACGTACTGTTGTTGGAAATCAATACCGAGGTTCTGCAGCGAGCTCACGTTCTTCATGCTCATGCAATCTTCGTAAGGTGATATCTGCGGTAACGCTGAACTGCCGTACAGATTGGAAGCGTCCAAGTTGAGCAGCGTGTTGTCTTGATTTTCTATCGCTTGCTTCTTAAGCGCCTTCTTGGCGCTCGTTTTACGTCGTAATGTTTGCGGCGTTTCTTGATCCGGTGGACTAGAAGGACTATTTCCACCCACGCTCGACTTGGGTCTCTTCTTGCTTTTGTTATTAAGTTTCGTTGAGCCGAGCAGCGTCGAGTGGCTCATTAAATGATGAGGTGAACCTAAAAAAAAATGGAAATATCGTTAGAATGGCACAATGCGAAAAAAGCCACAGATAAATGACGTTACATAAAATATCAACTTACCGATCAACGTGGACGAATTATTATGCGACATCGTACCCATCATTTGAGGCGACTGCGGAACATGTTCGTCTAATAATCGAACGATATCCGAATGACGACGTTCGCTGGCAATATCACGAGGTAGCCTATCCATATGATCGGTGATTTCGCGATTCGCGAAGTTATCCAGTAACGTTTTACAAACTTCGTAGCTTCCTTCTCGAGCAGCGATAAATAATGGCGTTTCATCCTATAAAAAGAAGCACAAACGGTTATGTAAAAATATCGAAATATGTTCCAGCAAAGATGCGGCGGAGAATCGTACCTTATCGTCTTGAGCATCTTTATTAGCACCGTTCGCCAACAGAATATTGACAGCGTCGATATTATTCACAGCTGCTGCCCAATGAAGAGCTGTTTTGCCATTGTTATCTGGCGCGTTGATATCACTTTCGGCGTTTATTAACCCGTCTACCATTTCTTCGATGGCTAATCGGGCAGCTAAAATTAAAGGCGTCGTGCCATCGTACGCTTTAGCGTTCAAATTGGTAGCTCTATTCCTTAAAAGAATCTGTAACAAAATGAAAACGTCGTGTTATTAAAAATCACCTAAAATTTAATCAACGATCGGCTATTTTTACGAAAACTCGTCTGCTGCATCATTTGCTAGCCTTGAATTTTACCAAGTCCCAAAACTACATAAATTGGAGGGAAAGGAGGGGTCAAATCGGAATTTTTGTCATGATCAAAAATATTCCTAAAACTTCAACCTACAACTTTTGTTTGAAAATTTTTTCAGTTGGGCCCCCCTACCTCCTCCTGTTTTTAATAAAAATAATAATGTATCTCAAATAATTCGTATTATTCAAAATTGGTGGGGAGGGAGGGGTCCAATCGAAATTTTTGTTATAACCAAAATTATTCCCAAAGGTTCAACCCACAACTTTTGTTTGAAAATTTTTTCAATTGGGCCCCCTCCCTCACCACTGTTATAAATAGAAATAATAATCTATCTTGAATCAGTCGTATTACCCAAAATTGGTGAGGAGAATTTTTGTTATAACCAAAATTATTCCTAAAACTTCCATCTACAACTTTTGTTTGAAAATTTTTTCAATTGGACCATTTTCTCTCCAACGATTTCACATTACACTTCTCCGAAGATTCCAATTAAAAATTGGAGTTGAGTGAGCGAGGAAGGGCAAATTGAAAAAAATGCAAAAAAAGTTGCAGATCAAGATCCTAAAAATAATTTTGGTTGGATCCCCCTCCTCCTATCCAACGATTTCACATAATATTAGCCATTAGGTAGTGTACTTTTCAAAACTGGGGGAAGGGCTAAATTGGAAAAATTTTCAAACAAAAGTTGTAGCTTGAAGTTTTAGGAATAATTTTGGTTATTACAAAAATTTCGATTGGACCCCTCCCTCCCAACCAATTTTGGATAATACGACTTATTAAAGATAATACAGATATATTATCAATTATAATTTTTATTTATAACAAAGGGAAGGAAGGGGGCCCAATTGAAAAAATTTTCAAACAAAAGTTGTAGCTTGAAGTCATATGAATAATTTTGGTTATTACAAAAATTTCGATTGGATCCCTCCCTCCCTTCCTTCCAATTTTGAATATCAAGTATTTCTGTACTGTTGAACTTGATAAAATTCAAGGTGAGCAAATGAGGCAACAGGCGGATTTTCGTGAAAATATCCGATCGTAAATGAAAAATCACTCGACGGAGAAAAGTACCAACCTGGAATACGCCCATCGCATCAGCAGCTACAGCCGCATGTAATGGAGTTCTTCCTGTATTATCTTGAGCATTTGCGTTAGCTCCTAGATCGAGAAGTCGTTTGGCAGCGTCAGCTCTGGCATATCTGCAATGGTAACAAAAATTTAAGCATTTTGATGACAAGACATATGGTACTAGAAAATTTACCACAATACGTACCTGGCTGCTAAATGTAAAGGTGTTTCGCCAGTTTTATCCATGGTCGCGTGTAAATCAGCTCCTTGCGCGACCAAGTCGGCAATGGCTGCTCCGGTACCATCTTCGTCGTCTTCGTCTTGAGATTCAATTCCCGTGCTACTCACAGCTCCGCCAATTGCAGCTATCATAAGTTGTGTCATACCACTAGGTCCTCGTATATCCACAGCAGCAGTTTCCTATAGACAAATCGAACAAATTTTAGTCTCAGGGGTTCCGTACAGTCGCGATGATTTCTTCAAAATCGTAATCCTTACCATGCTGGGAGGAGTTAGTATAATTGGACGGTCATCGTGTAACGATTGATTCCACGGATCATCGTAGTCAGAAATTACAGTATTATCTCGAGCACGTTTGGCAGGTGGTAGGTCACTTTCGTCGTCTGACCATTGTCCAGAGCTAATACACGTTCCGTTCGATTGCAATTGGCTAATGTTACGCATTTCTTGCCCATCAGGTCCGCGTCTTCGACTACGTCTTCTATCGCTGCTGCAAAACGAAACAAAACGGTCAATTATATCCTAGATTAAGGGTCGATATAAATCATGATATTCGATAGGTACCTATTTTTACGAAGGAATCCTTCCGGTAGCCATAATATTCCCGATGCTTTCTTCACTTGTCCTTTTCCTTGCGTTTTAAACACTCCCATACCGATTAAAACGGCCACAATGGTTATGAGTAGGGCACCCAGTAACACATTCATCATATTTGTTGGAGTTGTCGCACCTCCGGCCGGAATAGAAGGCGGAATAACCGACGATACTCCATCGACTTTGTAGATAGGGAACGACGACGATAAAGCTCCGGTAGCCGCAGACGCAGCTAAAAATTCAGCAGCCTAAAACATACGTCGGATATTAAACTTTGGCCTTCGACGATTTCGTAAAATTAACCCGAGCGACGACTTACATTTTCGGCATTTTTAAAGCATCCGTTTTTATCATCCGAGGAACATTTTCTATTATCGATTTCGAGGAAAGCTTCGACACCGTTATAGTAATCCGAATCTTGGGCCGATTTCCATCCGTAAATCATATCTTGACCGCTGACGTCTTGTTTCACGCGTACGGCAGCACGCAGCTTTTTACTGACCTGAATCGATACAAAACGAATGAGTATTTTTTGGAAAATTCAATCGGCTGATTTATTTACCGCCGAACTTACCTCTCTTAAAAACGAGACTAATTCCTTTTTGAAGGTTTGAATATCAGTCAATAGAACGATATTGATTACACCGTCGGCCAAAACTGGTTGTACAGGGTCGCAATCTAAACCATCCCAGTTGCAAGCTGCGTTATTACATTCGTGATCGCATTTTCCATCGGCGTATCGAAGTTTACAAAACGCTTCCATGTGGCAAGGTTGGATTTGTTTTTCGCAGTCTCTTCCGTCGAACAAGCATTCGGCCGAGTTGCACTCGGAGTTACATATTTTATCGTTGAACACGTCCCAGCATCTGATTTTAGCCGTGCAATTACGCCAAGGATTGATACGCAAGGAGCAATCGCCACCGTCGAAGTCGCAAGCCCACGTGTTGCATTCTTTGTCGCATCTTCCATCGCCAGCCTTATTTAAGCAATCGGCGAATTCGCAACTTTCTCTGTAACTCGTTCTTATTGGGTTCAAATCTAGGCCACCTTTGGAGAATGGGTCTGGAATTTCGCAGTTTTTGCCCCTAAATCCGTAACGACAGTAACAGTTGTAATCGCCAATGCCATCTTGGCAGTTTCCGTTGTTCAGACATGGGTTGAGGGAGCATTCGTTGAATGAATCGATTTCGCAATTATTTCCTGTAGTTCCTACACGAGAAAAAAAATAAAAATATAGTAAATTTTGAACGAATATCCTTATCACGTAAGTAATGAACAATGAACAAACCTGCACGACATTCGCATCGGTAATTATCGCCTTCCATAGGTATACAGGTTCCTTTATTACTACACGGATTGGAATCGCATCCATTTCTACCAAAGAATTCGCAATTCATGCCGAAAAATCCTTCGTTACAATGGCACGTGTGTCTGTTCTCTAGAGCCGAACAAACGCCTCCATTTTGACAAGGAGAATGCTCGCAGAAGTTCACTTTGGTTTCGCATTGTTTACCCATATAGCCAGGTTTGCAATTACAATGATAGTTGTTGACTAATTGGACGCAATCGAGGGTGCCGAAATGACTGCACGGGTTTGAGAGACATTCGTTAATATCGCCTTCGCAACGAGGACCGACGAATCCGGGCGGACATCTGCATTCGAATCCGCCAACTTTATCGATACATGTTCCGTTGTTATGGCAGGCTCCGGTGTAACAATCGTCGTGATTTATATCGCACATAAATCCGGCAGTACCTGAATTCGAAAAAAATACAAAAATTATAACAATCGTTCGATTGGTAACATGAAATTCCAATTTCTGATTCAATTTACCTGGAGGACAAGAGCATACGACGCTGTTGATGAGATCATGGCAAGTACCACCGTTTTGGCAAGGATTCGGTCTACAATCATCGATGTTGAATTCGCAATTCGATCCCTGGAAGCCGGTAGGGCATACGCAACTGTACCCGCCGACGAAATCTTTACACGAGCCACCATTTTGACAAGGAGCCGAGTCGCAGTATTTGATCTCGGTTGCGCAGTAACTTCCGATGTAGCCTTCGTGACAACGGCAACGATGACTGTTACCGATATCTTCACAAGTTCCGTTATTACACAGGAGGTCGCGACGAACGTCTGTAAAAGTGAATATCGAAGGATTAATAACGTTACTCGTCAATACGAGATATTTCTATCGATCTAATTCTAATTACCTTTTCTAAGCGCAGCGTCGTTACAAGAGACCATCTCGACATCGCAGACTTTTCCAGTCCATCCAGGAGGGCACGAACATTGGAAGGAATTCTTCACTTGATTGCAACGAGCTCCGTTCATGCAAGGATCGTTCGAACACCAATCCACGTAAGTTTCGCAGTGTTTGTCGGTATAGCCGTAAGGACAATGGCAGCTATAATCGTTCAGCATGTCCATACATGTGGCTCCGTTGGCACAAGGACTCGAATCGCATTCGTTAATTCTTGTTTGGCAATTACTTCCGGTGAATCTACGAGAGAAAAAAGACAGTTTATCAATAGGACGAAGGTTTCCAAAAAATAAGAAATAGCCTAGTGAAAACTGAAAAGAGGAAATGAAATCGCAACCAAATTTTTTGATTTTAAAATGTTCCTTTCGGTGTCCTGATTACTGGAAAAAAATCTCTAAACCTCCTCCCTCGAGAAGTCTTCAAAATGTGGACCCAAAGTGACCCTATTGTTGTTTTTCGTTCATAACTTTTTAAATATGCGTTTAAATAGAAAAATGGGTTTGAATAAAATTAAAGTAGATAAAATTTGCAACAAAAATCGTCATATTAATTTTTTCTACAAAACGAACGGGTTGCACAAAAACACACGTTGAAATATATACCTAGGATGAAAAAAATTCAATTTCCCCTAGAAACGAATAATTTCGGAAGGGATTAGAGGCGCCCAGAGACATGTTGCAGTATTGCAATTTTCCGCAGAATAAAATAATATTTTACTTTTTGGGAGTAAAAACATTTTGAATTTTGAAAAAATTTCCCTATCTTTCAGAGAAAAAAAATTCTTCATTTTTTGGAGAGTAAAAAATTTGAAAAACGTACCTATACACGTATTTTCTCAATATTTTTTGAATAACAAATCTTTCAATTTTTTGAAATACCTAGAGAATGTTTTCAATTTTTTGAAAAAAACTTCAAAAAAGTTAATTTTTTGGGAGGAGAGATTTTTCAATTTTTCTGGAGTTTTTTGGAACCTCCGGGTAGAGTAATTTCCATTTTTTTCTTTCTATTTTTTTTTTTTTGGAATAAAAAAATATTTTAATTTTATTGGTCGAAAAAATAGTTTTTTCAATATTATTGAAGAGAAAATTTCTTATTTTTTTGAAGAATTTTTATTTTATTTTTTTGGGAGTAAAAACATTTGGAATTTTGAAAAAATTTTCCCATTTTTTAGAGAAAAAAATTTCTTTATTTTTTGAAAGTAAAAAATTTGAAAAACGTATAATACCTATTATTTTCTCGACATTTTTTGAACAACAAATCTTTCAACTTTTTGGAATACCTAAGAGAATGTTTTCAACTTTTTGAAGAAAAAAAATTCACACTTCAAAAAAGTCAATTTTTTAGTAAGAGAGATTTCTAAATTTTTCTGGAGTTTTTTGAAACCCATTTTTTTTCCTGAATAAAAAAATCTAAAATCTTTCAATTTCATTGGGAAAAATAGTTTTTCGATATTATTGAAGGGAAAATTTCTCGTTTTTTCAACTTTTTGAAAATAAAAACGAAAATTTTGCGTTTTTTTGAATAAAAATTTTCAAGTTTTTTTTGGTGAAAAAATTCTCGACTGTTTTGGAATAAGAAATCTTTTTTTTTTTTGGATCAAAACAATGTTTTCAATTTTTTCTAGGGTAAACAATCAATCTTTTAATTTTTTGAATCAATTGAAAAAAAATTCGGAATTTTTTCAGGGGAATACAACAGTTTGCCAATTTTTTGGAAAATCTTTATTTTTTCCACCTAGTATATTTTGACACATATTTTTGGGTCACCCGTTCACTTTTTCGAAAAAATAAATATAATCTTTTTTGTTGCAAATTTTATCTACTTTAATTTTACTCATAATCATTTTTCCGTTTAAATGCATATTTGAAGAGTTATAAGCGAGAATCAACTAGATGGTCACATTAGGTTCTTTTAAAATCGAAAAATTTCATACAACCCAAAATACAATATTGGCTTCGTTGTTTCGGTGCGATTTATAGGCTAAAAATAAATTCAAACATACCCGTCAGGACAGAAACACGTATACGAGTTGATTCCATCGATACAAGTGCCACCATTCATGCAAGAACTAGTCGTACAGTCTTGATCGTTGATTCCACAGTTGATTCCGGAGAAGCCCAAAGGACAAGTGCAAGTGTACGAGTTCACATATTGGTTGCAAGTGGCACCGTTCAAACAAGGATTCGATTTACATTCGTCGATATCTACTTCACAATGACTTCCAGCGAAACCATCCACGCACAAGCAGGTGAAATTTCCAATGCCGTCCAAGCAAGTTCCGCCATTTTGACAAGGAGCTAAAGAAATGAAGAAAAAGGTCAATTAAATAGAGTTCCAATGACGATAGTCGTGGTTTAGATTGAATTGAGATACATACATGAAGCACAATCGTCGGTATTAGTCATGCAATTTCTGCCTTCGTAACCTCTGGCGCAAACACAGTGGTACGAGCCGTTGGTATTTTGACAAGTGGCTCCGTTGCGACATTCGTACATCGAACATTCGTCAATATCTTCGTTGCAGAGTCTTCCGGTCCAGCCATTGGTGCAATGGCAGGCAAAATCTAGGTAGTTGCTCGACGGTGTACATTTAGCTCCGTGTTTACATCTAAAGAGGAACAAAATAGTTTATCACTTTTGTTTAAAAGACTGTAGCAGAAGTAGATAAAAATCCTCAACTACTTACTTATTAGGCGTACAAGGATCCAACTTTTCTTCGCAGTTCGCTCCGGTATAGGCAGGAGCGCAAACACATTGATATCCGTTAACGAAATCGATACAAGATCCTCCATGTTTGCAAGGATTCGAAGCGCAATCGTCGATATTAGTAGCGCAAGTTTTATCAGTATATCCGGGCTTGCAATTGCACGAAAATCCGTTCAAATGGTCGATGCATTTTCCTCCATGTTGGCACGGATTCGAGCCACATTCGTCAATATCGTACTCGCAACGTTTACCGCCGTAGCCCGGTTTGCAATGGCAGATGAACTGATTGACGCCATCTTCGCAGACACCTCCGTTCAAACAAGGGCTACTGGCACATTCGTCGACGTCACTCAAGCATCTAGCGTCGTAATATCCTCTGGGGCATTCGCATTTGAATCCGTTGACTAAATCGATGCAATTGCCTCCGTTGGCGCAGGGATTACTGGCACATTCGTTGATATCGGTTTCGCAATGCAGTCCGGTGAATCCGGGGAGACATTCGCAAGAGTATCGATTAATACCGTCCACGCATTTGGCTCCATTTCGGCAAGGATTCGAGTTACATTCGTTTATGTTGATTTGGCAATTGGTACCGGAGGTGCCCGGATTGCAACGACATTGGTAGCCGTTGACTAGATCCTGGCAAGTGCCACCGAACTGGCAAGGCGAGCTGGCACATTCGTCGATTTGCGTCTGGCACAGGAAGCCCGTGTAACCCGGATAGCACGCGCAAGTGAACGAATTCTCACCGTCGATACATTCGCCATGATGGCAAGGCGCCGATTGGCAATCGTTGATGTTGATTTCGCAACTAGCTCCGGTAAATCCGAGCGGGCAATCGCAGGTGTAGCCGGCGATCGAGTCTCGACAACGGCCACCGTTACGGCAAGGGCTGCTGATACAATCGTCTATATTCGTTTGACATCTAGATCCGGTAAAACCAGCCGGACATGTACACTTGTAGCTGTTAATCAAATCGCTGCAGTGACCACCGTTGAAACAAGGATTCGATGCGCATTCGTTTATGTCGATTTCGCATTGCGTGCCAGTATAACCTGTGTGCAGAATGAAAAAAAACAACCGATGAGTACATCTAGATATACCAATGCCAATAGGTACGATCTAACGGCTAAGTACGTTGCTAAAAAAAATATATACAACGAAAGCGGAGCTGAAACCCGAAATCAATTCAAGACCCTGTAAGAAGTGTACGCGCGGCCAACAAGCCAAACGTGATTAAATAATTGTCTATGTACACCTTTTAAAACAATGACTCTCCAAGGCAACTCAGCCAACTTGATCGTTTGTACAGATAAAACGCGCGAATAAAAAAATATACCGATTTACAATTGTAATAGCCGTGGAAACGTAATCTTAATCCCCAATTAGGAAAAACATCAATAACTCTCGACTAACCGAGAATAATAAATCTTACAATGGTTCCTGTTGTTGACAATCGGACTAGTTATACTCATTCCTTTTCTTTCTCTCTCTCTCTCTCGCACTCTCTGGCTCGCTTTACCAATCCTACCTATAAAGTATATAACATACCTATATAGCTAACATGTCACATCAACTATTAACCGACGATACATTATCTGCTAGTGGATTGAAACAATGACTTTTTTTCTCTCTTCTCTGCAACCGAGATACTCCCTCACTCCTCCTCACAGGTTGCTAATCTAAGGGCATACTTTGCCTTATATCTCGCCCCATTTATTTATGAAAAAATTATGATGGATTTTATGATACGATATAATTTTTTTCATTCGAGTTTCCATTTTGCAGTATTTTCCCAACCATCGAGAATCAGTGTAAAAATGGTGATCAACACTGATCACGAGTTCACGACTAGTTCGAAAAAAATGAAAAATATAATAATAGGTATGGGCAAAAGTTTTGGTGAATACAGATTACATAAGCTCATTTTGATAATTTGATAAGCAATAGAAAATTACAATTTATTTATTTATTTGGGGGGGGGGGGCATGAATTCGTTTAAAGAAGAATGTAGGTAATCAACTTTTTTTCAATTTTTTTTTACAGACTTTTCTGATATTTTCCTTAATTTTCTTAGAGAGGGGCATACTGTGGATTTTTTTTTGAAATTTTCATTCCAAAACTTTTTTAGGCCTATATATGATTTTTTGATTTTTTTTTTCCCATCTTATTGAAAAAATAATAATATGTTCTAAAAAAATTCTAATTCTTTCAACAACATTTTGTACCTATTGACATTTTTTTTTTTGAATTAAAAAAAATTTTATTAAAGACCAAATTCTGATGATTTTTGCTTTAAAATTTATGCAATAACATTTTATAATTTTTTTGTGATTTTTTTTTGAATTTTTTGATTTTTTTCGATAGGTACTTTATTTGAAAACAATTTTTTGCAACTTTTGCTCAACAATTTCATCAATCTTTTTCAATTTCATTTATGGAAACAATTTGTTTGCAGGTTTTGCTAAAAAATTCATTTTATAAATTTATAACTACCCCCCTCTCCTTCTCAATGTTATTGAAAAAAATATTTTGTGTTCAATTTCTAAAATTCCCTTTTTTCAAAAAAAAATTGTACAATTTTTTGAGTTTTGAATTTTATAGAAAAATAATTTTTTGGCACATCTTTTAAAACATTTTTTTTTCAAAACAATTTCCTCTTACTATTTTATTCCTAATTTTTTACAATTATTTTTTGATTTTTTCAGATTTTATAGAAAAGCATTGTTTTAGAACTTTTTTAAAAATTTTTGTCGAGAAATTTTTTTTCAATTTTTTCATTTTTTTCAAGACTAGAAAGCAATTTTTATATGAATTTTTAAATTTTCAAAACAATTTTTTCACAATTATTATTATAATATACCTACCTTTTTTTAAAATTTTTTTTTGGAAATTTTAAATAAAATTTCGTTGATGTTCGACAAATTTTTCAAAAGATATTATTTAAAAACATATTTTCAATCTTTTTTTTCTTCAAATACCTACATTTTTAAACAAGTTTTAAAATTATTTTAAATTTATTAAAAATCATTTTTATGGAAAATTTTCCAAAACAATTTTTTTTAAATTTTTGTTCTAAAACAGTTTATTTATTTTTTAAATTTTGCTTCATTTCTTCTTTTTTTTTTACATGAATTTAACAAAAATTGAAAAAAAAAAACGCATGAAAAGTCCTTTAAATACCTCACCTCCCCTCTGACTGCACTCAGATATAATAAGAAAGTGATCGATATCTACATAATTAATAAATAAAGAATCCAAGTTTTGAACTATAGACAGTTAATTTTCAACCAACTCCACTAAATGAATACAATGCAAATTCTCGAGAGATTCTCAAAGAATGGACACTCGTTCAATTAAACAAAACCTATTTACTCACACGAGATTGAAAAATATTGGCAAATTCTTCGCAAAAATACCATTTCTCTCGTTACTTAGTTAGAAATCCATACCTAAAAAAAACTCTCACCTTCGGAGTATGCAATCATTGCAGTACACACGTGGCGGGGCGCGAGGGGCCTTGCTGCATTACATTTTACTCGCGCAGAGAGCTCGGGCAAGTGCGAAGTTTCAATTCACTATGCAATGTATGGTATAGGGTACGAGTACGAGAGTACGCGAGTAGATATAAACTATATTCTTACGCGCAATTAATGGTCGAGCATCAACGAAAATGTAACCGTAAAAGAGTAATTAGACGGGCGGGTAATTAAAATAAACGGAAAGAAAGAAACGAAACGAAACGAAGAAGGGAAAAAAAGCAACGCTAAAAAGTTGTGGCCTGGGAACCTGATCGTAAAAATTAATTAAAATAGTACCATATTTGCGCCTTCTTTACATATAGATTCTGCTGTGCTGTTCATTGGTTAGCACGACACGGTTTATTGATAAGCACTGCACTCGTACACCAGAGACACCAGAGTACGAGTACGGTACAGTACGAAACGAAAACGCAGACAATTTTAAATTACCAACTTTAAATTAATGTTAAGTGGACGTTTGCCCACAACGCTGACCTCTCACTTTGGTACCGAGCTAAATGAAAAGCCAAGGTCCCTCGAGCTTCTAGTGCGTTACTCTCGACCATTCTCAATCTCAAAGGGGTGTAATAAAGAAATGGCTCAATGGCTCATCGTACCTGGCATACAGACGCATCTGAAAGTTCCCGGGTCATCGAGGCAGGATCCTTCGTTGGCACAAGGATGAGATTCGCATTCGTTTACGTTCGTCTCGCATCTCGGTCCGGTGAACCCTTGGGTACAATTGCAGGCAAACGAACCAGGTGTATTGACGCAAATACCCTCGTGCTCGCATGGTGAACCTGAAACGAAAAATTAACATTTATAATTAACGTCGTCGTCGAGTCCAACTCCAAACCCACAGCTTTTTTTAGGTAATAAATTGAAAGGTAAGCGA